>CM070035.1:40661055-40715212 GCA_036250615.1 Ptychadena robeensis | reverse complement strand
TTAAAATAGGTGGCGGAACTCTGTTCCAGTGCGTTCCCCCAGAAAAAAGCCCTATATATATATATATATATATACACACAGAAATTAAAAGTGATGTAGGTAAATGGTGCATCTTTGCTTGAATAACCAATAGCATAAGATTAGTGTGGTTCATATATTTGATGCAAAATAACATTTGGAGGCTATTGTAAGTATTGTTAATAAATTAATTTATGAAGGATTGTTTTTTGCCCGAAAAGGGAATCTTTTTCATTCTGACAATCTTTTAAAGGAATTACCTTGGGAACGGTACATTATGGCAAGATTGCAAAGTATATGAGGTGGGTGATTACAAACTAGATACTGAAGTCGTCATCACCTGGAATCTCACCCTTTTCTCCATGCTTCTGATCATGGGTGGTGTACAAGCTGTCCTCTGTGCTATACAAGCCGTCAATGGTTTAATAGGAACAATCTGTGGAGACTGCAAATGTTGTGGGTGCTGTGGGGTAAGTTGAAACTGCTTTAAATTCTTTTTATATGATGTATTTATTATACTCTATTATTTATTACATCTACCACAGCACAAACTATACAACACTAGATCGTAAACCATTAGAGATGGTCGAAATGTTTTTGAAATTTCCACTAGCTGATTTTGTGAGTTAATTGCAAAACTTCTAAACATGGCATCATCATTAAAAGTGCTGGAGATGCAGAGTAGGGTTGTGGGAGCAAGCAATTCCAAAAGGATAGTATTGATCTAGCACACGCAGTTAAAAGTCAAGTTAAATGTTTGATCCTAAAGCTGGGAATAGACGGTACGATGTACAGCTCATTAGTTTGGCTGGGGGAAGCCATCCCCAGCCTAACTAATGGGATTGGGCTAAAATTTACCGTCCTGTCGGATGGCTAATTTCAGCCCAATCCTCGTCAGTTGCAGCCTCCAATTCCTGCACGACCCGATCCTTAAAGGATGCAGGAGCGTGCACGGCATCGGATCGGAGATCGGATCGTGCAAGAATTGGTATGTGTATGCCCAGCTTAATGCTTGCAAAAATCACATATGCTGGAGCAATATTTTCTTATTGGTAATCAGGGGGGTTTCTAGCATTCAGGGGGCCCTATGAAAATGTTTTACCTGGGGCCCCCTGTCGAGCTGGAGTGGAGGAGTGAGTTGTCATGCTAGCAGAAAAGTTGTTGAGAGGGGGAGTGTATGGTGGTAGCAGAAAAGTTGTTGAGCAGAAGGGCGATGAGTTCTAGCAGAAATGTTGTTGAGCAGGTGGGGTTGGATTCTAGCAGAAAAGTTGTTGAATAGGGGAAGCTTATTAGTTGTTATTGAGCGGGGGCTATTACTTCGCATAGCAGGAAAAAGTCTTTGTATGAATCTTCAATTTCAGTGATGATACCATGTATGATTTGCAAGTACCTACCAAATAAATTAGTCGATCTTTCCTGACCGGTATACACAGCACATCACTTTTCCACATATTTTGTTATGTTACAGCCTTATTCCACAATGGATTAAATTTTATTCCTCAGATTTCTCCACACAACACCCCATAATGACAATGTGAAAAAAGTTTAGGGTTATTGTCCTGCTGAAAGATGAGAAAGAGTTCAAGAGCGATCTAGAGTAGGTTTTCATCCAGTATGTCTCTGTATATTAGTAGACTCTGGTTAGGACTCGTGAGTTTTTGGATTTGTTAAAAAATATCAACTTGATTTTCCCTATATACCATTATATCATATGCATTACTGATAAAATGGGTAATTGTTTAAAACTAAAAACCACAACATGCTAATATAGGAGGAGACCAATGAGTGTCTCATTTTATGTTCTTAATTATTTTTAACTCTTCTCTACTTTATATTTTCTATATTATATTTATTTAAAAGTCAACTAGCTGATAGTTGAGTTAACTACAAAGCCCCTGAACATGGTAGCTGGAGATGTAGAGACGGATAGGAGAACTTTACAAAAAAGAAAGTACTATGGCTCTAGCACATGAAGTGCTATCAAGTTGAACATACATCTATAGATGACATTGTTTGAATATGCCGCACATACTACTGTTTCTGTCAATCCATAGATGTATGTTCGTGGCTCTGACCCATGATATTGTTTTATCATATCCTTGGTCCCATATGATTAAATAAGACCTTTTTAAAAATATATGTTTTGTAGACGCACATGCCTTGAAAGCACTACATTTTAGGTCAGTTCCATGGGCTGGGGGATTTATCTCTCTGTTCAAGTAGGAATGGCCTTCAGTTTTCACATTTAGCCCCATTATGGGTGTGGCACTGAACAAATTGCTCCCCTCTATTCTCCTTTTTCACTGTTAAATTTAAACGTAATTGATACAAAAACTTCACACATTAGTACAATGATTTTGTAATCTTCCCTCAATTCTTCTCTACATCTCCGACACTTGTGGTGATGATACCATTTTCAAAGGCTTTACAATTATCACCCAACTGAACTAGTTGAAATTTTGTGACTATCTCTAATTATATTTACCGGATCAATTCTACCAAAAGTTTACTATGGTCTTTGCCCATTGGTCACGTTTGCTACAATTGTGCATTCAAATATTTTTTACTAAGAAATATTTTATTTTTGCCTCCTCAGAATGATGGACCTGTCTAAATCCTGGTGATGTTATGCATGACTGATGTGCCTAATGTACAAATATCACCAAGCATGAAGGAAAACGGAGCCAGATTACGGATGAAGAGCCTGCAGGCTTTGACTGAATGTTGTACAACGCCAAGTCTTCTGCCATTTTAAATGTGTTCATACCACCATTGTTACCCTCTGCACCCTTACATCACACTCTATTATCTGTATTTATTTTGCACTAAAATTGTCATTGCTGACAGCCTGCCGGTAAACTATATGAGGCTTTCTGGTTTCATTGAGAATGCTGGGCATACACAAGGGGGGTACTTTCAAAAATACCTGCCTGAACACTGAGTTATTAGACGTCCACTGACAGTAGAGTGTTGGTGTATATCATTTCATTAAACCCATAATTTTATTTTATTTTAAATATTACAAACTCTGAATTTTTTTTAAATGTATATTTCGTTTTTTAGAGTGTCTCAGCAAACAGTTATACTTGAATAATCCTTGTTGGTCATGGCCTATGTAATTACTTTTTACCTGCTACAAAATATATTTGCCTAAATAAACACCTAAAACTCATTATGTTTATGGGGGTTTTCTGCTGTATGTGCTTCTGCTGTGAAAATTTATGGTGATGATCGCGAATATTCGGATTCATAATATTAATCGCGAATATCGGCAATTCGGAAATTTTTATTTTATCCATTACACATGCCTCTCAATGCAAGTGGACGAATGGGAAGGCTGCAACAAGAGCTTAGCAACACCATCAACAGTTTTTTAAATGAATATTGGGGTGATGCAAATATTGCGAAAATCGTCACTTTTAACATTTTGCATAAAAATTCGCACCATGTTAAACATAGATTGCGCACACGAAATTCGCAATAAAAACTGCCGATATTCGCAATAAAAAAAACCGAATATTGCCGAATGCGAATATTTTCCGAATGTTTTCCATAAAATTTGCGGCATGCTGCGAATACGAATGTAGCCTGTGCAGCTCATCACTAAAAATCAACCACTTTATTTGTCCTAGTCCTTGAGTTCACTGGGACTTAAAATATGTGTTGTCAATGGAACTGAAATAAAGCTACATTTTTCTAACAGGGACACAGGCACACTTCTATTGCCTATTCTGGTGTAAACCATTAATAAAAGAAGACTCCCCCTCCCTTTCCTCTAGGCTTGGGGTAGGAATGAGTATACTGCTGACTGAAAAGGCTCATGAGCCTTGTTTTTCAATTCTTGTGTCTTGATCTAACGCATTAGAATGTTAATTTTCATAAAATACACAGAATGTTTTAATGGTATCATACACAATATGGACAATAGTATTGGTACCATACCACATTTTCCCACTTCCCACTGTGCACATCCTCAAACAAACTGGGGAAGGTAAGACCACTCTAAACCTCCCAGCCCCTCACCCCTCACTTTATCCTCTTTCTCACCATTAGTGATGGGTGAACATTGGTCACATCAGTTTGCAAACAGGCGGAATCAGACTTTAGGAAAAGTCCAACATTCACCTGTTTGTGGTAAAAATACACTCTAACACGGTAAAAATACAGAAAGTGACGTCCGCGCCTGATCTGGCCAACAGAAGCATATTCACACTTCTTCACACCAGCAAAAGGGACAGGTAGAACACCTGTACTGTTCGCCACGAATACTGCAGCTATCTCTACTGACCATCCTCCCAGAGTAGTATTTCTCAGAGGCAGTAGGCTCAGTTGCAGGATACAATGACAGAAATCACAGGAGTTTTATGGGAAAATACTAATCCAGTATGTGTGCAGGAAAGAGGATTGAAAATTGTAGCCTCCTAGCTGGGTACTTGACAGGTATGTTGGTGCGCAACAATTTGTTTCTGAATACAGTGTTTATTTTTGAATTTCAAATGTTTCTTAATATATTCACGGAATTATGTGAACTCAAATATACCATATGCCGCTCAACACTAAGGGGAAGCTGCCTGCAGATGTCTGCATGAGTGCAGTGCGTGAGTGCAGTTTTTACACACAGGGAGTGATAGATACTAGAGCTCTTTTGTCTATCTTTCTCTGCTCTTCATTGGTTATATCAGCCAAGCTGATCCATGGGTGGATCTTCCGTCTGACAGCTCCTCCACCTCCCTGGCTAATCTTGGAGAGCGAAGACCCAGAGGGAGCCAAGGCACGACCAGACATGACGAGTGGCTGTGGGTAGTCGCACATTGTGACAATAAGCCATAAGCACTTTCCTCTCAACTTCTGAGGGGAAAAAGTGTGTCTTATGGTCCAAAAATACTGTACATAATGATATGTGGATCATTCTTAAGAACTCCGTAACAATTTGCAGAAAGGTAGGCCTGATGTTGAACAAACTTTCTGCTACAGCCAACATTCTTTCATCAGTCCAGAGCACCTGGTGCATACCCAGGATTTATGTTTTTAAGCATACTTGAATCATTTGGTCCTATGTCAGAGTTTAAGCTTTTTAGTCACTATTCTTCAATAAAACCTTGTCTGGCAGAAAGTAAATGGGTGTACATGGGCCCACACGTTTCTGCCAGTTCTGAGTCAAAGGCACTTCTGAATATCTTCCAATTCTGAAAAAAACTAAGCATCAAATGTCTTTCATCTTTCTTTGGCTGACCACTGTGTTTGCAGTCCTCAGATTAGTTCACAGTTCACAATAGTGGCACAGAAAATTACTTTGGTAGTAGAGTTTGAAGGGAAGGGTAAAAGGTGCAAGAAGGGTATATGTTCTTAAACCACCCCATTTATTATTCATATTTCATGTAACCTCTATAAAATTAGATAAAATATATGAATAAATCTATCCTACTGGTGGCCAATTTTATACTGGTGTTTCGTTGGTGTGCCGGAGGGACATTCAAAATGTGAGTTATAATGCTGTGCAGGAAGGTGTAAAGGCCATTAATGTAGATGTTTTACCAGCTTTTACCAAAATTGTGTTTAGCTAGATTCATCACTCATCTTGGGTGTCCCTAATCGTAAAATGTAGTCATATTTCTAGCAAAGACTTATCATATATATTACAAAAAGTCATCCTTAAAATAGTTGTTGTAATTGAACAGCAACCAAAATAGCCAGGCATTGGTATTCGTGCCATATAAAACACTGCTCACCTCTTTGGAGAACTGGTTATTTGGAGGTTAAAGAAAATAACTTCAATTTAAAAATATTTCTAATAAACATCTCAGGAAATAGATGCTCTCTCACTGTCTAGGCCCCATTCAATTTGTGGAGATTTCTCCAGAAAGATGGTCGCCTCACTATAATGATCATATCAGCATAACCTGTAAACACTCTTCAACTCAAAAGGTTCTCTAGATTAGGTGTTTCAAATGTCTGGTTTAGGAGTAAATGCTACTCTCCTGTTGATAAACCCTCCACATTTTAAAGTGTTATGAAACCATTCTGTACACATGCCCCTCAAAGACCTTATATGGTCTGTTGAGAATTTGGTAAATCCATATTAGCCCTCTGTTCCATTTAAGTTTGACTTTCTATAATTATGGACTTTTCTTCTTTTGACTCGGTAATAGGAGAAAGTGGTTCATCACAGATGAAATTCAATAGTTAATTATTTGTCAAGGTTATGTGTAGCTGGGAAAGGTTATGAATGTTGAAATTTGGGGCAGAGCAAGGGAGGCATTTCAGTTTCAGGGAGAGAAAGACAGATCAATGAACGTATCCTGTTCTTTTAAGTAGAATATTAACAGAGAGTTTTAGTTGTCATGGTACAAAGTGAAGTTTTTACACACGTAATCTAATTTATGGGTCTTCCTTGGATGTTGAGATATAAATAGTCTGGTCACTGTGAAATCAAAGCTAGGAGACCATCATAGCCTCTGGCTAGTCACAATGTGTTTTTGAAGATTTTTTTTCCTCATTTGATTCGATCATCTAGAACACTCCAGCCTTTCGTAAATTAAAAGAACTTTTAGCTTTTTAGTATGTGCTCGGGAAGCTGTGCTAAATGTTTGGGCATTGCCCTAATTCCTCTAGCTATCCTCTGCATCTTGGCCAATATCCTGCTGTTTTTTCCAGGAGGTAAAGTTGCTGACAACAATGGGCATATTTCTGATGAAGTCTGGTATTTCGGTGGAATACTAGGATCTGGAGTATTGGTAAGAGACATAATGTGCACAGAATGTAATGATATAACATTGGTATATATTTCTATGTAACATATTGAACGCCACACCAGGAAAAACTGCTTTTATAAACTGTCCATTATATTATAGTTTCTGTTATAGACATCAAGTGCTGATATTTTTTTAAAAAGCCTTAAACCACAGAACGACTATGTCATTGCATATGATTATGTTACATAGAATTTGTAAAAATGCATTTTGAAAAAGATTTTTGCTTTTTCCAGATCTAAGAGTTATAGCCCATAAAGTAAATCTCTTGGACCTATATACGTTTATAAATTCTATATTGAATAAAAAGGAAAGGTGTCAAAACATGTGTCAACGTGTAGCATGGTATCTGTTATGATCTACATTATGCATGACAGCAATTTGATGTATGAGCACAGTTTTCAATTACAAATGGCAAAACATAAACTAAATTATGAATGTGCCAAGCACCTCTTTATTTGTTGATAGCAACCTTCGTCATGTTAGAAAATCCCCAAATCTGTAACCATCATACAAGTATCTGATGAGTATTTTTCAATTTAATCAATTGTAGAGCAGGAACAGAGATATTTATTTTTAGAACAATTAAGTGATAAAAAAAGAGATCATGTTATGCAAAGTAATACGATTTAAAGGGAATCCAATTGATCAGCTGTGAATCGATTAGTGATGTGAGTGTGTGATTGTAAAATACAGTCCATATTTAGCTTTTGGCTGATTTCAACTGGGCAGTATACATGGACACAGGTATTTTTGCCTATTCAGGAGTATATAACAAATTCTTTAACTTCCTTTGGAGTTTCGAAGGAACATGTCAGGATAACTGTCGCCTGTTATAGATCAGGCTCTCATAAAGCATAAATTAAGACGCAGAATGTTCTGGGGCATGTATGATGATACCTGCAATTACATAAAGGGCAAATATTGGCTATACCTGTAACCAGCCTCCCAGATTCTCCTTAAAAACGAATGGGGCAATTGTTAAACAAGTCACATGGGTACCATGAGTGGTGATGCCTATATGATGGAGACTGGAACATGCTCTGTCCTTTGTTCCTTTTCTCTCCATTGCAGATATAGATACAGAAATATTTTCCAAAGCATAAATGCATTTTAGTCCTGAATTTACCTTCAGGTAATAAAAATATCAAATTATACAAAATTTTTACATTTTTAATTATCTGATTGACAGTGGTGAGACAGACTTTTTTGGATCTCTCACCTTATTTATTTGTCAGGTTGATTTACTGAGCAGTTTACTATATTGAAGCAGATCCATTATTTCCTGTAATTTAGTATTTGGCTTTTTTGCTCTTTGTGGAAGCAAACAAAGTAATTCCATGCAAAGTAATTTTTTTCCTATATAAAAAACACAAGAGACCACAATTTCAAACCCTTTCCCAACTTGAATGTGACCTGTAAGTTGTACAATTCATTTAAATATAGACAATTTTAGTAGGCTGGTTGCGTAAAAGTGAACCCCCTTGCTAATACTGCATTTAAGCACCTTAGGTTTAATCACTGCATTCAATTTGCTTAGGAATGTTCCTGCCATTACTTAAAGAGACACTAAATAACCCCAAATGAAGATCATCTGTCCTATTAGGATTTTTTGACATTTACTCTGATTTTTTTTATGTACAAAGCATTATTGGGAGCTTATTGTTGAAAGGTAGATGGGTTGTTAGTCGAGATGGTCAATTTTTTTTATTTTTTTTTATTTGACGATTTCAAGTTAATTGCAAAACCCGTGAACATGGTATCACCACCAAACTTGCTGCAGATGTACAGAAGTACAAAAAAAGTATGTCTCTAACAAAACTAGTTTTTGCACAAATTAGCACAAGTTCAAAGTCAAGTCAATATTTCAAAAATCGGAATTTCGATTTTGTTTTTGAACTTATGCAAAAACAACATGTGCTAGAGCAAAACTTTTTTAAAAAAAATTCCCAAAACCCTTCTCTACATCTCCAGCAATTTTGATGATGATACAATTTTCAGAGGCTTAACAATCAGCTCACGCAAGTCAAAAAATGTTACATCTCTAGTTGTTAGGAGACTAGTAAAAAAAAACATTTTAACAGCACTGCATAAACCATGAAACAAAGGGAAGATAGTCATCATTTTTATTACCCAGCACTTTAACACTGTATTAGCAAAAACATCATGTAATGGTCTTATAACAATAAATTGTTGTCACTTATTGGCCTGAATCCCAAATGGACCTAAAATTTGTAACCAAATAAAATGTGGTTAAACATGTCAGGAAAGATTCTGCATTAGGATGAACCTGTTAGAAATATTGGGAATGCTATGGCTAACTTGTATTTGAAGGTATAAGCTTATACATTCTTTTTCACTGGCCATGAATTTGTGTGGGCATAGCAAATGATGAATAGAGATGGACGAATTGTTTTTCGAAAAATTCGACGATTTTGACGATTTTGACTTAATTGCAAAGCCCCTGAGCATGGTATCGTCACCAAACTTGCTGGAGATGTGTAGAAGGGTTAGAGGTATACTACAAAGAAAAAGTATGTCTCTAACACATAGTTTTTGCACAAATTACCTTCAAAGTCATGTCAAAATTTCGAATATCGGAATTTCGACTTTAATTTTGAACTTAATTTATGCAAAAACTACATGTGCTAGAGCATAACTTTTTTTTCAAATGTTCCCACAACGCTTCTGAACATCTCCAGCAATTTTGGTAATGATACCATTTTCAGAGGCTTTGCAATCAGCTCACAAAGTTAGCAAGTCAAAAAATTTGATCATCTCTAATGATGAATGCTCCTGTTAGGTTATTGACCAAATTAGCAAAAAAAAAAAAAAGGTAGGGATGACATTTCCAGAGTATTGCCCTTTGAACGCAGGTAAGGCACCAAGAACATGCGTCCTGGAGGTTTTTCTATGGCCGGGTATCGGCCCGTCTATGGGGGGCTTTAACAATTTGTCTTTACTTTTCTTTAATACATTCAATTACTCATATACAAATGTTTATGTTCGTTGTGTTCAGAAGTTGCACATGATTGTGCACATGATGGCATTTAGGTGATCTTTGTAATGGTAATACATTTTAATGGCATATAGCAGGGAGGTGAGATGTGTTCAATGACCTTTCATCATATTTAAGGACTTGCATCAGCTATGTAAGTCTCAATGACCCCTTTGGATGGTTTCAGAGAGCTGGCCTTTGCATGCTTCAAATATGTTTTGCGATAACCTGAATACACAAGAAGAATTCTAGGCTTTGAAATTTGTCAGTAACTTCATGTGATAATGGGTATTGGACTTTTCCACATTTTAACAGTAAATAAAAGATAAAAGCCAACTATAATGTTAAAGGTTTTACTTAGCTAAATAATCCAACAAATTTAGGGTTTCTTTTATGAACTCAGCTTTATTCTTGTTTGTTTAGATATCCGTCATTATTTAATAAACATGTACCACATATTTGCTGCAGATGGTGTTTCCTGCTTTGGTTTTCCTTGGACTGAAGAACAATGACTGTTGTGGCTGTTGTGGTAATGAGAAATGTGGAAAGAGATTTGCGGTAAGGGGAAAACATACACATAAGTGATTATATGCTCAGTGTTCCACTAAAGACTTACATCTTAGAAACAATGATCAGCACAGGCAATATTCGTATTCGCAAAATATTGCACAATGTTTTGCATAATATTCACAATAAATTCGTACATTCGAGAATTCTTGACCTCCAGTTATTACCTCCATTGTGCAAATTGGCACTTGTACATGCGCATATTGCAGACGCAAGGCACTGTAGCTCTGGGTGTTGATGTAAAAATTCCCATTAAAATTAGAATATTCACAATCAACATTACATCTTAGTACTTTTGGAATTGGTTACTGAAATCAATAACTATTTAAAAAATGCAGCATATAAATAAATGCAATGCATTCACATTTACTGCATGTGTTACAGTGATTGTACATTTTATTTGATTAAATAAAACAATTAATTTGTACAGGTAAGACATTTTTTTAAGGAAAATTTAATCTGTGTCAAATGATCAGGGCAGATCCTTGAAACCTTTGGGAGCTTGTCCCATTTTTTAATTTCAAACCACTTACAACATATGTGCTAATGCTGCAGTACCTAGCCAACCACTTAAGTTTCAAATCAACTCATCAGAGCTTACAAAGGGTTGCCTCTTCTCTCCCTATGAGACAGATCTAAACCACATGCTGTCACATGGTTGGATTGATCTAGGAGGAGTAGTAGAATACCCTGTATAATAAGTATTAAGTGCCCTAGCGTTAGGGACTGCACCATCTTGTCCAGCGCTGCTACTCCCAATCTAAATTGCACGAAAGCAGTTTTCTATGTAGAAAACTGCTTTCAATGTGCATCTTTGTAAGAAATCTCGCCAAAATAAAAAGTCACTGGTGCCCCAGATGTGTCCATTAGCAGTAACCCTCTCTTCCCTGGTGTGATTTTACCAGATCCATCACACCAGGTTAGAGAGGATTAATTGCAAATGGGCACATCTAGGGGAATTTTGGGCGAGATTTAGTACATAGCAGCATAGCTTTGTGCCAGGATTTTTGTGTTTTCTCATAAATTTTATTTAAAAAAAAATATTTTTATTTTACATAATTGTTTTTTTTAAACATTATTATATTCAGGATGTCTATTAGACCCTTGTACGGACATATTTTGGGAAGTTACAGGCCTACAACATAAAGAAAAATTTACCATTGAAGTCTATGGTTCACTTTTGGTACAGAGCGCTGTGCGCTAGGGTGGTTAAGTAGCAATAGAAAATTCTGGGGAAGAAAACATAAAGCGCCTGATCAGATAATCTGATTGGGTTAATCTTAACATGCAATAGTAGTTATAGTCCACACTTTCCATGTTCCAATATTAATGTCCTACACAGACTCCCTCTTTGCTCGTTGCTAAACTCAAATGATACAGCTGAAGTGTCCAGGTGCGTGAGCTTTCATCACTGGCCCCGTCTCATGGGTCTCCACCAACATGTATCCAAAAGCGCTGGAGTTCCGCACACTGAGTAAAATCTTCAATGCAGCGTTACAGTTCTATCATACACATACACAATGATGCATCCTATCACCCTCAGGGGGGTCACCTCTGATGTGTTTCATCCCCTAAATATGGGACTTTTTTTAATATAGATAATAGGTTAATCTCACCTGATTCACTTGACAGCATTCTTTACTCATGTTTTATTCCTTTGTCGTATGTAAACGAATTTGAATTTACATTCAAACATAACTGTTTTCTATTCTGTAGAGCGTATGTTTACTTCCTGCATAGAAAATAAAATATTTCCTGTGGGCAACATTTAAATGTATGTTATATGATTTACTGTACTAGAGGAAATAAGTGGTCCCCATTAGTGATGGCGCGAACCCGGAATTTGATGTTCGCGAACGGCGATGCGAACTTCCGCAAAAGTTCGCGAACCGGCGAACTTGCCATTGACTTCAATGGGGAGGCGAATTTTAAAAAACAAAGGGACCCTTTCTGGCCACAGGTTGGGAAAGTTGTTTTCAAGGGGTCTAACACTGGACAATGACATGACAGGAGGGAAATCCATGGCAAACTCCAAGAAATTTTTTTTTCACACAATAAATCCACACAAAGGATTCTACAATGATAGTCAATGGGATTTGAGCTGGAGAGCACTAAACAACATGGTTGGTAAATGCTGTGTGAATTCCACTGAACAACCTGTGAGATCTGCTTCCATGTTGCCTACAGCTTAAAAGGTGAATTTTAATTTTATGGAGGACACTGGTGGCAGATGGACAGTGTGGGAGGACACTGGGGGAGATGGTCAGTGTGGCAGACACTGGGGGGAGATGGTCAGTGTGGAGAACACTGGTGCAAGATGACAGTGTGGAGGACACTGGGGGAGATTGTCAGGATGGCGGACACTGGGGAAGATGGTCATGTGGGAGGACACTGGGGGAGATGGTCGATTTGGAGGACACTGGTGGTGATGGTCAGTATGGAGACACTGGTGGTGATGGTCAGTATGAGTACGCTGGTGGTGATGGTCAGTATGGCAGACACTGGTGTGATGTGTCAGTATGGAAGGACACTGGTGGTGATGGTCAGTGGTGCAGGACACGGTGGTGATGTCGGTTTGGAGGACACTGGTGGTGATGGTCATTATGGAGGACACTGGTGGTTATGGTCAGTGTGGCAGACACTGGGTGATGGTCAGTTTGGAGGACACTGGTGGGTGATGGTCAGTATGTAGGACACTGGTGGTGATGGTCAGTTTGTAGGCCTGTTTGATGTCAGTGTGAGGACTCTGGGGGAGATGGTTCAGTATGGGGAGACACTGGTGGAGATGACAGTGTGGAGACAACTGGGGGGAGATGGTCAGTGTGGCAGGACCCTGGGGGAGATGGTCAGTGTGGCAGATCACGGGGAGTGGCACTGGTGATTGAGAGACACTGTGAGACATGGACCAGTGTACAGGATGACACTGTGGGGTGGGGAGTGGGTCAGTATGGAGGACACTGGTGGAGATGGACAGTGTGGAGGACAATGGGGGAGAATGGTCATGGGAGGAATGGGTGGAGATGGTCAGGGGAGAGCACGGGGGGAGATGGTCAGTGTGGCAGAGACACTGGGGGAGATGGTCAGTGTGGAGGACACTGGGGGGGAAGATGGTCAGTATGGAGGAACTGGTGAGGAGATGGACAGTGTGGAGGACACTGGGGGAGATGTCATTGTGGCAGACAGGGGAGATGGGTCAGGGGCAGACAACTGGGGGAGATGGTCAGTATGGAGACTGGGGAGAGGACAGTGGTGAGGACATGGGGGAGATGGTCAGTGGGGCAGGACATGGGGGAGATGGCAGTGTGGAGGACAGGGGGAGATGGTCCAGTGGGAGGACACTGGGGGGATGATGGTCAGTGTGGGCAGTACACTGGGGGAGATGGTCAGTGTGGAGGACACTGGGGAGAGGACAGTGGTGGAGACATGGGTGAGATACAGTAATGGGGACACTGGGGGAGATGTCAGTGTGGGAGACACTGGGGGAGGTGGTCTGAATGGATGGACACTGGTGGAGATGGACAGTGTGCAGGACACTGGGGGAGATGTCAGTGTGGCGAGACACTGGGGGAGAATGAGTCAGATGTGGAGGAACACGGTGCAGATGGACAGTGTGGAGGACACGGGGGGAGGATTGTCAGTATGGGGACACGGGGGAGATGGTCAGTGTGGAGGACACTGGGGGAGATGGTCAGTATGGAGACACTGGTGAGATGACAGTGTGGAGACACTGGGGGAGATGGTCATTGTGAGGACACTGGGGAGATGTCAGTGTGGCAGACACTGGGGGAGATGGTCAGTGTGGCAGACACTGGGGGAGATGTCAGTATGGGAGGACACTGGTGGAGACATGGACAGTGTGGAGGACACTGGGGGAGATGTCAGTGTGGCAGACACTGGGGAGATGGTCAGTGTGGCAGACACCTGGGGGGGGAGAATGTTAGTATGTGAGATGACCTGGTGTGATGACAGTGTGGGGATGACACTGTTGATATGTCAGTGTGGCAACACTTGGAACGGATTGAAGGGTATGTAGGTGGGGCAAGGAGAGAAGGAGGAGGTGGGTAATACCAGGGGTAGGTCAGGGAGGGCGTGGGGGCAGGCTTCGGCGGGTTAATGGAGGGGGTAATGGAGACGAGGTAAGGTAGGAGAGGTCACGGGGGTAGGTGGATACTGCCGGAAACGTCACAAGGCTAAAATAAGAAGGGTTTTTGAATGTAAGGGGGGAGGGAGTGGCGTGAGCAGGGGGAGAGATGGGAACACGAGGGTGTTGCAATCTTGGAATGGTTTTGTTGAGAAAGAGGGGAGATGAGGAGAGGGTCAAAAATTGAGGACAGAAGGGTAGCCGTGGGGGGCGGCATGAAGAGAGAAGGATGAATTGGTACGCTAGTGGTGTGTGGTCGTAGGATGTAATGTGGTACCAGGTGCGGGTGAGGTGCGTAGTGGAGAGGAGAGGTAGGATAGGCGGTGGGGGTCAGGGTTGGGGAGGGAGGGACTAGGATAGGGATTCTTAGAAAAGAGGCTTAGTCGTTTGATGTATGGGATTTACTCTGCAAGTGTTTGAGAGAGGGGGTGGTTAGTGGTGGGGGGGGTTGGGGAGGCAGTGCAACGGGTGCGTGTGGCGGGGGGGAAGTTACGGTGGGAGGGTGTCAGGTGGGGTGTAGGAGCTTAGATCAGAGGGGGTAAGATGAGTGAACTAACATTAGGGTTGGTGTGGAGGGGTTAAGAGGGTGTCGTTAATGGAGTCACCCCTCTTCTCTTTTCGCGTTTTTCTACCTTTTTCGCTTGTTCCGTGTGTCGTCCACTTTTGTCTCTTTTCCTTATTTTCCGCCCCCTGTTTTGTATCTGTCCTTTGGAGGACACTGGTGCCGATTGCACATGTTGAGGACACGGTGGGATATTGTCCCTATTGCTGACACTGGGGGAGATGGTCAGTGTGGAGGACACTGGGTGGAGATGGTCAGTATGAGGACACTGTTTTGATGGGAGCAGATTTGTGGAGGACAACTGGTGTGATGGTCAGTATGGCCATACACTGTGGAGATGGACAGTTGCCCCATGCTGTAATGGTGATGTGAAAGCAGTGCACTATGTATTAATAATCCCTTTATTAATATGGTGAAAAACAATTGCTGGGTATACCCTGTGCGCCCCATATAACTGTGGGGGCACTGGGCACCACAGTTGTGCACAAAGGCTTACTAACGGACGGAAAGCCCCTTGCAATATTTATAATAGCCCTACAATAGGGTGAAAACAATCCCCTGTGTCGCGGTACCAAAGTGCACCCAGATAAGTATGGTGGGCACTAGGGCATTGTGTGCACACACACAGTTGGGCACATTATGCTGTAACGACGTGAGAAGGAGTTTTACCGTGCAACTGTATTAAACCCCTAAAATAGGGTGATAAAATCCCTTGGGGTTATCAAGTGCCCCTACCAGATAAGTATGGGTGGGCACTGGGCAGTGTTGTGCACGCATCCCCAGTTATTATGGGCACAAGTTCGCTACGGATGGGAAGCCGTGGCAATATGTATTAATACCGCTAAACTAGGGGAAAAAATCCCCTGGGTAACAAAGTTGCCCACCAATATATGAGTCAACTGGCAATAGGGCCACTTGTGGCAATACTGTGGCTTGCAGATCACTGGGCAGCAGCGGGCATGGCCAGGCCAGCATGCCAACCAGGTGAGCAAAAAATAGCCTTAACAAGGGCCTTTTTGGGGGTCTTTTTCAGGACTCTGTCTCTGACGCAGACAAGAGCCAATGAAGAAGAGTACACTGTAGAAGAACACTGCCTAGCTAATAGTTGCCTATGCAGCAGCAGCGTCTATGTTCTTACTTTACTACCCTCCACTCTCTCCCCCCAGTCAGCATTGATAATGGAGCTCCTGGTACTTGCTATGTTTTATAGGGGTTGGATGGCTGTTAGGGTGGGGGGGTGCTGTCGCGAACAATAGGCGAACGCGACACATGCGATGTTCGCCACGAATAGTTCGCCGGCGAACAGTTCGGTCCATCACTAGTCCCCATTACTTACATGAAGATGTTCATTGCCTTGTCTTTAAGTTTACATGGAGGGTGGCATCCCATCTGTCCAAACAAATTTGACAACACTACACTGAGTACATCTGATCTCAGGCTATAGGCGCTTTCATGCAAATCAAACTGTCAAAATGAGCCGCATGCATTTTGAGGTGCACTGCACATTTAAATTTAACATTATGCAGATTAGGATGTTCTTGCATTTCCAGTTAAAGTGTATTGAATCTGTGAAATCAAGTAAAATGCACACAGCAATTTGTTATTGAAAAGGTAAAATGTACCACACAGGGCAGAGTTTTGCAGTGTATGGACAGGGCCGTCTCTAGCATTTAGGGGGCCCTATGCAAAATGTTTGCCTGCAGCCCCCAAGTTGTTGAGCAGGGATGGGGATCTTGCTGCTGCCAGAAAGGTTTTTAGAGGGGACTGCTGCAGAGGGGTTGGGTGCTACCAGAAAAGTTGTTGAGCGAGGGGGGTGGTACCATAGAAGTTGATGATGGTGGGGTTGTACTGAATGTACGCACATACTTCGCATAGCGGGAGAAACGGCCCTGTCTCTGGGAAACCTGTGTATCATGCACAGTGTAAAAAGTTTTTAGTGTCATTGACCCAAAAAATTTATGCAGATGGTGAAGTCCCAGTAAGGCCAAACTTCCTGCCTGTCTTCCTAGGTCAATGACCCAAAGTGTAGAAATTGTTGTCTCAGCATGAGAACCATAAACAGATATATTTTTTAAAAAAAATTATTTACTTTAAGTATTTTTAGGCAGAATATTGCCTCTATCATGGGACCTTATTCACACATATTCTCTTTTTTACAGATGTTTTCTTCTCTCCTTTTTGCTGCAATCGGTTTTGTGGGAGCCGGCTACAGTTTCATAATATCGGTAGTTGGCATACATAAGGGCCCTAAATGTGATGTAGGTTATGGCAACTGGACATATGCTTTCGATGGGGGGTAAGTACATATATTAGAGAAATCTGAGTGCAGTCATCATTTAGAAAATATATGTGTAAAACTGTTTTCTCTAGGTGTTTTAGTGTGAAGTAATTGCTTTTCAATGTTCCTCGAACCAAAGTATGGTCCCCATCCAAAGTAGTTTTATTGGTCTAAGAATTACGGACATGTCCTTAATGGCTTAGATTGATTTGGCGGACAATTTTGGCCCAAAATAAAACTTTAAGTGTAAAATTTCCACTTGATTGCAAAAATGTGGTGAAAAAAAAGTGTGTATACGGGGCTTTAGAAATAAACACTAGTTGTTAACATTAGTGAGTTGGCAGTTTGCCAAACTCTGCTCAATCTTAGAAGTGGTAACAATTATTTAACCCTCATGTAAGATATAAAATCATGAAGATACACCACACTTGTTTATAATGCAGCCATAATATGAGTACCAGGCACTTTCTGTTTCTCAGCTATTGGGAAGCTTTGGAGCCCAGTATGTAGCCACTGAAGCCTTTGCTTCCCCAAATTGGTGCACACACAGCAAGTATCCTGTATAGGAAGGTGCACTTCACATAAAGGAAGCTTGGGGCAGAGCTGGCTGGAACATAAAATAAAAGTAAAAAAAGGGATAAGTATTGCTTGTAGCTTAAAATGGTATTTTTTCACATTTAGGTTAAATACTGCTTTACATAGACCCAGTCCAACCAGACCAAATAAAATAATGTTTTTGGTTAGGGTCTTCATGGCCACTAATTACTCAACTTAAAGTAATAATGATTATGGTAATGCTGTATCTAGAAAGTGTATAAGGACACATAAAGTTTAAACATTTCTTTCCTTGTTTAAAGTCGTCCGAACCCCATGCAGAAGTGTTAGAGATCGTTTACAATATTGCACTTCTGACATTTTCTCACTTCATCTTCAGAATATATTATCCTCATTTACATTGGTTTACCCTACTGTGCTTGTTAGTGTGTGTTATATTTAAACTAAATGGGGCTCTAATAAAAAGGGTAAATATAGAAAAAAGTTTATATATTTCCCCAGCCGTAAGAATAAGTGTTGTGTAAATGAGCCCCATGACAAATATGCCTGGAATAACAGAGTTACTACATGATAGTTCAGAACATGTTACAAATATGCAAATCATCCACTGGAAACCATTAAGCATATGAGTAAAATAACTTAACATGTATGATTTTGTCTGTGTGCATCAAACTTGACTATCAAACTTGCTAAAAAAAGATTTTCCCAATTAATTAACGGGAGAGCACTCACTGTAGCTTTGCTTCATTTTTAGTTACTCTTATAATAGTTTGTATCCCACTACAGGCAGTAAATGCATTGGTAATGTCCATTGTGAAATCAATGCACTGAGTGGTGGTCTAAGGCTATAATGTCCTCCCCCCACGATGCAGTACAATAAATTGTAATGAAATTTAGGATTGGTTTTCAAAGTTTAACAAGACACATTCCAATTTTGTTTTAAAAAGAAACTACTTGGGGAACCCAAAGATATGGAGTGCATGTGTGGCACCTCCTGAGATAGTGCCATGGAACCTGACCCTCTTCAGTTTGTTGCTTATTATGAGTGCCGTCCAAGCTGTTCTCTGTGCCATCCAAGCTATTAACGGCATCATCGGGACATTTTGTGGAGACTGCAGGTGCTCAGGATGTTGTGGGGTAAGATAAATCATTATTCACTATAGTAGTGTGTGAACAGCTATTTATTGATAGAGATGGTTTAATCCTAGAACTTTTGACTCCCACATTGCAACAAAGCCCTGTCTCCTAGGATGTTGGCCTTTTGGCTTGACTGGAGGGAATGGAACAAACCCAGCCTCCTGGGATGCTGGCCTTTTGACCAGGCAAGTGGAATAGAGTTAATATTGCCTGGTCCAGCCCTACACACTTTTCAGGAACATGCTGTATATTCAAGTAATCTAATTTTCACTTTTAATAAAATAGTCAAATCGGTGGAATATCAAGCACTCCAAAAATTTTTTTCGACCATCTCTATTTATTTATCTATCAATATTTATTTGTAACATGATTTGTTTAGTTGTATGTAAAAATACCAGCCAACAGTAATATCTGTCTCTTACTTTGATCTATGAAAATATATATAAATGCAAATAGAATTTATTATAATTTTTATGATATATATCTTTGGTATATAGGTTGAGGCTATCCTTAGCAATGCCAAGGAAAACATTTCTGAAACAATTCTTATACTGCTTAGATTGAATGTTATCACTTGTGATAGCCGAACTGTCCGCAAGGCAGACAGTTCGGCTGCGAACATAAATGTTCGCTTTTCTTCCCTCCGTGAACAGTATGGGTGTTCGACCTGCCCTGTTAAACGTGTGAAGAGGGTGACTATTCTTGAGCTGGTCGGATCAGGAACAAAAAGATCTGGCCAGTGGAAGAATTCCTTCACAAAAGACCGCAGAGAGAAGCCGGTCTCTCGTCAAAAAGAAAAACGGCTTAAACTGGAAGTGTTATCAGTGACATCACTTCCGGATATATAGAAACCGGGAACTGTGCATTTCAGTGACGTCAGTCATGTCGACTTCCGTTTTTTTTTTCTATTCAAATTCTTTTTTAAAAGTCCGATCCGGCTGTTCGCGGACTGACCTAGCCATAGTTTGCGTATCGCTAGTTATCACACTTCCTCCTAACAAAGACATCTCTGTGCAGTTTACTTATTGCTATGAAGGCTCCACCATATGATCACAAGTGATGTTCTATAATTATAATATAATCTATAATTATATTCAATAAATATTTGCTTTCAGATGTGAGTATATTCCAAGGTCCAGGATTTACCATCTGGTACATATGAGTAAACATGGGCCAGTGTTTGTGTCATTATATTCTTTTTAAGGTCATGTCCACTTTTAAGTTTCATGTTTTATGACTTATGTGTTAGAACAAGCCTTGGAACTAGTCCAATACAATAGAATTTGCATTTAAGTATGTGACTTGACCTGTTAAAATGAATGCCTGGTCTAATGGTAATGTAATGTCTAGATAAACTATAGATTGTTAAATTACTGCTACACTTTTTTGAAATAATTATTTCATATTTTCATTGCTATACCCTTGTGCCATTTCACCACAGGGAGAAGGAACCGTTTAACCTCTGGGGATCATGAACTGCTGAAAGGAACAGATTGAGTGTCCATTTACCAACAACACAAGGATGTATAGGAATGAAGAGCCCTGACACAGCTCTGACTATATCATTAAACTGTGCAGTTAACTGTAAAATATTGTAGTAGCACTCATGCTGTATAGACCTACAGCCTCTCAATAACCAAAAACATGCCTCTCAATTACTAAATAAGCTGTAGTTGAATCTGCCCAATGTATGAATATACCCGGTGTGCAACAATTTACCTCCCATTGCTGGCTATGATTCGTTATGTTAGTTATGTTATCTTTTCTGATATTTATTTTTTACATTTTGGTTATTTCGGCTAGTGTTCAGGTATTTTTTTTCTATGTGATAATCAGACTTGTGATATCTTCCATTTTTAGCTCTCCATGCACTAGTAAAGCCTGGTCACAGAGATGGACGTTCAGTCTGAGAGGACCTATACTAACCGTTTTTATTGACTGACCTAAAATACTGAAGTTCAGCACACTTTATGCCTGGTAGTTGAGCTTGGGCTGGGTAGGTTTTGATGCTTGTTTTATGTAAATAATATTTTAACATACACCTAGACAAAAAAACAGCATTTGAACCCAGGGGGCTAGCCCTCTGCTAGGCATGATGTGCTGAATCTGGGGTTTGGCTTCCCTTGCAGTTATGCAGTCTTACAATGACTGTACAAATGTACAAGAACAAACCCTAGTGCACCCAATAATGAGAACCCAGTAAAAACAGTCCTAAATACACTTGTCCAATCCAAGGCTATGTGAGTAGTGTTGAGTGCAAATATTTGAAACACAAATTTTTATTGTGAATTTTGTCACTTCGATAATTTGTAAAGATCTCAAATATAGTGCTATATCTTCGTAATCATGAATAATTGAGATTCAGGGGAAAGTACCATGCTTGTATTCCCAAAATTTACATGTACAAGAATTACTTTTATGTGTTGTCTCATGTGGTGAGAATTTCACATTCTGCCACTAGATGTCGCTGTGACATTGCAATCACAATATTTGCATTTAAAAGTGCAGATATTCGCAAGAAGTAAATGACAAGAAAAAAATTAGCAAAATGTCGCACATTCTAATATTGCCTATGCTGCTCTTTACTATATGTGAGGACATTTGTTCTGAGGGGTGAATATTCTATTTAAAAACATTCTGACCACAATGCATATCATATGACTGCACAATCATAAAACGTTGTTCATCAAATCAACCAATTAAACTCCATCTGCAGGATAGAAAATTATACAAGAAAATACAGCAATTTTATTTTTAAATAAATGTCACTACATTGTGGAGTAATACAAACAGGGATAATGATAAAATGTAATAACCAGATCAGTTGCTGTTTGTTTTTGGTTTCTGAATAAAAATTCTGGAGCACAGTGATTTGTTTTTACATTTTAGTCTTTAAACTGAGGGAACTTGAAAATATCAATAAAAATGGCATATAATAATAGAAGGATGATGTAATATTAGGTGATTGCAGGTAGACATAGACAAACTCATCGGCAGCTGTGAACTGCAAGTTTCTGATGAAATGTACTATCTTCAATTAAACAAATGTAACACCATCTTCCTCTTCACACTGATCAATCATTAACATGCAGAGTCCATGCTCATCGTTTTCTATACACAGAGCACTGATAAAGAGGAATGAGTTTGAGCTTCTGAAACTTGTCAAAGAGATTATGTTGTTGTGCTCCTGGTATCTCTTTTTTCTTTAGTTTTAGCTTAAAGGGGATCTAAGGTCCATTCTTTAAAGCTGCTCACAAACTGTTAAGAGACAGAGAATTAAACCATTTCAGGGATCCAGCATCAATCCAGTTCCTAACTGTGGCATGCAATTGACCAAATGTGACCACAAGACCTTGGTCTCTGCGGCAGTTGCCTTCAAGTGAAAGAGACCTTTTAACCCCATCCTGGACTTACCATAGTTTTCTCACTAAAGGCCCCCATACACATGTGCGTGCACGGGTGCCCACATGATCCCTGTCACCCCAAAGCTCGGTCGGCCAGAGAACGGACGTCTCTGGCCGATGCCATTAGTTTGAGTGGGGACCGGCATCCCCATTCCAACTAACGGCTGACACACAAAGGGTGCCGCCGATACTGTGAGCGATGGAGTGCCGGGTGATGACGTCATCACTTTGCACTCCTGTTGGCCCCTGTTTGCAACGCATGTGTGGGCCTTAAGACTACGTTTTGAAGAGAAAAGTTGAAAAAAAATGAAGAGTCAGAGACACAGTCATTCATATTTAAAGTGAATATACAGAATGTTCCATCAAAGTAGGCAAGTCTAGTCCATGCAGCATTCACTCTATATTTCTGCAGCCAAGCCAAAAGGCCAGGGCCAGGAGGAAGGTCTTCGTCCTAGCAGTATGCAAGGCTGAAACTTTACCATGTGTCTATACACAAGCAGTACCTATTCTCTGAACCTACTGACCAACACATTTTACAATCTGGCATTAACAACTTACCCATGAGCACCTATTTCCATATGGTAGGAGAGATGACTCTGTGTCACATATTTTTGTATATCAGTGCAGAATGTAAATACACAACTCATGCTATCTAAATATCCTTAATTCACTCAGCCGGTTGGTCAGAGAATGGGTACTGCTAGTGCTAATACAGTTTTAATCTCCCTCCTGGCAGTGGGCTTTTGGTTTGGCTGGAGGGACTGCTTCTTGGGATGCAGAGTTATTGCTCCCACGATGTTTTTTTTTTTTACATATTTGGACCATAAGATGCAGACATTTTGCATTTTTTTTTCAATTGATTTTAATGGAAAAAAGTGTGTCTTATAGTCCAAAAAATACAGTAAATTGAGTGTTACATTACTAGAGCAGCATCTTCTACAAGTCTTGGCACCTTCATCCATCTTTATCAACTAGTGAAAGATGCCCAGAGTCATAAGCATTCACATTAGGAGTTTATTCACCCTAATTATGCTCAAAATGGAGTTGTTTGCAGAAAGGTATTCTGCTGTGCAGATGAAATATGCCTCTCTTGCACTAAACAAATTAAAAGAGCTTCTCTTAGAAATTCCAACTTTCAACCTACCCAATAGAGAAAGGACAATTATTTTTACGTCCCTCTATTACTTTTATTCTGTGTTCCTTTCTCTGTCTTCCTGATCCAAATAGGAAGCCCAAATGTATTGTTTGGAATAGGCACCCTCCTGTCTATGCAAGGGCTCCTTCCCTCAGACTAAATGTCCCAAGATCACTTGTAAAAGTTACTCGTAATCAAGTGATTCAGGCATAAGCACACAGCAGTGTCTGCATATTGGGCTCAATAGCTTAGGTAGGCTAATAACCCTTTCAGACCATCCAAAATTAGATATACTTCTGACCTTCACCCCCCTTTGTTTACCTACAGAACATTTGGATCATACCTGTCAATTTTCCCCTATCTACTAAGGAAAAACGTACAGAAAGTGATGTCATAGAGATGGTCAAATTTTTCGACTTACTAACTTTGTGAGCTTATTGCAAAGCCCCTGACAATGGTATCATCACCAAAATTGATGGAGATGTAGAGAAGGGTTAGAGGAACATTTGAAAAAAAAAAGTTTTGCTCATGGAGTGCCACTTCCTTAAAAGCAGGATTTGGCCAGGAAAGGCACATAAAAACATGACTTTCCTGGCCATAACAGTAAGGTTGACAGGTGTGAGTTAGAACCATTGGAATCTGTTTGGTTAGATCAATTTTGTTTAACCTTCTGGGCAGGTAGCCTAAAGCCTGGCATACACACGCCAATTAGCGGCGGATTTTGCCGCTGACCGACGGGTGTGCACGCTCGCGCCGTCGGTCGGCGGCAAAATCGGCCGACAATCGGCGCGTGCCAACATTAACGTGTGCCATTAACTTCAATGAAGACCGACGTCTTCATTGAAGGTAATGGACGGCACACAAAGGGTGCCCGGCCGATTAAAGCAGCCCCAGAATGCAACGTCATCACTTGCATTCCAGAGCTCATCGGAGCTCGTCTGTATGCACCCGTCTGTGGGTGTATGGCAGGCATAAGTTAACTCGGCATGAGTTTATTTACAAGCATTTACTCCCCCCAAGCTAACTCATATTTACTTGTACGGAGGGAACCCACGGTGGTCCTCCGTATTGGCGGACCTGCTGATCTTTTTGGGTCCATCTCAATTCATGGCGGGGGTAAGGGGGGCCGCACCATTGACCACCATGTAGTGGAAGTAGCATCACTTTTTTCCAGCACATCCCCGGTGAAAACAATGACACCAGGAATGTGTAGGGGGAAAGAGGGAGGGCGCAAAAAAGAGTGCGTCACAGGCGAACTGTGGAGATTAAAAGAAAAGTAATATTTTAAGTCTTGTTACCTTTTTTTTTGTTACCTTATCTCTTACATGATGATGAAGGCAGTGAGAAAATCTAATAAAGCCGATAGCAAGAGGGGAAAAGATAAACTATTCTGACTTGTAACACGCATAATCTGTGTGTTATAGTTTCTGTGTCCTTCAGCTTGTTAAGAATTAAAGATAAAAATAATGTCAAATTGTGTTTTTTTTTGCTATTTAAAACCAAATAGACTAAAATAATACAAAGATGAAGAAGAAGAAAATAAAAAGGACAAAATAAAGGCCTTTTTGCTAGATCCCATCATCTAACATTGTTATTTTTGGAGCACTGATGTGCATTATACACCCACTGCTGGTTGGACAAAGGTTCCTGGGTAGCTCGCAGCATTTTTATTTGGCTTTTATAGGCAGTCATCAACCATCTCTAATCATTTTCTGTGGGCTGCTATGTGCAAGAAACTTCTTGATGCACTTTAGCTAGGGCCAATGTCCCATTGCTCCTGACTTTCCATGCAAACTAATCTTTAAAGCAGAACCTTGTACCTAAAAATAAAGTTGGTACAAATCTATTGCTGCTTCGTCTGCTTGCTATTGTGAAGAACAATATACAAAATGCCTGTACAGTTCAAGTAAAGGTTCTGCTTTCAATACTGTAGTAATATGTAGCCATATACAGTCCTGTAGTCAGAGGTCCAAGATGTGTCCCAGTGGTCCAGCAAAAAGACCTCTAATGAGCTAATACTGCTATACTACATACATTATATAATCAAACATTTCTTAGAAATACCCCATGATTCATAACCTGTACTAACTAATCTACAGATGAATAAATAACTTATTTCTCCTCCTCTTACCTTACTGACCCCGAGTCATCACAGATAAAATGCAAGCTATAATCAATTCATGGATATCCTCGTGTACATCAATGGAAAAATAAGTTACCTTCAAAATACATATTAGGGCTTGTTTCCATTACGTCGGGAGCCCTCCGCTAAGCATACACGCTTAGCGGGGGTCCCCGACGTAGCAGATAGACTTACCTGCTCGGCGGACGGGTCTGTCTTCATTGCACCGACCCGATCCGCCGGGGTCAGGCTGAACGTAGTCGAGTACGTTCAGCCTGTACACCGGCGGATGTCTAAACAGACCATCCGCCGGCAGGCTGAGTCTATGGGATACGTCTGGACCCCTGCTTAGCATATACGCTTAGCGGAGGGCTCCCGACGTACAATGGAAACAAAGCCTTAGTGTTTTCAATAAAAGGAATCTGCATAAATCCACAGTGCCATCTACTGAGGACATGTGAATACTAATACTAAATGCATCATCGCTGAAACAACGCTGGGGTGAATGATGAATTGCAGAAATCGCTGATATGCTTAGGTGCTATACATTTTTAGGAGTTTTTGTTTTTATTCCGTTGTGTTGTTTTGAAACAAATTTAAAGTGAAATAATGAGATTTTTTTATATATATGAGACGTTGATACAATATAAAGTAGTCCGTGTACAGCTTGTATAAAGCTAAGCACACACAGGTAGATTCCCATGCAATTGACCCCCGATCAATCACAGCGTGGCACCACATGGGCAAATTAATTACAGTTTAATGAGGACCCGTTCAGCTCGCAGAATGTGGGAATCACAACACAGGCTGTGAGCTGGGGAGAAAGCCAGCTGGCCTCACAGCTTTAAAGAGAGACTTGCTGGCTCCGCCCCCTTCACACTGACAGCGGGTCGAGGTATCAGCAGCTGCTACAATACTTTTCATGGAGACTTATGTCTCTATTCAAAGTAATGGAGATTGAACAGGGTTTTCCAACATGTTGGAACCCCATTCAATCAAGTTTCTTCGAGCGGGCTCTATTGATCCTGCTCGAAGGAAGGCACACACGGGTAGATTTGTAAACAGATTAGAGTACAATTCAGCACCGTGACGTTGATTACTCAAATCTTTTTACAGATCTACCCGTGTGTCCCTAGCTTAACAGTATAAATTTGCTGTCCTAAGCCCCCCATACACCTTAAGACTGATCTATACAATTTCCATTAGATCTACCAACAACTATGTAGTGCCGGGTCCTCCCTGATAGAATACATAGTGATTGGAAGGATTAGAAAGGCCCTCATATTACATGGTTTTGGTAGAACAAAAGTTGATTGTACAGAAATTGTATGGTAAGATTGTAAGGTGAATGGGGGGGCTTAAATAACTCAACACACATTCATTATGCTTTAAACCTCTGGCAACAAAAGTGAGTACCCTCCTGAGTGTCATATGATTCCTAAAGCTGGCAATACACCTTTAGATCTCTCTGTCAGATATCCTTTAGATCTACCAACAACTATGTAGTGCCGGGTCCTCTGCAATTGAACACAGGTAGACTTGATGGTTTAGAAAGATGGTTTCCCTTATATTACATGGTTATATGAGCTAAAGGAAATCTGACAGAAAAATCTAAAAGTGTATGGGGGCCCTTAGTGTTAAGCTAGGAACACATGGCTCGATTTAAGCATACAATCGATGTAAGATTAGATGAAGAACCTCTATTTTGGTATTTTATTGATTGTACCGGGTGCGCTATAGTGTCATACAACATAGTACAATATCGATGTAGAAAACATTGATTATTGACTAAAATCGACGATGCCATTGATGCCCTACAAACAGTAAACTATCACTTCATCGAATACAATTGTACGATGAAAATGAAAAAGTAGTACGATCATGGTACAATTCAACGATAATTTTCCAACTAGTCCGATCACTTTTCAATAGATGTAAAGCTCGTCATCGAACTAAAATCGTCGATTGTACCATGTGTCCGCGCTCCGATTTTGGTACAATCGATGTAAATTTTCATTGATTTACATCGATTGTACGCTTAAATCGAGCTGTGTGTTTCTAGCTTTAGGCTATGTTCGCCTGGCGCTCACAATTTTCAATCGCCTGCAGAATCACTGTCAATCGCCTAAACTATTTTGAATGGGCTTGTCCCCATTGATAAGATCACATGCAGTTTTTTTTCCTGGTCGCTCCCATAGACATGAATGGACCATCGCCTGCCGGCAATTCTGCAGGTGACTGAAGATCGCAAGAGCCAGGCGATTAAGTGGGAACATAGCCTTACAAGGTTTCAGGTGCGGATGGGAGCAAGTGTGTTGAATTTGATGTTATGGCTCTCACAATCTCTCATGCTGTTCCCTGGAAGTTCAGCATGGCACCTCATAACAAAGAAGTCTCTGCGGATGTGAAAAAAACGAATTGTTACTTTAAATAAAGATGGCATAAACTATAATAAGATAGCCAACACCTTGAGCTGCAGTATGGTAGCCAAGGCCATATAGTGGTTTAACAAAACCAGTTCCACTCTGAGCAGGCCTTACCATGGTCAGCCAAATAACAGTGTCATATTCAGAGCCCTTTAAAAATAGATGTATAATTGCTGCCCACATTGCTGCAGAGGTTAAAGGAGTTCAGCTTGTCAGTGCTCAAACCAAACACCAGAACCCTGCTTCAAATTGGTCTACATAGCTGTTGCCCCACAAGGAAGCCTCTACTAAAGATGATGCATAAGGGTAAATTTACACTGTTGTTATTTGAAGGACACGTTTAAAAGCTTCCCAGGCGCCCTCTGGTGGCAGAAAGCCTTAATGAAGCTTTAAAGTAAAGACGTATTTACACAATGTACTCTTTAAAACTTTAGCTTTAAAGCCTGAAAAAAATCCGGGGGAAGGGGAGCGTTCAAGCTTCCACAGGAGGTCACCGGACACTGCAGAGTGCCTGGAAATAAGTTCATCTTATTTCCAGCCACTCTGCCACTGAAAAACGAGTGAAAAAAGTTTTGCAAAGTGCTGCAGTCGATTTCAGAGCTTCACCATTGAAGTCAACGGCCAAACAACCCTCTGAACCCAACAGAAGGTATATAAAAAACGATCAGAAAACGTACTGCTTGATTAATGACAATACATTTTCTATTCTTTAAACATCCTAATTGACTTCCATTTTAAGCAAGGTAATTTTCTGGTCGCTTAATAGACCAGAAAACGACCTTGCAAAGGATAGTGTAAATTTAGCCAGCAATCAGTTTGCTAAGACAAACAGACAAAAGGCCCCCATACACCTTACAATCTTTCCATACAATTTCTATACAATCAAATTTTGTTCTACCAAAACCATGTAATACGAGGACCTTTCTAAACCTTCCAATCACTATGTATTCTATCAGGGAGGCCACTATACTACACAGTTGTTGGTAGATCTAATGGAGATTGTATAGATCGATCTTAAGGTGTATGGGGGGCTTAAGAGCACAGATTACTGGAACATCTCCTACGATCTGATGAGACCAAGATGAAATTATTTGGTTCAGATGGTGTCAAGAATGAGTAATGGCAACCACATGAGTAGAACAAAGACAACGTGTCTTGTCTGCAATCAAGCATGGTGGTGGAAGTGTTATGGTTTAGGCTAAATGTTCCCACATTTTAGTCGCGTGCGGAAATCGGCTTCGATTGTTACCATTCAGTTGAATGGGCTTCTCCACACTCAACTGATGGCCGTGATTTCTGATCTGATTTAAAAAAAATCTTGGGTGAAAGTCGTCTGGTCAATTGTGCCCGATCACATGTGCAATTATTTAAATCGCAAACGTGAGGCGATTAATCACCTATGTGGGATCATAGCCTTAGGGCTGTAGGAGTGCTGCAGGCACTGGGGAAATACAGCTCAGGGCATCTTCAAATAAGTGCAAGTTCTCTAAAGCTGGCCATACACCTTCAGATTTTTCTGTCAGATTTCCTTTAGATTTTCTTTTGTTTTACCAAAACCATGTAATATGAGGGACTTTCTAAGCAAACAAGTCTGCCTGTGTTCAATCGCAGGGGACCCTATACTACATAGTTGTTGGTAGATCTAAAGGAAATCTGACAGAGAGATCTATAGGTGTATGGCCAGCTTAACATCCACAAGTCCTGTGATGTCATCATGAAGGAGTGGAAGAGGATTCTAGTGGCTCTAGTAAACTCTGTGCCCAAGAGTGTTAATGTAGTGCTAAATGTAAAGGTGGCACAATTTGGACATTCAGAGGTGTACTCACTTTTGTAGCCAGAGGTTTAGAAATGAATGGCTGTATGATGAGTTACATGATCGATATACCATACACTGACTACTTTACATTGGATCAAAGTGTCATATCTTCAGTGTTTTCCAAGAAAATATATTATAAACTATTTACCACAATGTGAGGGGTTTACTTACTTTTGTGAGATATTGCATTCACAGTAGCATATAGACAGGGGTGCAAATAAGTGGTACTCTGGTACGCAAAAGGGGCCAAGCTATGCGTACCTTCAATATTGTTATAAAGCTCATATGCGCACTAACAACTTGGAGGCACTCTGTGTCTGGGCAGCCGCAGCTAAATGTTAAATGTATACAATTTGCTGCAGGGAAATATGAATAACTATAAAAGGTTGCAGTTAGGGGTGTGAAATTGGGAATGTTAATTACTAATTAAAAAAATAAAAGGTTGGACTTCTAAGGGTGTTGGAGATCTGGGGGATGAAAGCCATGTGCAGGCACGTGTAAGGGTAAAATTCTAACCAGAGAAAAGCACTGTGTGACAGCTGGAATATGACTATGAAAGGATGACATTTGGACTGCAGGTAGTCTCAGGGGTTAGTTACTAAGCCAGAAAATTTCAGGGTTGTACTACTGAGGTATGCGATCTAGGGGTTCAAACGGTGTTGTACTGTGAGAGTTACATTTTACCCAAGGCCAGCTGGTGACCTGTGGATGAAGACAGCTAATCAGAGGCTCAATAAGGAACAGGGAGGTCCATCTGCAGCAGAATCTACCATGCAGAAGGCTGACTCAGAGGACAGTGAGGGAGACAATGAGAAAGATGGCACTTATTAAAACCATGCTACATATAGGGTGAGTACCAAACACCATCTCCTGGTACTCATCTGAGGAGCTCACTAAAAAAGTTATGTGCACCCCTGGATATAGAAATACAAATACAGGCATATTTAGACACTACCCATATAAGAGGTTACCTCTAATATATATCTCAATCTGTGAACGCCACTCCTGCATAGTGTATGAAAGGTACTCATTGAAGTTGATCCATATAAAAAGAGGCTCTCATTATCAGTTTGGCCCAGTGCGTCTCCACTCCACATTGAGCACTAAGTATATCAACCAGAAATATATACCGGTATATTTTTTAAGATAATAGTAGATAGCAATTGCATTATATTCTTCAATTAAAATTGTACCATACATTTTAGATCCAGATTCATGATTCTCTAGGTTTGGCTTCCCTGTGTATGTGGTGATGTGTACGTATCAGCTAATCACTGAATTACATCTACAGTAACAGTGCTAAATGTACACAACTGAAAAACCTTCCACCCTGGTTCATATTACCTCCTAGAACAGACATGGAGCAAACTAAGGCCTGGGGGCCAAAACCGGCCCTTTAGTCTTTCAATTTGGCCCTTTGTCACCTTGGTGTCAAGATGCTCTGGCTCCCCTCATTCCCTACAAAAAGAGAAGATAACACCGTCCTAGAGGGTAATTGTTTGTATTATTTCCTAGAGGCCATAGCTTGCCTGCAATAAAATGTTTGAGCTTCTCTATCAAAAGCTTCTATTTATTTTTAACATTTTTTCTTTATTTAAATATCCTGTCCTGGCTACAAGGACATAGGCCCCCTATGCAGGGCGTCCCTTACAGACTCTAGGTCCGGCTCCTTTGTCACATTTAAATACCCATTGTGGCCCACGAGTCAAAAAGTTTGCCCAACCCTGGTCTAGAATCTTTACAGTTGCTTTAAGCATGGAAAACATTTAGTTAAAGTAGAAGCATGGAGAAGTGTCCTAATGTTACCTATAGGGGGCACTATCCAACACAAAATCCTCCCTTACTTTCTGCTTTCCCCTAAGTAGAAACAGCATGATTCCTGAATACTATTTATGCTACTACGTTAATGATAAAACATTCTCGATATTATACATTTAAGGTTAAATAATTACATGAAAAGTAAACTAAAGGACAACTTCTACAATTGCTTTGCTGTATTCCAAGTTAGTGTTCTATGTATTAACCTGTAAAATGCTATATCTTTTATCTTTAGCTTAGTTCTTTTTTTTGTTTTCTGTAGGACAATTATTTAATATGATCTTAATTTTTTTTTACAAATGGACATATGTAACTGAGTTTAAAGATTGTCAAACATTAGTCACATCATTCACACATTATTTAAAAAATAGTCGCTGTGTCTAGTTTGAGTTAATCGCTATTAATAACCTTTATTTAGTTAAGAATATAATATGTGCTTGACAATTATAAGGTGTGGTTTTGTTTGCTGTAATAAACTTTTCCAGCGAGTGAACATTGGATGTCTGAACTTGGTGTTTCATCATGAGGCAACAAATGAAAGGTTCATACTGACCCCTAGTGTTCTTACTTTGGCAGCATTGGTTGTAGAAGTATACAATCAAGTCTTCTTAAAACAGAAGGTAATTACATGGCCAAATCCATCACAAACCCCAAATGTTTAAGTAGAAACCCTTGTTATAAGGACAGTGGGTGGAGCCATGCAAATTATTCCCTTACACCCTATCAGCCAAATGCACATCCAGACTGACTGGTGTACAGTGCAAATATAGCCTACAAAGCCATTTATTCCACACTGCACAAACTGTGCCGCTAGGCCTGCCCTGTGTGTTATGCACTCGGCACTTATTTATTTTTAATGTTAGTCTGTACCCCCTACCCCTGCACGTTTTTTTTGTTCATCGGTACGGGTGTTTAGTGGTGGGGTCCCTCTTCGGAGGGGGGCCCACCCAGTCCCCATTTGACATTTACCCTGTGTCTCCAGTACTAGAGAGATAGGGAGAGCTGCTGCTGATTGAGGAATGGCTTAGCTACTTTGCTATTATACTCCATCCAGTGATTTGTAGCTATAGCTAAGGTGTTCTGTTACATGTAGTTCATCATTGCTGAGGGTGGGGTATGCTGTATTATGCATCGCAGAGAGATCTGACTGTATGTAATGTGCTGCAAAAGGTGCTGTCAGACTGGCAGCCCACTCCAGCTAACTTTTGGCAAAATCTTTACTCTAGATGTGATTTCCGGCCATTAGACAAGAAAAAAAACAGCATTTAAAAAAATCCATATTTTGGGGGAGAAGTTTAGCCATTGATCCCCATTTGGCATGACACTGTCCAGGTGGTTGCACCCTTTTGACTTTTTTATTGGTATTGTGGCTACAAATATGACCTGAAGGTTTGAGAAGTTCGCCCTCAATTAAAGCCAATAGAGGTTCGCTGTGAACATGCGAACGGTGGATGTTTGTTTGAAGTTTGATTCGCTTGTTCGCAGACAGCCGCAGCTGATGTTCGTCCATCACTAATCACTACTAATAAACCTTTTAAACGGAAGCATATCCTACAAAAAAACTACAGTGAAGGAACCTTGTGAACTTTTCCAAGACTTGTGAAGCCAGCAGGTGATTCAACTTATTTTGTCTTTCCAAAATTAAACAGGCCTGTAGCTGGCTTCTTAAAGTCTCATGGCCGCCTATAACTGACATGTGTTTTTCATATTTTAGAGGCAGGGTTGATCTGTTTTAGGTTTAGTAAACTGTATTCCTTTTTATGGGTGTTTTCTTGGTCTTGTCTGTAGCGCAGGGTTTGGTCATTGGCTGCTGTACATGTCTTGGATGTATCAGGAGTCCATCCTGCTCTGTGGTTTATGTGGATATAATCTATTCCAGGACTGTTAATGGCACCTTTTTGTGTGTGTGTTTCTGGGATGAAAAGCTAATTTCCAAGAAAGCTGTCTGAGTTTGCTGGGCTGTGGTAAATGGATGTCTGTGAAGAGTTGTCTGTGGTAGTTTTCAGTGTTCACACGGCAAATTTACACGTGGTAAATGCAGAGATTGTGGTTGATAGCGGCATAGAGCTTATAAAGCTACTCTTACAGTAAATCTGGTCAGACATGGATGTTAGGAACAGATTACCTGAGAATAAATAAATACATGAATAAATAATACATGATATGACGGGAAATGAGGTGATTTAGGAAAACGCTTCCAAGTTTAGCACAGACACGGTTTTAGGACCCTAAAGCATTTTCTTATTGGTGGAATTATAAAAAGTTTATGTAATACCTATCCTTTTTTGGGGTCTGTGTCCTTTATTAAAAGATATTTCTTATCTATTAAACTGGGAACACACGTGTAGATATGTGCCAGATTTATGGCCGCTTCAAGCGCAGTGCGCGCTCACGGCCATTTATCTGGCCCATATCCTATGCACCCACCCCTGTTTCCTAGCGGGACAAATCAATCCTGTTCAAAAACAGGGATATCAGACATGACCGTAATACATGGTCGATGCCCATTGCTTAGCATGGAGACCGCGGGTCTCCATGTAAAGCATTGGCTGAGCTGGAGACACAGCAGTGTGTTTCCTGCTTATAGATAGCTATAGACTAGCAGATGTTTTTCATAGGCAAGACTTTAGACACAATAAAACATCTATTCTGATAAAAAAAGTATTTTTTTGCTTGATATTCAGTCGATGTTAATTGAAAAAACTGTTTTAACACAACACAGCAAGAGTGCTTTATTGGCTGGTTGGTGCCAGCAATTGGTGCAGTACAGAATAGAACAGTGTTTCTCAACTCCGGTCCTCAGGGATCCCCAACAGTGCACGTTTTGCAGAAAACCAGAAACGGGTGCGGTAATTAGTGTCTCAGCAGAGCTCATTAAACCTCGGGGGTTTTCTGCATAACATGTTCTGTTGGGGTTCAATGAGGACCAGAGATGAGAAACACTGGAATAGATGAATGGGACTAATTATGGTAAACCGTTAATACATTGGGTAGATTCAGATGGGCGTCTGAAAAACACTGCCTTTAATGCCCACTGGTTGCTGCTGTCAGCAACCGTTTCCAGCATTTATTAGGTGTTAAATAGCATTCAGTCTGTAAGATTACATTAATAGAGGGACAACCATGAAGGTTGTGATGAGAAGGGATTAAAGGAATCAAAAAGCCCTTGACTCCAGCAGTGTGTAGCACAGCCAAACCTTCTCAAAACAGAAGGTATTTATATGCCCCAATCCATCACAAATCCCAAAAGTTATGGGAGAAATCCTCACTTCAGGAAAGTGGGTGGAGCCGTGCAAATTAGACCACATTAATAAAATTATTGTTTCTTTGTGTCTGTTTATTATTTCTAGTTTTAACTTTTTACCCTTTCAGGGAATAGATGAACGTTTGATTCCATAATTTGGTGGTGGGTATATGGGGTACCCCATGCTGTATGGGGTATCCCTGGATCTTTATGCCATTCTACCCACACCACAACAAGTTTGTTGGGAATAAACATTTTACCTTATAAGAGGTCTCCTACTCATTAAGGTTTGGCATTGGGGCTGGTTGGACTGAGGAAGACACATGCTTGTAGCTCTCCCTTCCCTGGCTGACCAGGTCTGGCAAAGGAGCCTGATATTGCTTGAAGGGGGAGCCACATTGTTCATGGGTCCCCCCTTTCCAGGCATACTATACACTTTGGTATGCCTGGTTAGGGTTTTGGCAGGACACCACATCATTTTTCACCACATCACAAGAAGTATATATATATGTCCGTGTGTATATCAGCGCTGCGTAATATGTTTGCGCTATATAAATAAATGATAATAATAATAATATATGCAGCTTTATATGAATGTGCACAAGGGTTTTCATATGTATAAGGGCCTTTTACACCACAGCAGATTCGGATATAGTGAACGGGCCCTGAAAAGCGTGAGCTATGGCTCTTGAAAGGTGGTGCGATCGTTGTGCGATCATTTGGTGATTCTTGCATCACCACGTTGATCTTTGAATGTAACATTGTTTTCTTTATCAGCAACACACGAGTAAAGCCGGCCATACACATCTCGATTCCCTGGCGATTATTGTGCGATCAATGCAGGGAATCGAGCTGCTTATGGCTTTACTGGTGTATTGCTGGTAAACATTACAATGTTACTAGTGTGAAAGCACCCTCAGGCTACATTCACAGATCTTTTATGCTCTCCAGGTGGTCTCCACTGGCTGAGCATTAACTACGAGTTTCTTTAGCTTCAAGCATTGGTGTTTAAAGCTTAAAAAATGCCAGTGGAGGAATGGAGAGGTGTTTAAGTCGATCAAATGGAAATAGATGGCACCTAACCTGGTGCAATTGACCAAAAGTGATCAAAATCGAATATGAAATGAATCGAAAAGTGATCGGACATGTTTGTAAAATTTGATTGAATGTGTCAAGTGTTTAAAATACAAGCTATCGATTTTTGTTCAATCAAATTAATGTGAAGGGAACCATTTCCTGTATCATGGCAATAATTTTTTGATCAAAATCGGACGAATGCCACACACCCAATGTGGTATAGCTTTCGATTCTATTTCTATTGGTATTTCTATTATCGAAAACTCTTTTTTCTGATTGAATCAATGGTCGATCGTCGGAAAAACTACTGTGTATGGCCAGCCTAATTGAAAGAGCTCACTGATATTTTCTGCTTAAGTCAAGAGGTCATAAAACAACCAAATGACTTTCCAAACTTAGCATGAGTTGAATATAAACAAACAGAAAGTGCAACACTTGATAATTGACAGCACATCTGGGCATTTTAAGAGCCCTCGGGGGTCCCCGACGTAGCAGATAGACTTACCTGCTCGGCGGACGGGTCTGTCTTCATTGCGCCGACCCGATCCGCCGGTGTCAGGCTGAACGTAGTCGAGTACGTTCAGCCTGTACACCGGCGGATGTCTAAACAGACCATCCGCCGGCAGGCTGAGTCTATGGGATACGTCGGGACCCCTGCTTAGCGGAGGGCTGCCGACGTACAATGGAAACAAAGCATTATAGACTCTCAATTTTTTTATAAGCACCTTGGTGTTGTCCAAGTCTTTGGAGCCGTTAACTTCCTGAGATCTCTGCCTTAAGCTGGGAATAGACTGTAGGATTTACTGTCTATTCCTTATACAAATCTCTTTGCACTAGAAGTGGCGTGATGACGTCATCACGCCCTCGCGCTAGTGCCGAGAATCGGCCAGCACTCTTCATCTGCAGCTCATTCGTTCAGCTGGGGGCAGCCGTCTCCAGCCGAACTAATGTGATTGGGCTAAAATTTACCATCCTGTCAGATCTCTGTGCGATGATTTCAGCCCAATCCTCGTCAGTTGCAGCCTCCAATTCCTGCACGACCCGATCCTTAAGGGATATGGGAGCGCACACAGCATCGGATTGGGGATCGGATTGTGCAGGAATTGGTATGTGTATGCCCAGCCTTTGCTTATTGGTATCCTTGCTCCCAAATCTCAATGCAGATTTCAGGTGTTCTATAGTCCTCCATACTCCAACAGGACTGCAGACACCAATCACAAAAACACTTTGCATCTCCTTATACATGTAAAATGTTTAACGTTGGATTTCATGGAAGGATGGAGTACGGAAAACTTGAGAAAGGCAAAATAGAACCTATATTCAGCACCAGCTGGATGTTTAGTATGCTGAAGCCTAGACTGGCCTGTTTGAGATAGGGAATACTCTGTAGCCCTGACTCACAATAAGGTGTTCATAGCTCCCAGATTACCTCTAAATACCAGGTGACCCATAGATTTCTCCTGTTGTTTGGAAGTCAGCAATAAGTAGATATAATAATCCCCCCACCCCCAGGTAAAGTGATTCACAAGGTTTTGTGGTGTTACTAATTCCTAATGACGGCTATATATCACAGCCTAGGGATACTAGAGATAATCCTGCCATTTATGTACATAATAAAGTCACTTCTATACAGTCTTACGAAGGAAAAAACTCTTGTGTACTTAATTGCTTGTCAATCTCAGGGGGTGTGTTACTCTTTATATAATTATCTTTCTCTTTATAATTTCTGTAAATGTTAGGGCAGGGTTAGTCCTTAATGTCATACCTATTTAAAGCCCTCTAGGACATGTTTTGTTAAAAAAAACATAAATAATAAAGATGATCTTTTTATCCCCAGTGACTGATAGAATGGGTGACAGCAGAGTTTATTGGGATTGCTATACTAAAGCAACCTTTTTTGTGAGCTAAAGCACACTTTACTGAGCAGAAGGGAATTGTCTATGTTCTAACATTGGCATAGTAGCAACATTATAGGCAACTGTGTATACACAGGCAACAATGGGCAAACATTTAGATAAAGGCAAAAAATATTCATTCATTAAAGTGAGTGGACAGAAAATAGCCAATATGCAGGAAAAGGAGATAATAAACAGGAACACCATGACAGGAAATGCATAATACTTATTATATGGGGCAAAAACATGGCAATTGCAACAATATGCCTATTATCTTGTGTTTATAAAGTGCTGACACATTACGCAGCACTTTACAGAGTAGTCTTATCACGAATTGTGTCTCAAGGGAGCTCACAATCTATGGTACCAAAGTATGTTAAGCAAAACTAACAACTAAAGCAATCTGAAGCCGGCCTAATGCTAGCCATACACATACCGATAAGCGGCCGATTTTTAACCTGACTGACGGGCGTGCGCGCTCGCGCCATCGGTCAGGTTAAAAATCGACCGCTTATCGGCATGTGCCCACATGGTGCGACAGATCCCTGTCGCCCCACAGCTCGGCCGGCCAGAGAACGGACATGTTCGATATTCTCTGGCCGATGCAAGCCAATGCCATAAGCTTCAATGAAGACGGCGTCTTCATTGCAGCTTATGGCCAGCACACAAAGGGTGCTGCCCGACTGAAGGGGCCCCATAATGCACCGGGGTGCAAACGTGATGAAGTCATCACGCTTGCATTCCGGTGAATATCGGAGTAGGTCTGTCTGACCTACTCGGCATGTGTATGCCTAGCATTAGACGTCTCTATCCATGGTCGGGAATCGGCACGTCTATGGCCGGCTTTAGTTGTTATTTTTTTTTATTTAAATATAAATCCTTTGAGTGATACATTTAGCAAAAATACAGCATCCTAAGAAGAACTCATTATTCTTTTTGTAGTATTGGATACTGAGTAAAGCTGGGCATACACGTCACAATTTTTAGTTCAATTTTAGTGTGATCGTTTATCAATATCGGATTCGGATTGAATAAAAATTTAAGCATGCCAAAAGTGTCCGAGTGATCGATTTTGTCAAAAATCGGACAGAAAAACGATCGTTCACGGATCCGTTCTGATGGATAATTTTAATAAAAAGCACATGAATCGAGTGCTGTTAGTTGTCTCATGCGATCGTTTTAATCGATCCATCTATGATTCTTGTGGAAATTACCACAATGTTTGTGTGCTGTTGGTCACTGGCCAGTTCTTCAGCTAACACCATTCCAAACCCATGAATGTGTGCGTGCAAGACATATTGAGCCTTTCAGGATAGAATGGCCCAGAAATTGAATGCATGGTATGCTGCAGTTTGCGATTGTTTTCACAAATTAAAATAGATTCTGGAATCGGATGGGCGATCGGATTAAAAAACGATCGCAGGAAAATTGTGACGTGTATTTTAGATCTCTCTGTCAGATATCCTGTAAGCCCCCCATACACCTTTAGATCTACTAACAACAATGTAGTATAGTGGCCTCCCTGAATACATAGTAATTGGAATGTTTAGAAAGGTCCTCATTGCATGGTTTTGGTAGAAGAAAAGTTGATTGTACAGAAATTGTATGGAAAGATTGTAAAGTGTATGGGGGCATCTACCAACAACTATGTAGTATAGGGTCCTCTGCGATTAAACACCGGCACACTTGATAGTTAAGAAAGACCCTCATATTACATGGTTTTGGTAAAACAAAAGAAGATCTAACGGAAATCTGACAGAAAAATCTAAAGGTGTATGGGGACCCTGAAGCAGGGTAAAGACCTGCAGATATGGGCCGGATCGATGGCCGCTTCGAGCGCCGTGCACGCTCACGGCCATCTATCTGGCCCATATAATATGTCGCTATCGCTGTTTTTGAGCGGGACCAATCTATACCGCTCGAAAACAGCCATATTGGACATGACCTTTAATACGGACGATGTCCGTTGCTTTGCCTAGAGACCGCGAAAGATCGATCAACAAACGATCCGCGTGTGATGACGCACTTTATCATTGACAAGAAAATGTTTCATTATTCAAGTAATAGTTATTAACAATTCATATGGTTTCTTTCAATCAGCAGGTAGAGCTATACTTTTGGCCTATTTTTTTCTTTTCAATGGTGACACAATCATTTTAGGCTTCTACAGGGCTACACTACAAGACTGTATTCTAAACAGCAGAGTGAGATTTAGCTGTACCATTGGTTTAGGTAAGCATGTTGGTAATATAATTTATAGATATTGTAGCATAGTGACAAAGCACTCATGTGCTACTTGGAAGAGTCCACGATGGAAGGTGGCCATGGTTTTTCAGATATAAGAAATGGTGAAACCAGCACTAGATGAAACTCTCCCGTTCTTCTGCTGGCATTTGGTAAGCTCGGTTCTGGGCCTTATTTTATGGAGTTCCTACAGGACACGGCTAGGACAGATTCCCAGTTCTGGGTTCCATGTTTTCTTGAGGACCAAAGGACTGTTTAGAGCATATGGTGAATAGTATTGGGGGTCATTCTATTGTGTGTTCTGTCATAAGAAAGCCAGGAGGGTGTGCATATTTCTGTGAAGCAATATTAATGTTATTTATTTAAATAGCTTAGAATCAACACTTTGTTTAGACTCAAACTCACACGCAATTGAATGTTGTTACTCTTCCCTTGTATTTTTTCTCTTTGCTTGCTCAGCTCATATAGTATACTGTAAGGTACCCTGAAATCTCAGTGGAATCCCTTATCTCGAGCTGCTGGATTGACTAAAGTTTGGCAGGGCAGGAATGAGCATTGATGACTTTTTCACAATTACATTTTATATAGCAGCATAGGTCAGCTTTAATATGTGGACCAGGCACTTCCTGTTTTGTGGTGGCTACCTTAGTTTTGTAGACTTTATGGAGCCCTGTAAGCAATTACTGTTAAACCTGGTTCACACGTATCTGGTTTATTGACATGTATTTGCATTTTATTTCATGTGAAGAGGCCCTTTGGACATGCTCAACAAGCGATGCCCATGGTGTGAACCAGCTGTTAGTGTCAGAGGACTATTTTGTCTGTTTTTACAACTGAGGACTGAAAAAAACGAATTTATAGACTGTAAGAAAGTTAAAAAATGAGGCAGACAAGACAGTTTTACCTTCTGGAGGGTTTATTGCATAGTTGCCCAAACAAAGAAGCAAAGTTGGCTACTAAATTCAATAGGATGACATAAACAAAGGAAAAAAGTACAATGTGTATTTATAAGGTTCATCCATGCACCTATTCATTTTCATAGTGAGCATACGTTCATATTCAGAATAGGTGTTAGGGGGAACATTGATTACAAACTACACATAAATATCTCACGACACATTTTTGCATAATTGTAGTGTTTACGTTATATTACAGTAATAAAAGTTGAAATCCATGCAGCTAAACCTAAAAAAACACCATAAGGACAAGGGTCAGTCAGCCCATGGCTGCAGAATGGAGGCATTAGTGTTTGCTGTATAACTTCTTACAAAAAAATATTCACTTTTTGAGCCTGGCTCAGTGTGTACAAGCAAGCGGTCAAAATCCAGAAATTTATCTTGACCTGCTAAATATAAAAGGGAATCTTCAATGTTTTCAACTATGAGTACAAGTCTTGGGCCTATACAAATATAAAGTTTAACCAAAATAAATGTCATTCCCAGAATTAGGATTTCTACTTAAGATTTTGTTGACGTGGATTATTATTCATTAATGGAGCCAAATTTATGAATACTCAAAAGCAGTAAACTATAGCAAATACTTAGAATGATCTATTTGTATTAACCTAGTAGCAATAGTTTATGGCACATCACTGCTCCTTATGCCGTCTTATTAAAGAAAAGCCTAGGGTAAACCCTTCACTTTACAACTTTATGGTAATCATAAAATAATGAAAAACACACACATCTTCCAAGCACATATATTTATAAAAGCATGAAAGTTGTGCCATTCTTCAATTCCAGAGGCATTATATACTGAGTCATTTAGTCATTAATAATATGTATTGGTCTTTCCTGTGCTTATTTATAGAACTCAAAGCAATGAGCACACTCCGGTAACCCACAGCAATTAAATAAGACTCAGCTTTCACTGATCTGACTTAGAAAACTGAAATCTCTTTGGGTTCTTGGGGATATTGCATTTTACCTGTTATGATGATCTGTATCATCATCTTGCATTGCCTTAAAAAGGAATTTATATGCCCGGCTTACATATATGACCAACAAGCAGAAAAGCTACCCATTCTTTAACCAAACCACTCTATCCAAATGCCAATGCACTAGTCATTTTACTTCCTTCCCATGTCCTACATATATGCAAATGTAGCTGAGATGTAGTTGTATAAAACATACAGTATATTAGTCCTGTACAATACTTCTGCTTAACACCCAGTTAATCTCAGTATAACTTCTGATGTTAAGTTTTATCTCACCTCTTTAAACCTCCATCTTTTTAACATCATTAGGTTGATCATAGGCAAGAACTATATGTATTGGGGTAGATGCCTGTAAACAAAATAAAACTCACAGTTTCACATAAAAAAGAAAAAAATAGAAAACCTATGTAACAGTGGGTCTGAGAACTTTAGGTCAACAATACTTCAAAAAGAGAAGCAGTTTTGTAGCTGTTTGCAACTCTTATCCTCATTGACTTTCATATCATGCCACATAGTATTATTATACCTATGCTAGCCAACCATATATTATCTTTTATTTGTTTAGCCTGGTCAGACTAATAAAATCACATTATTAGTTTATATAAAAACCACATCTCCTTTCTCTACCCAAAGTAACATAACATGATTGTACATGGCATGGTGTATTGCTAATGCATATATCTGATATCACTGCCCTATATCTTCCCCTGAGCAACACAGAGCAGTCAATTATATATAACAAATGCCCTAAGGATTTATGATTGCTACATTAGCATTATATTTAAGATTGCTACATTAGCATTACAAAATAAAGTCAACTGATTGTTGAGGATTTCTGTTGATCGTATAAATAATACCATAACCAAAGTTGGTATTACATTTCATCCCTGACTACATTGATGCAGCGTGGCAATTTCTTGGTTTCTGTTTGACTTGTGTGTTGTTCAGTTGTAGTCAAGACAGAATCATCTGCTCTGCTTTTGGTGTACAGCAGGAAACAGATTGGACTGCATTTAAGCCGGAGCCAAGCATACTGTAAATGATCTCAGACTTATTTTGGGACATCTCATATTGCACGACTATAAATGCTTTAGCTCCCGCGTAATTCATTGGTATAGACCTCAGTAACTTTCCTATCAGTTTCACCCTCCAAAATCTACACTGTGTTAATTTTCATGCAGCATGCTGGGAAAACTACATCCTGGTAGGAATCAAAATAAAGAAGAAAAAAAAATGATAAGTTCGAAAATAAAGGAGCAAATATTGAAAACAAAAGGCTTGTAATGACTATGATCATGTCAACCTAGACAACCAGGATTTTATTTACTAAGCCAACACATTATTTCTTTTGCTGGTTTATGACTTACATCCCACATTCTAAAAGCAACTAATAAACGATTCCATAATCTTAATACTAAATGTAACTACTAGTTTGTATTAAGAAAATTCTCCTGCACTCTAACAAGGGTAAGTTAATCACCTTCACATTTCCACTTATACACTTTGAAACACTGCTTTAGTTCTAACAATACCTGGTAGTCTTAATATATATATATATATATATATATATATATATATATATATATATATATATATTTTACTATACTACTTGCTGGATACTTCCTGTACAAATTGCATTGATGTATGACAGGGATGGCGAACCTATGGCACGCATGCCAGAGGTGGCACTCAGAGCCCTCTCTGTGGGCACGCGAGCTGTCAGCCAGCACAGGGGAAAGAACTGCAGCCTATTGGCTCTCAATGCTGTAAGTTTTTTTTCCCCTCTCTCCTGATTGCACACAGAGCCCCATACCCTCCCTCTTTTAGGAAAGTAGAGTTTTTTGTTTACATGTTTTGTGTATGTCTTTAGGTTGTGTATGTGTAGTTCAGGTCAAATTGCCCTGCCGACACTTTGAGATAAATAAGTGGGGTTTGTATTTTAGTTTGGGCACTTGGTTTCTAAAAGGTTCGCCATCACTGATGTAGGAAATAAAGGGTACAAGAGGCCCATCCAATACCTGTCAAAGATTGAAAAAAAAATCTTTTTTTTTTTTTTATATCTTGCTTCCCATGACCAACTTTATTTTTTCCAAAGAATTCTAACTGCTGCCAAATCGACCGTTGAATTTAAGGGAAGATAAAACATCACAAATCGCCAACACAATGTGTTTCACAATGCTTAACAATATTTCCATTGATCAATCCCGTCTACTATCCTTCTTTCAAAGAACCTGATGGGCTATACCTCAAATTGGAATAAAGAAGTGTAAAGTATCCATTAGCAATCTTGGACTGCCAACAAATCGCAGGTTGAGAATGCGATGGGAAGTAGAAGGTAAGACCTGCAGTGAATGAACACCTCTTTTTTAGGGCTTACCATACACAAAAAAGAAGAATGGAATCAAAGACTCCAAGATCAATGGATTTTCCTAATGCAAGACCCTGTTGCTGGTTTATACCCAATTTCAAAGGGTATATCCTTTTTTCCCTCGCCAACTAAGCACTTGCTTCCATTGTGTTTAGGTCAAGGTACTGATAATAAATACCTGTTACAGCCTTCCTTTATTCTCATACAGTAATTACAATGTAATTAATGTATAGAAAACAGTCTACTATTAAATCTCAATAATAATTACTACTGCTCCATCTTTTTTATCAGTCAGCACCCATATCATTTTAGCCTCCTCCAAGATCTCCAGATCCCAGCCATTGCACTTCTAGGATTTGTATTATTCTTCATCTGCCCCAAAATAAAACAGGTTTGTCCTGTCATATAAACAGGCAAACTACAAGACCCTACAGAGGGAGAAAAGTCCATATACCCAAAGTAAGTGCAAAGAACATCTCTTGTGGATTAAAAAGCTACGCCAAGAGATTTAGATCAATAATGCCTTTAAAAAAAAATCTGTTTACTCAAAAGAGTTATAAAATAAAGCTTAGACTTTTGATATAAATATTATATTGCTTCAAAAATATTTAATGGATTTCAGGACGTCATCTGCATTCATGACTAAACTGATTAACTGATGCCTTCAATGCTTTTTCAGTCCTACAATTCCAATGTAATATAGAATATACTGCAGATCCTGCACTCCAACCGCGGCTACAAGTTATCATACCGCCATTAGAATGACAAGTCAGTTAAGATAGTATATACTGTTTCCTTTACTTTACAAAAAGTTAAAGCGGGTTCCAACATGCATCAGATACACACTGATTGTTTACCTTAAAAATACCCTCCAATTTCTGTAACCCACTTCTGGCAATATTCAGTTTTGTATTCAAAATACTCCCTTTGATGTCAGAGATACCATTATTTTATGTTATAAAAAAAACAAAAAGACTGAATTTCTCAGTTACAGTTAGTTAAAAAAATAGTGCTTAATAAAATAAACAATAACATTGAATATGCATTAAAAAATACCATTAAAAAAAACCACATCATTAAAAAAGAAAAAAAAAGTGGTAGTTAGTACCAAACTGGTCAATGTTACAATATTGTAGTGTTAAACGATTATTGAACATTATGCTACTCTCAACTGGAAGCATTTTTGTAGTTGTTTTTTTTAAAACTATACAGTAATATACTGAACAACGATAGTGTTTGTGCTTATGCAATATTAAAAGGAAAACGAGGGAAAAAATAAAAACAAATGAGAACATTCTAGGTAGCTTGGCAGAAGAAAAAAAACCGGAACAGAAAACACTATTTGTTACTCGATTTCCAGCACAAATTTTCTAATATTACAATGATTTTAAAAGCTTATATTAAAAAGTTTAAATGTGTTAGGCTCTAAAGATATAAATAAGGTGTATGTATACTGCATAATGCACGTATTTGATTCTCTGCTTGCAAATAAAAGCTATGTTCCTCAAAACTAAAGTCTCTAACAGCTCTACCTACTAAAACATGACCTTGGTATGGCCTTGCCTTGGTACGGCCCATATTTATGCCCAACAGCTCTGGCAAGGTGATAGAATATGATAGAAAATGTGCATTCTGACAAACATAGATATGTGAATTCAGACTGGTTGACTGGTTTAACTCTATTAATGCAGATGAGTCAGTATGGCAACACAAAGATATAAAATGCTTTTTAGCCTCATTGTACATTTCCATCGAAGAATTACAATAAAGCTTTGGCTATTGGAGACACTGCACAAGGCAGTCACAGGCATCAGCAATCTACAGCCAGGTGAGGTAGGTGTCATTTTTGTTCAGCACACACTCCACATCATTTAAACTTGGGATCAAATCTTCAGACTCCAGTGTCCCGAGGTCGACATTTGTACCCGGCAGAGCATCAAGGAAATCTGGGAAACGTGATTGGGGGTTCAGATTCAAGGCTGGTTGACCAAGAATTTCACCTGTAGGTAAAAAAACAAACAAACGAGATATTGAAATATAGAAAGTTTCATTGGACAATATATCAAACTGTAGTCTAAAGCAGTCCACATACTTTTAGTCTTACTGCACAATCTTCTACGGATTTACCAAAACCTATGCTGGACGAAAACATGAATGCATGGCCAACAAAGAAGCATCTGCACACCCGCTGGCTGCTGAATCAGACTGAAGTTTGTGTCTATTTGTTTGCAATGATCCTATCCATAAATAGAGGGATTGTGTATTGTTCTATTTGGAAACCTTGCAGTGATTACAGCAAACTTTCAGTTAGTATATTAACTCTATACTCCATATAGAGTATCTATTCAAGCTTGACTGCAGTTACTATTCTATAATGAATAAATACGTTTTAGCAGTGATCAAAGGGTATAAAAGCAATAAATAAGTGCTAGATTATTCCAGGACCTCTTTTTATGTTTATATGGGTTTAACCAGTATATGATTTTGAAATTCTGTGCCTAGAGTGGATGCATCAAACCATAGCATATCCTATAACTTACTAAACACATCTATAAAATAATTTCATCATTACATACCTGTGTCCATTTCTTCCATATTATTGAGAAAATCTTCAGGAGTAGTTGGTATACTATAACATCCAAGGCCGAGGCCACTGTCTGTGCTTTGTTCTCTAGAGTGGTATGGCCCACTATGGAGAAAAATAGAAATGGAAATCATTTTTGTGTGCTGAGTAATATACAGTAAATATATGGTAATCACCAACACCCAGATATAATAAAAATAAAGCATCCTTTTGTTTTGAGATTCAATTATAACTGTGGAAGCCATGACTCCTTAAGCTATTGTTAGCTTTGGCATCTGATAGTCCTAATAGTGCATCTGTGTATTTTAGTGGCCTGGCATGACTGCTGTAACACTTTTCATATATATTAATATAAAACCACTTACAGGTGAAAAACTGTGAGTTTTTGGAGGTGATGCTTGGAAAATTGGGGCGTATGGGTCGAAATGACAAAGGTAAAAGAGTAGGTCCAAGCATTTCTATATTGGAAGTACTGGGAGGACGTTCCCAGTGTGCAGTGATCAGAAACTACAAAAAGTTATTAAAAGAAAACATAACTGTTGGGCTGGGGACAGGGTTCAATTTAACACAGGAGCTCCAAGAACATGTTGCTGGTGCCAATTAGAGGAAGATGTCAGAGCTCACAACGTATTACAGTGTGCCGAGTACAGAGGCTAAATGCTAAACCTTGTACAACAATGGACTGTGAAGCAATAGTAGATGGTGGTGTGGTCTGATGAATCAGGTATTTTTGATTATGTAAAATGATTGGTATATGCTCTGTAAGCTGGTGGAAAAAAACAGGTTTAATGGAGGTCCCACCATGCTACTTTCAGAAAAGATATGCTGCCAACACTGTGGTATCAGACAACACAGGATACTTTTGGTGGTTTTGTGGACTCCAAGCCCCAACAGGAGTATTAAGGGCTTGTCCCCACTTTGGTGGCTGGCCTGGGGCGGCGCGGTTTTGAACACTAGTGCATGAGCGGTCGAGTGGTCGTCATGCAGTCAATGCAGGTGCCCCCAATCTTTCCGGGCCCGCAATTCATTCTCTATGGACACGGTTTAAACTCGCGCCCACACCCAATTTTTGACCCCGTCCATTCATGTATATGGGCGTGATTTATGGCGATCACTGGCCAAAACCGTGGGAGCCTATGGCCACCCGCCTATGTCGGGGCCCAACCGTGCTGCCCCGCAAACAAACTTTAAGATGCACTGCTTAAACTAATTTAAATATGTTTTGAATGTTTGGAACTTGCCTGTTCAGAAATGGGTCAGAGCCATTGTTTGAGATAGTCCTTATATCCTGGGTCATAGCAGGGGGGTTCACTGTTGTCTGAACAGGCGCATGGGGTTCAGACTCCATGGGAAGTTGTCGACACAATGCAGCTTCCTGAATAAAAAAAGTAGGACAAATAAGCTCAGTGCATGATTTCCCACACCAAAACATTTGCATAAATGAAGAAACCAGTAAATATTTTTAAGAAGCCAAATTTAACTTGCTGGGTGTGACTTTTAGTGGCATATATTTACATTCATATATTGTAAAACGTGCACGGTTGTCTACAGGTGACTAAATGGCTGGGAGCAATATTGTTCTCATTAGTAATCGGTAAATCCGCATGCATTAATTAACCTTTATTTAAGTTAAATACAATAATTAGGTTGTTTCTACACATCCCAATAACCTGGAGCCAATGGGTGGATAAGAGTCAGCAAAAGTATCATTGCGCACAATAAGGAAGAAACATGACTCATGAAGGGAGGAAGGAACTACAGCATGAGAGGCAGACTGCACGTGTTGCTAGCTCATGTATAGGGCCATTAGCCTGTAAATTGACGTCAATATGCCATTCACAATCCAGGTGGAGAACCATTTTAATTCAAACTATATTTATTACATGTGGCTTAATTAATTTAGAATACAATTACGTGGAAGTGAGAAAGTAGAGGAAGCAGTAAACCATGGAGTCATGATTAGAGATTGTCCAATTTTTTTTCCAAAATTTGATGATTTAGACTTAATTGCAAAGCCCCTGAACATGGTATCGACACCAATAGAGATAGTACAACTTGATAGAGATGTACAGAAGGGTTGGGGGTACACTCCACAAAAGAAAGTATGTATCTAACACAAATAGTTTTTGCACAAATTAAGTTCAAAGTCAAGTCAAAATTTCGAAAATCGGAATTTCGACTTTATTTTTTTACTTAATTTATGCAAAACCTACATGTGCAACCTTCTTTTTTTTTTTTTACGTTTCCACAATCCAAAGTCAAAAAATTTGACCATCTCTAGTCATGATATTCATACGCTCCTATTAAATGAATGACCATGGTAGAAGCCAACATTGGCTCATGTTTTTTTTTTTTTTATAATTTAGATATGCGGACAAAGTTTTTGCATGTGCATGTGTGCTGCAGATCAGCTGCTCAGTATGTTTCTGTGCGTGCCCAGAGTTCAGCTTGAAGTTAATAAGAATAAAGAAAACTGTATAAATGCAAAGATGTTTAGCTGTCTATGAAGAATGCTTAGAAGCCTTCTGTCAAAGGAGGTATTACTATGTACTGACTAATAGGGTACCACAACAGATGACACATCTTTTGATTTATATTTTTACAAGTGAAGCATGCAAGTTGCCAACTGTTTTTCTGCTCCGGTCCCATCAGCTGTCCCATATACATTGTAGAGAAGGATGAGCTTTAAATAAAAGCAAATGCCAAGAACACCTGTATTGACAGACTTGTGGCACTACAGCTGACTGGAGCAGATGAAGGAGATACAGATTACTGAAATGCCTGTATTGGTATATCACCCCATACTTGTTATCCGGTCCCTAGAAATGTCATAAGCATTGGTTTTATAGATTCCCAATTTCCTTTGACATACTTTATGTTTTTGTAGAACTACAGCACACTTTTATATTAAGCCACATGGTCTTAAGACTGGCCAACAGTTTTGATGACATGTTCTCATACTTCATCAAACTGAAAATCATGCAAATACAACCAAAATGGTCATTTCAAGCTACAGGACATTATATCACAGTGATCTGATCTGACTATTGTCTGACTGTTATTCTATATCTTTGGGAACCTAGTTTACATGAAGTCAGAGAGAACCACTTGATTTGTTAGGTTAGAAAACCTCCTGACAAGCTAGTACTAGCTACCTCTCCATAGAGATATGCTTGAAGATAATATGTCCAGCTCATGCCTGAGGAATGTTACATGTCAGATTACCAGGGGTGGCCAAAGATCATATTTTCTTTAGATACAATTAAAATAAAACCATATCAACACATAATATGTTTATATACAATACTTTCAAATGCAAACAATGGCTATGTGAGAAATTGAGTAATGTTCATGCAAATGTTTTGTCCTAATTGTAAATGTTAAGGCCCCCATACACCCTACAATCTTGCCATACAATTTCTGTACAATCCACTTTTCTTTTACCAAAACCATGTAATATGAGGACCTTTCTAAACCTTCCAATCACTATGTATTCTATCAGGGAGGACCCGGCACTACATAGTTGTTGGTAAATCTAAAGGTCCCCGTACATGTGCAGGATTCCATGGCCAATTGATCACTCACCCGATCGATTCCGGCGATCTCCCCGGGAATCGGAGCTCCGATCAATCAGCCAATTAAGAGTATCCGATCGCTGCATACCACCTTGTCCCACGGATTCCTGGACGATTCCGCGTCCGATCACTTACTTCCCAAATGGCAACTCCCCCTGATGTGTGCAGAATCGGATCAGAAAGACCAACATGTTGGTTCTCTGTCAGATCCGATTCTGAGCCCCCGATCAATCGGACGCGAACGATCGGACAAGGTGGGATGCACGCGATTCCGGCACGATCGTTTCGCGTGCACGCGCCCGGAATCGATCGTGCCGGAATCCGGTGGGAATCCGACACGTGTATGGGGGCCTTAATAGAAATTGTATGGTGTGATCTAAAGGTGTATGAGAGGTTTTAGTATTAGTAGCAGTTATTAATTTGGCAAGAATTGACTGGAGCTCATAAATTCTCGAAATTATGAATTTGTTGCAAATATTGGGCGAATATTGCCTATGCTACTCATCACTAGACAAAACTAGCAAATTAAAGTACAAGTAGAAAACTCATCAGCTGATCAGCATTTGATTTTTTTGCAGGAAGAACTTGCAATATCTACTCGTGATGATATTAATGATTATTTACCATTTTTATGAGCAGATGAATTTTAGAGCTGGCTACCACCGTAGATGAACATATCCTAAAGTAACCTCATCTGACATGATTACTTTTTTGGTGGGTAGTTCTTGGTTTAAGAGAAAGTTAAACTCCCTATAATTCCCATTACTTTACTTCATTGGAGTGTTTCGATAGTAGGTGTAATCTTGGCCAAAGTGCAGATAAATAATTATGGCATTAAGCAGTAAATAAACTTTTTTAAAAATCTATACAATTCATTCACACGTTATTCATTTCATTCGTCTCTGATGCTGAAGCTGTAAGATCGATATAGTTGAGCAGATTCAAAGAATGTCTTGGAGTTTGAGTGTCTCAGATAAAAATGCTCCAGGGGTCTTTACAAGTTCAAACATGTTTAAGACTTCTATTTTAGACTCTGTGGCAGCTGGGATTCATTTTTGTTTCATCACGTGGAAGGCCTTTTAACTTCTACTTGCTGCAAATTAAAGAAATCAGGGGTCATATGTGAATGTGTACGTGTAGAATGTAATATTGCTTTCCATGAATGGTGAACAGTTACTGATTAAAGGCCCCCATACACCTTACAATCTCACCATACAATTTCTGTACAATCAACTTTTCTTCTACCAAAACCATATGATATGAGGACCTTTCTAAACCTTCTAATCAATGTGTATTCTATCATGGAGGACCCGGCACTACATGGAAATGGAAATTTTATGGAGTGATCTAAAGGTGTACGGGGGGGGGGGCTTTACTAAGGAATGGCTCTAAAACTAACAAATATATGACTAGTGTCCCAACTGATGTCATTGCTAGGAGAATATAAATATGCATTGATCACGTAACAGCCAAGACACGGGTGCCTGACTGGAGTAGTTGCAGCAGAAGGACAGTGTCACAGGAAGTTATGGGATCACATGGGTGGGACCGGTAGGGAGAAAAAAGGCTGGGCGGGAGTGACAGTGGCCATTTTGTCGAAGATATTCCCCACCCTCCCTCCCTGCCTATTTTTATGGGCTGTTTTTTTGTTTGTAATTTTGTATTTCTGTAAGTTGTATTGTATCATGTTGTAACAGTTGAGGGTAATTATTTGTAAAAATATTGGTTTTATTTTCATTATAGCTTTCCTTCACAGCATGTGCGGGTCCCTGGCAGTGCCTAGAAAGAAAAAATGGTGTAAAGCTATTTTTGGAGATGTGCTGGTGGAGGGGGCAGTCCTTTGGAGGACAACGTTGAGCTCTTTACAGAGTCAATGACCCAAGGTGATGGTTAAAATGGTGGTGGCAGGAGTCAACGTTGTCAACCAGTGCCTACTGAGCTGGTGTAGGTGAGGCTGGTGGCTGGTACAGGTGGTTGGTTGGTGTTATGTGGTATAATGACATTTTTAGTAGGGGGCACTGTTAGAGATCCAATTGTGTATGCTTGGCCCCCCCCAATATATACAGTATATGCAAATGTTGCACTTTTTATTGCAAAAATCTTATTCACAATGAAGGCAATAATGACTGGAACAAATTCTTAAAATTACGAATTTATTGCAAATATTGGGTTAATATTGCCTATGCTACTCATCACTAGACAAAACTAATTAAGCAATTAAGCAAGTTAAAGTACAAGTATAAATATATACAGACTTTTCTCTTAAAATATTGTGTTGTGTCTATTGTATTTAGGTTTAAAGTTATTTCAATGTCAGGTATATCATTTATGCAACTGAAACAAGTAAACACTCCTCCAGTCATGATCATTGGTTGCTCTGCAACATTTGGATTAAGTTGAGATTTGTACTGAAAAAAAGTACTTAAGCTGTAAAGCCCCCCATACAACTTAGATCACATACAATTTTCTTTAGATCTACCAACAACTATGTAGTGTCAGGTCCTCCCTGATAGAATACATAGTGATTGGAAGGTATATATCACTGCTATGTAGTGCCGGGTCCTCCCTGATACAATACATAGTGATTGGAAGGGTTAGAAAGTTCCTCATATTACATGGTTTTGGTAGTACCAAAATTGATTGTACATAAATTGTATGGTAACATTGTAAAGTGTAGGGGGGCCTTAAGATTTAGATTAATAGATGTTTTATATTTTTTGACATGAACATATTAAACAAAACCTGTACTGACAGGAAGCAGTGCCGATTATTATTATTTTTTTTACTATCAATTGTATTGTTATTTCTGATCTATACCTGTTGTGGTTATCAAAGTATAGGTATCATTAGACAAGCAGTGCCTATTGGAGAGCCTGAGGACATAGCCCATCTGATAACAGAGACTAATATAATAATTGCCTACAAGACCCTCTGTATGTACGCCTGCATTCTACACAGAACAGCATGCGTTCCCACCGTATAGAAACAAGGGTAGAGCTGGGAATAGACGGAACAATTTCCCGCCGATTCCCGACCCAATCTAGCAAGCGTGATGACGTCATCACACCCGCACTAGTGCCGAGAATCGGCTGCCACCCTTTGTGTGAAGCCTATTACTTCGCCTGGGGTAATAAATTCTTATTAGTTGAGTACCCGTACAGCTATATCTTCAGTTTGGATTTTTGTGCAGCTAATTAGTTCTTCCCCAAGGGGTTTCACCTTTTTCAATTCTCAACTCCATAGGAATAACTCCCAGAAAGTGCCATTTCATCTCAGCTGGGTGTGTCTGCTCCCAGCACAGCAGCTGTCAAATCTGGAGTGCTTGGAAAGCTGTCCACTAACTGCTGTCAGGTTAAAAAGAGACTGGTGAGACCTTCCTAAGGAATTCCACCGGCGCTCACCCGGGCCCTTCCGCCTCATTCCAGCTACATGGCAACCGCCCACAGTACTAACTCAGCACTTCCAGGGACGCAGGTTACTCTAAGGACAATAAGAACAGTGGGGGGGG
>CM070035.1:40642896-40661045 GCA_036250615.1 Ptychadena robeensis | reverse complement strand
TTGATGGACAATGTATTTTTTACAATTCAGTCATAACAACAAGGAGCTAATCTTTAAAGAAGACTATAAGCCGTCTTTTAAAGTATTATTATAGTATAATATAGTATAATTTATAGCAATCATTGGCCTGAATAACAAAATTCAGCAGTGAATGCCTGGTATACTTATTAATTCAACCATGCAGAAAGCAAAGTACCCAGTAAGCCTATGTTTGCACAGTATCCGTCTTACACATGTATGATGCTTTAGGACATATGTGGACATCCTGTAAGGCATACATTAAGGCATGCGTTACAGATGGAGGGACTTTTCTGCCCATTCTTCAGGTCCTTTGCGATCCCGGAAGAGATGTGAAAGGCTGGAAGTGATGTTGGGCAAGTCATTTTTTTTATATATATTTTTAAGGGAAATTCAATGCATTCTCTATGGGTGCATCAGCGCACCCACACTTGCATTGGGCTCCATTGAGTCAAGATCGACAATGTGATTACGTTAATTTTAACACCACCATAAGTGGGTACAGGGTGATTACATATAATGGGATGTATCAAAATCCCACAGTTTGCCGTAGGTCAAACAGAGGGATTTTGACGCGGTGGAAACATAGCCTAAGAAATAAATCAACATTTCAAGGATGCAAATGGTTTAATACTAGTGGTATAATATCCAATCCATACATAATTATGGATATTTCTGTAGGAAGGGAAGGTGGATCTGAACAACCTAGATTTGTAAATTTTTGGTTACTTTATGGCTCATTTAACCGCACAGTTGTTAACTTCCCGGTAAAGGACCAATTAACACAACTGACCGGTTGACGCTGCATAAGGAGTCCCCCAGTCTGTCGCAGCGTCCCCCAGTCTGTCTTCCGGCTTTTGCCCGATGCACCTGTCACAGGGTCGTTATCTAAACAACCCCTGAGCGCCTGCACACATTTACAGGTGCTTGCAAACAGGAGCAACAGGTCATTATTTCATCAATACAAGGCCCAACCCGAGCAGTAGTACCAGTTTACAATGATGAAGACCTCTAATGTATTCACTTTTGCTACTTGATTTAAGTAAAGTTGAAAGTCTCAATGATTGTTCTTTGCTGGCTCTTCCCTTCATTGCATGATCATCATAAACAATGATATAATGAGTCACATCAACCTGAAACATTAGGCAATATATCTGAAACAGCAAACAAGTTTCAGAAGTAATTAGTAATTATTGATTTTTAAATTGCTACCTTCCTGTCCTAGTAACAACTTTAAATCATGCCAACAAATACAGAAACTCTGTGTGTTTAATAAGTACAGGGTACAGAGTTGACTTTCTAGTTTGCTACTTTTATTTTATTAATGTTTATTCCTCCCAGACAACAGAGTATGAGTGCATTCACATGGCCGTCTTAAAAACTACCCCATTCTATCTATATAGGGCAGGTTTCCAAAGCCCCGTGAGTGCCTGTATATTGTGTGCGGGCACGGATGTTTTCCGGGCTTCTGACCGCCAACTGTCAGCAGCCCGAAAATTGTATGTGTAAATGCTGCCTATAACTTAATGGGAAAGCAATATAAAAAGAAGGTATTTACTTTGAGGCTTCTCCATTTGAAGTCTGGATCCATTTGAGATTTCAGCATGTTGCACTAGAAAGTAATGCATGGTATCAGTCAGTCAAAGATTGCATTCTAACTTTTATTCCAAAAATAGGTTGTACAAGGTAATCTTTATTAGAAGAAAATTGACTGTTACCACTTTTAGAAAAACAAGTCTTAAGCCCCCCATACACAGGTCGATACAAAACCGTTTGATAGACGAATGATTGAGCACACTCGATGTTTGGCGAATCGATGCACACCACTGTTTAAAACTGTTTAAAACTTTGGATGGGGTTCCTGGTCGGGGGATACAAGATTTATGGACATGTTCGTTCCCCATTTGACCGTCATTTCTCTGAGGATCGATTGATCCAGCACGAAGAAAGGGTGGCCCTGTTCGATCTCAAACGATCGCCACAAGCGCACGCAGTGATCGATCATTCGAGGAAGCGAATGGGAATCAACCCGTGTATCGGGGGCATTACTCCTCTGCAATCTGACCTTCTATACAAGTCATTATAAAAGAACTAACTATACCATTCCAGCTGATAACTTGATGCTGTTGCCATAATAAAGATACAGAGATGACATCCTACATTACATAGATCCAGCCTTAACTGGATATATTACCAAAATTACTAACATGCCTATTTATCCACATGTTTAAAATTGCAAGTTTGAAATATCATTAATTACCTCCACACCCTCCTTGTTTCTATTTTATGTATGTCTACATTTTGATGTCAGCATCTATTCATTTGCTAGTTTCTCATTATTTCATAATGAGCATTTGATGCCTTTGTGTGTTTTTCTCACTGTGGCATATTTTTGCAATGTGGTGGGCTCTCCGGTGGGTCTAGGACAGGGGTGGGCAAAGTTTTAGACTTGTGGGCCACAATGGGTTTGTAAATATGACAAAGGGGCTGGACCAAGAGCCTGCAAGGGCAGTATGTCATCGTACCTGAGACCTAAGTCCTCGTAGCTGGGACAGTATATTTAAAAAAATAAAATATGTTAAAAAAATTTATAAATAGAAGCTTTTGATAGAGAAGCCTAAACATTCTATTGCAGCAAACTATGGCCTTTAGGAAACAATCCAAACAATTATCCTCTAGGTGTTATCTTCACTTATTGCAGGGAATGAGGGGAGCCAGAGCGTCTTGACACCAAGGTGACAAAGGGCCAAATTAAAAGACTAAAGGGCCAGTTTTGGCCCCCTGGTCTTCGTTTTCCCACGTCTGGTGTAGGATCACAAAAATAAAAATGTTTTGCTGATATTGATTATTTACATCAACAAGTACTTTCAACCAGAGCTTCTTATTAACCACCAACTATGAGTGAACTCCCTAAATGTCACTGGAATGACTGGTGGTGGCTAAGGAGTGCTGCCAGCTATGTCAATCGGATAAAAAAAAGGTAATCTCCTCATTTTTAATTCATGAATTATGAATTCTTTATTACATTTTTTTATCCACCCCATCTAATCTATTAAATGATCAATTAGTGTATGTTATTCTTAAATTAAACTCATTCTTAGATTATATAGCTAAGCATTCCAAGTAGGAACATAATAACAAACGACCAACTAATTATTGTGGCATAATATTAAGAGACTAAAGCTGGTCATACATCTTCAGATATCCTTAAGATCTACCAACAACTATGTGGTATAGGGTCCTTTGCACATTGAACACAGGTAGACTTGATGGTTTAGAAAGTCCCTCATATTACATGGTTTTGGTAAAACAAAAAGAGATCTAAAGGAAATCAGGCAGAGAAATGTAGGTGTATGGGGATCCTTACAGTCATATTGAGGAATGTATGTAAGGCCAAGGACTGCTCGAGAACTACAGCCTTAGGATACATAAAGAGCCAGGAAACATGGAAGATGCATTGGATGCAAAATGCTTCCTTGCTATAACATGACACCGCGCTATCCCCGTCTGTCCAATGGTCTAGATCTGTGTACATGTATTTATAAAGTAGAGTAAGAACACAAACAAAAGTGCATCTGTCCGCACTTAACTCAAGTATCTGTGTTTGGTGAACATGAAATGCTGTAAATTACATTGACAATTCCCGTCTTTGCACACATGACTCAGACTCAAGGAATGTCTGCAGCTGAGAAGTAGAACAAAAAGTCAATGAGAATCTGCTAAAAAAGTTAAGTAGAAGTGTGTATAGGGAAAGAGTAGGGTCAGGGCAATAGAATTACTTTTTGTTGACTCCAGGTAAATATCTTATGATCTGCAAAGCTTTAAGGTGAACAACAACATAACACAGGTGCTCTGGTGGCATCACAGCTAGGAACTTACAAGCTGCGCCGCTGGCATCCTGAGTGCTGTTAGTTGTGATGGACCATGATGGAACACATGTCTATTTGTTTAATCAGGAATCTTCCCACCAAAAGGAAATATTAGGTCACATCTTTTACACATGGAGCAAAATATTAAAAATAATTGAACATGTCACCTTTCATTCATCATGAACAGAGTTTCTGATGGTGTGTATTGCAGTTTAGTGTTATGGTAGTAGTGTCATATTTTAAAGCTGTTTGTAAAAGGTTAACCATAGGAATACTGAATATTTCACCTGTCTCATCAGCTCTTCTTGTCGCATTCTGATTCGTTCTCTTTCCATCTGGATCCTCTGAAGTCTAAGCTTCTGTTGCTGTTGTTGTTGGGTAGTGAGTGCGTTGGGCAGATTGATCAATGCCGCTTGATGACTTTGAGAGGGGTGAGTTTGTTGGGACATGGCTGGGCTAGAAGTCATCTGTTGCTGATGCTGGTGATTCATTACTAGAAGAGAAGGAAGATGAATGTATCAAATAATCAAGAAATGTTTATGTGAGAGAACACAGTTTAATTTTGGATAGAAAAGCATAAACGTGTAGAAGTGTTTCTTGAAGTATACACAGAATGGGGAAAAGTAAAATCTCATTAATCTGCAAAGGTGAATAATTTGGAAATACCAGAAGAAGGAAATGGGTTACAAAGAAGCACCTGGGAATATATTTGGACATATAAAAGACTTTGTGTTCAGACCTTATACAAATAATACAAATTATATGGTATAAAGTACCAGAGCTAAACAATTGGGGCTTTTAGTTTGACATACATCCGCCAATAATGACATATGAATAATTTGTAAACAAATTAAAATGTTGTCCTTAGAGCGTACTTCAAGCAAACTGGTTCTTTTTTTAGTTTTGTTGCTGTTTGACAAATACCCATCTTCAAATATGAACTGTGACTCAATATTGGAGTTTTGGAGGGAGTTGTTTAATGTCCTTCTTTCTTTGACCTTTAAAACATAATGTTTTCATAGTCTTCATGACTTTAGGGCAGGAAGCATCATTCACCGCCCCGAGATTCTCTCAGGCATGGCTGACACCAACAGTTTGTGTTAGATTAAGCTAGGTATTTTGAAGCCACCATGGAGGGCCCGGGCAGAATTATCAGTGCAGACCTTTCTACCAGGGAACTGGAAGATTTTGGCCAAGTGACGAATAATAAACTTACCTTGAATCTATTTAAAATACAAAATAAGGCAACTATAAAATATTCACTTGTGTTAATAAGCTGTAGTGTTCGAATCATGTCTTGTTAATATCAGTCAAGAAACACAACATGTGTCCCCAGGCCACCCACCCCTAATGCATATTTCTTGATCCTCAGTTAATCCCAGCCACATATTTCTTGCGTATTTGAAACTATATCTTTGGGAGTGTCCAGATATTTAACTACAGTATGGAGAGCAGAAGAGAAAAACAAGTAAACATATGTAAAGTTCAAATGCAGTGCGTCCTTAAGAAGACCCAAGAATCATGTAGAATGTTGATTCTGACCACTACTTCAAAAAAATACTAGTTGCTTGCCAAACAAACTAATGGGATGTCTTTGGTACCTTGAGTCACTGACTTTTAACAAATATGTTGATCGGATATTCTGACTTTAATTAAAGAATTAAGATGTTTATTTTCAGGTACAGGTCAGCATAATGGTACACAACACATTGTTCCCACACCAAGGTTTCCTTAAAGTATATCTAAAACTGAAACCTTTTACAGAAGTATGTAATGATGGAGATCTCCCTCCAATCCCAAATAAAGAATGAAAATTGGAGACAATCTCTCCTTTAACTTATTTCAGTCTCGGCGATCACCAGGACTTATAAAGTGGATGTAGGTCTTCAGCAGGCTCTAGTTTTCCCATGAAATATAATTCCAGTAGTAGTAGAGTAGGCTAAAAATGCAAACCTAATAATAGGATTCATATTCATGATAATATTTCCAATTTCCTGTGATTAGGGTAAATAATATTATTATTATTCATTATAAAAACCTCTAAACAGATGCGGTTGGAATGTATAAATGATACAAATAGGTAAACAGATGATGGAGCATCTGAACAGAACAATTTTGGAATGTCTATGGGAACCTTGTGATGTGAAGAGTATGCACCCTCACACAATATTTCTCTGGGGTGGAGGTCAATCAGCTGTGTTGGATTTTTCAAATGGCATTCTTACTATTTTCTTCCTCAGCTCCAACTAGAGCAGGGAGTGTCTACTGATGCCCGAACATGCCCTACTCTGTTCAAGTGGAACGTCTGCCAAAACCTTTTTTTAAATAGAATGGTTAAGGGCTAAAACTAACTGTCCCATTGAGTACTGCCATTGGGACAGGAAGTGGGAGATCCTAACTGCATGGCCACAAAACATTTACCAATTCAACTATACCTGTCACTTACCTATACCTGTCACTAACAAGAACACTTTTCTTAACTTATTTCTATTCTCTACATGTTTTGCTGGCTTAAGAAAATCTTGTATAAAGCACTCACCAGTTGACCCATACATGCAGTGGCGGTTTTAGGCATCAGCAACATGGACAGATGCCCAGGGTGGCATCTGGTTGCCCAGGACCCCCCACTTGCCTGCCTATCAATCGCGGGGCTGCCCGGGCAGAGAGAAGATTGTAGGAGTTTCAATTCCCCCCTCTCCGGCAGTGACCAGAGATGCTTTCCCAGCGGGGTAGGACCACCCCTTCATACATGTGGATCATTCAACAGTTGAACCATGCATGTAGATTATTCAACACTTAAAGCATACATGTGGATCATTCAACAATTGATCCATAAATATAGATCATTTAAAAGCCGAACCATGTATGAAGTTGATTCAACAGTTGAAGAATGCATGTGGATTATTTAAAAGTTGAACAATGCAAATGGTTACTGATAATAACTGAAAATGTATAATACTAATGCTGGGCATATGCAGCTCCATGCCTGTATGATCGAGGGGCCTCCAGGAGCGGTATCCATTGAGCCCACTTGAAGAAAGACTGGACGGTTCTAGCTCTAACTTAAGTAAAGGTTGAAATGTTATGGTCTCTATCAAATGACATTAGTCACATTGTAGAACTGAAAAAACAAAGACCTGATATTTAAGTCCAGAACAGGACAATATTCAAGGATTTGTACAATTCCAACTCAATCCAGGTAAAAGAGTCAGCTTGCTTTATATGACATAAATTCCATAGATTGTGCCTGTGTCAGCACGCTCTGAATTCAGTGAAGAGCCATTTTTATCCCACTACCATTTGTTTGTCTTCACATTAACTTATGTGGACTGTCCAATGTCAGGTGTCAGACAGTAGAGAGCCTGATGGAAAACACATGTCTGCGGCTTTATGGACGGCAAAACCCACCAGCTTTATATCAGAGGAGCTGGCCCCTTTCTCTTCATCTAAGCAGCCTCGCCAGTAAACGGAGACTTATGCTGAGCATATTTATGAGAAGCAGCGCTAGCCAGCCAACGAGATCAATGAAAACACAGTTTTTTTTCTGCTTCTCCTGAACTTTGCTCCAAAAATCTGCAAGGTATTTAAAAAGTGGAAATTTAAAAGCCAGTAACCGTTTTACATATAAAATCCATGCATGTGCTAAAAAGGAATTCTCACGCAAACTCCAAACAGTATTCAATACTTCTAGGGCATACATTCAAATGGGATTATTCCAGTGGATTTAAAAATGATGTAAAAATTGTATATGGGAAATGGCATCTGCCACTCCTGATTGGCTTCTGAAAAAGCTAATCTTCTGGCTGTTACAATGACTCTCTTATTATCTGGCCAAGGATAGAGATCAATAGTTTTATTTCACTCTCAGGCATACACATCTAATTCCCACTTCTCTGGTATTGAGCAGTTTGTCCCTGAGTGCAGTGGGCATGTGCACCATAGATGGATCACTTAACAATATTGTTGGGGAAATTACAGATACTAGATTTGTATGATCATGAATGGCTTTGACAATATAGTGCAGTGCTTTCCAACTTCAAGGGTATAAAGGAAAAAGAACACACCTACACGGTGGATCTCTACACTAAAGTAAGGTCTTTCGGCACTGCAGAAACTCTGAACATGGCAATATTAACATAGTGCATGCATGGATCAACAATATATACATACAGAGCCAGCAGGTGGAAGTCTCTATAGTCTCAGCCAGCTGGCCCTGTATGTATATATTGAGTTGTCAGATTGTGATGGGACACAGACTGTTTTCTTACTACACGTCTATAAAGATATGTGAAGACTAAAGCTGGCCATACACCTTTAGATCTCTCTGTCAGATATACTTTAGATCTACCAACAACTATGTAGTCCTCTGCGATTGAATACAGGTAGACCTGATTGTTTAGAAAGTCCCTCATATTACATGGTTTTGGTAAAACAAAAGGAGAACAAAAGGAAATCTGACAGAGAAATCTATTCATTATAGTAATGTCATTATGACAAGCCAAATAGATCTGCACAGGTTGCACACCCCAAAGGCTGACTCTTATGCAGGGGTCTGGGCTATGTTACATACAGGTGCCATGTGTATGGAGCTTACACACAAAGGTCATATGTCTGGATCAGACAAAATGTAGAGGTCAGGCGTGTGGACTGTAAATATAGTGCAAAATTCATATGTATGGAAGACACATAGTGCACGGATCAGGTGTGTGGACTGTACACATAGTAAAGAAGTAATTTGTATGGAACACAGATAGCACACGGGTCAGGTGTGTGGGCTGTATGCATTGTGAAGAAGTCATTTGTACGAAACACACATAGTATGAGGGTCAGGTGTTTGGACTGTAGGCATAATGCAAAGGTCATATGTATGGGTCAGACATCTAGGTAGGGTGATTTAGGCAAAAGGCATGTAACATACATTTTAAAGGAAGAATTTTTAAGAGGCAGATGAACACAAAATACATTTGGGATTTACAGTAATGAGATCAAAAGTACAGTAGCGGATAATATACTCACCAAGAAGAGAGGCATGAAAGCATTTAGAGACAGAAAACATCCCGTTAGTTATATGAACATGTAATAATTACAGATGACACAACGGATTTAAGTGATATTGTTACCTCAATGTTGTTATAATAACACAGTAAGTGAATTATTATACAGGAGGCGGAGGAAGTACTTTCCCAGTTCAAAATGTGGACAATTTCTAAAGTGTATATAAGTAGAGAGGGAATCTCCTCTTTATTTTCCAGGGAAAAAAATAACATGGCAATTCAGATACAAATAGTATAGAAGGCTAGTTATGTATTAAATAAAATGCAATTAAACTTTGCACTACCTCAACTACATAGAGTCATGCTTTGTTTTACCTTCCAATCTCGCACATATTTGATATGTAAGAAGCAGACAGAAGAAGTAGAAATGATATTTTAGTATTTTAAATGATACAATATATATACACAACATAATACTAAAGGTGGGTATAGACGCTTAGATTATGCATGCAGATCGACTGCTGTGAATGCTCGTGGCGATTAATCTGCCTCAAAATGGTCCTTAAATCTAACACGCCCACCTTAAATTGGGCCAGAAATCGATCAGCAAAATTACGGATATGTTGATCTGAAGAGAAATCGGCCAGGCGTCAAGACATCTATGCCCAGCTTAAAAGATAGCTTTCATTTTTTCTTATACAATTACTTTATTTTTGACAAAACTATGTAATATGAGGACCTTTGTAAACTATTCAGTCATGGAGGCTCTTGCACTACATACTTGTTGGTAGATCTAAAGGAAAATGTATGAGGAGATTGAAAAGATATATAACTGCCTTTTAGAAGGAACAACACTATTTCTGTTGATTGGACAAGTTGGCTTCAGTGAAAGAAAAGATAAAAGTAAACTTTTCCTAAATTTTTTTATCAATCAGCCAAAAAACTACCATTTCAAATGTAAGAAGACATTAGATAGAACGCTCAAATTTCATCTTGAAATATTGTTTTAAAGACCAATTATATTAATTTGGATGGGAAGTTTTATCCAGCACTGATGTTTGAACACAACAAAGATAGTCTAGGTCAAAATGCCCAAGCATGAACCTCTTACAAAGTCATCTGGATGTTCCGAATGCGTTCCTAGTTGTGTGAGGTTCCACATTTAGCAAGAGAAAAGATCTGAGATCTGAGCAGGAAATATCACTAAGATGGATCAATCTAATTCCTAAATAAAATGACCCTTATGTGATAAATCTAACGTTTTAAAACAAATAATAGCTTTGTCTGTACATATTCAAGCAGGGGGTTGTGGAGTAAATATAAATGTGTACAACAGATGTTTCTATAAATAGGATGGAGGGGTGGATAGTTTTTTTTTTCCATTGAAGTAAATGAGTAAAAATTGTCAGTAGAACTAAAAGTTGGAGAAAATTTAAATATTTAGATTCATCAGAGTCATCAGAGCAGGAAAGGGAAACACTGGTTCAGGCTATTACTGTTTTCAAGGGGTTTTCCCTCATTTAAGGGAGATTCCTCACTTCCTGTTGTATCCACAATGCGGTAAAGGAATCAGAATCTCCTCCTGGTAAGCCAGGAAAAAAATAACATGGAAATTCAGATAAATATAAAAATTATATAGCAGGCTAGTTATGTAATAAACAAAATGCCATTAAACTCTGCAATACCACAACTACATAAAGCCAGGCTTTGTGTTACCTTCCAATCTTGGTATGGTCTGCTTGCCTGGCACATTTACATGGTGGCTGGTGAAGTGCCCTTATACTCTACAGATCTAATGTAGCAAGCAGTCTAATCTAAATTGGCAAGTTGTTGTGGAAAGGATGTGTTGAAGGTGGAAAACAAAAATGTCATTTTCCATCATCATTTAGTGATCTGTGAAGCCAACACAACTGTTATTTCATGATATCCTCTCAAAACAATAGGACATTCCCCTCCTCCTTGCTACAGGATATGGAAAAGTCTCGAGCATAACTTTCAGGAGCGATTATTAAAACTTCTCATTGTTTTGAGGTTTCCTGACCGTTTTATTTTCATGAGTGTCAGGTGCAGAGCACCGCTACTTGTAGAAGACTTTTATCCTCAGTCTTGGACATATTTGATCTACAAATTTTGGATATTTTATCATTTATTTCTGAAGCTCAAAAACTACTTAACAACTATTCAAACATACTAAGCAAACTTAGCCAGCTAAGGGTTTGGCTCAACACTTCCCAAAACTCTGCATGCCCCACAGATGCCATTATCCTTCCTAGGCTTAGCTATTCTTTTTCATTAAAACATTGTGATCCTGCCAATAAGATACAACCCCTGTACTAGGGTAGCAACACCAACTTTCTATGCTGGATCTATAACAGAGCAATGCCAAGTTGCTTGTACTTGGGTTGAACTACAGAATACCTCCCCAGATCTTTATAACCGTAGCAGCAAAAACTGCTTTGTTAAGGTGGCCATTCACTGTAAATTTTTACATTAATTGACTTAACAAAATTAAATCCATTTACCTGAATTAAGTGATGTGATGGACACCCTACATACCATATTTTTTTCTGCACAATAAGATCCATCGGACCATAAGACGCACCCCATAGCTTGGGAGAGAAAATCAGAAAAAAAATCCAAGAGCGGATACTATAGTTTCAGTCCTGTACCCTATGATGGAACTAAGACCTACTTTTTTTACATATCCGGACCATAGGATGCACAGACATCAATTTAAATGGGCGAAAAGACTGTCTTATAGTCTGAAAAATATGGTAAATTTAATCTAGCAGTGATTGGACATGTTGGTAAATTTCAGTTGATCAGTCAACTTTCAGATGAGTTTTCCAGGTATTTTGATGGACTTGTTTCTGATGGTACTATGGAGCATGTACACAGGGTTAAGGAAAGAATCAATGGGTATTAAATCTATCACAATATACGATTCATTGATGTTTAAAATTTAACTTGCACAACTCAATTGATTCTAAGATCCACAGAGTAAAGTTGATTTTGTTTGTATGGCTACCTTAACAACATAGAGCTACTAAAGCTAGGCATACACGGCTCGACTTTTGTATTGATTCAAGCACAATTGATTGTCCTGTACTTTCGCATAAAAAATCCATTAAAAATGGATTGATCCTGTTCAAAGAAACTCGATCAAACTGGGAACCAGCATGTTACTTACCTTCCAAAGTGCCGAACGGGATCAAAGGCACAGAAGTGTTGTTCCTCAATTCTCCCTTCAAACAAGGAAGCTCAAGCACAGCACAATTGCGCTATCGTCCAGCACTCAAGGGCTCCTCGACTGCATGGGCATTGGCCCATGTATGGGCAGCTTTACCATGGGAGATGTATGATAGACTCGTTTTTAAAAGCCATTGTTGTATATCATACTACTTTACAGTCCTTTTAACAAGACAACATTAGTCATTCTGGTGCTTCAGCCATTGGTTTGGAAGGCACCAAATGTATCCAAGCTGACTCATGATTGTTTTCCAGAATTAACATCACCTAATTTTGAACAGATGGAGCTTGGAATAAACACTCGGCGTTTGGAGGAAAAAAACAACGCAAGCGGCTTACACTAAAAACAAGCAAACAAATGGAAAGAAAGCAGGTCTTGGGGCTCGGCATAAACTTTCTGAAGATTTTGCGAGATCTCCCCTGAGGATTTTATTTGCTCACAGTCATGTTAGGATGTGGTGTTGCTTAGTCACTTTTTATCAAAATAATATGAAAGTGTTTATAAATGCTTTTGTATACTCAAACAAAGCCAAAATATGGTGCAAGCCAGGGGAGCAGAATGTACAAAGCACACTAAATTTTCCATGTTATAAGAATCTCAGCAAGGAAAACACATGTTCCCAATTAAATGTAGAAATGGACCATGAGTGCTTGATGCTTAGAGTTCTGAGCCAGGGGATGGCAGGCCTTCAAAAGAAAGATATATTTTAATTCCGAGACGTAGAAGAGGGATCGAGACAAAAGGTGTAGTCTGCCATTTATTTCAAGATGGAACAGTTCAAAGTGGGTTCTGGAGTGCCAGCCAAGAAACCGGTTTAGCTTGCTCTGTTTTTTTCATTATTTTCTTGAAAAATCTACTAGAATGTTGGAGTGGTGTGCCTTGGCCGTCTTGCAGTAAGACATTTATATGTGGCTAGCTATGTGACATTTGACTTTTGGAAACCCATTAACAAGACCAAGTCATAGACTTTTTAAGATTTTCTGGAGGAAGAAGTCTGTATTATTTCCCAGTGGCTTTGGATGAGAGTTGCTTTACTAACCATAACAATATATGTGTTTTCAACAGTTTATCCTAAAACGTGTAAACGCACCCACTGAAAATATACTTAGAGCAGCCAGTACTGTAAATATTATAAACAATTATTTTATGACCCGTATATTGAACTGTGTGAGAAATGGATATGACTATACTATACATCAGTGGTTCCCTTTGCTGTATGGAAACATTATCAAGACCACCCCCCACCCAATACACAGTTTCAGATTGAGGGCCATTTCACATTAGGCATGTTTGAGTTGCAGTATCATGTAGTACTACAAGTGTGAAATGACACTCAAACTTGATCTACTACAACTTATTACAACCTTTTGGTTTTCACACCAATCATGCAGAGACACACATCATTTATACACACACACCAATCATACAGAAACATTCATCATTCACATATACACACACTACACTAATGCAGATACACCAATCATGCACGTAGACCTACATGCACTCTACTTACTGTCTGAAACTTGTTCCTCTATGGTTGGCTTACTGCTTGTCTCTTCCTCAACCCCCTATCTGTGCCCCCCATCCCCCCCCCCACTCGGAATACCTCCATGTCCACCCCCAGTTTGGAAAACATGGGTATATATAATACATATCACACAGTGTATAGGAGTGTGAATCCGTACTATATTGATTGCATATTACATAATATATAGGAGTATAACCCCATACTTTCCACCACCACAGTAATTTTCACTGCCTTTCTATATAAACCCAATGGTTGAGGACAATGAATCACTTGCCCTTTGTCACTGAAGATGTGGTTATTTATATTCCTGCATATTACAGTAAACTATACATTCTCAAATGTGTAGTTTGCCTTACTGTGTCATTTCCCTTTGGAAATATGCAAAACATACTGAATTTATTGCAGCGAAGCACAGTGGGTTACCCATTTACCCATAACTCTACACTATAGCAGATTACTTATATAGTACATGTATATGATGTAGACCAACAATCTATCTAGGTCGACACATAGTTTTCCCTAACAGAATGCATCAGTGGGCTACCAGTACAATGGTAAACCATTCGTATAAAAAACGCAGTCAAGATTTTTAAATGAAAAACCTAGAAGAAGGATTCCTGTAAAAGTTGTAACTCGTAGTTGTTACTGGTTAAAGAAAGCACATGAAGAACACATACCGAGGTTGGGCTGGGACATTGCCAGTGATCTTTGGCTTATTGGGGTGGAGGTTGTAACAGGATGGTGGTTCATATGAGCCATTGGTTGTGTCATTGTCTTCCGGGGGTCTTGCCATGTTGTAATCTTCTCCACATGACTGTAAGAAAAAAAAAATTGGGGTTATGTTATACCACAGTAATGTATATATTATGTATCATTTATTTTGTGATCCATCTAGTCAAGAATCATTGGATGAGCCTAAAAATAGATAAGGGTGCCCTACAATCACAGACACTTTTTTTTATACGAAGAGAGAATTTAGATTCATTGTAAAAATTGGCAAAACAAGAGACAACTTGTTACTTCAATATAATTTATGTCTTGGCGGGGCATTAAAGCAAACCTTGGTCATATACACTGTATGAGTAGACATAGTCCGGGTCAAGTGTGACAATGCAGCTCTTTCAGTTACATATGTGTGAAGATGTGAGCATAGTCACCCGAGGACAGAAAGCATACCCTGTTTCCCAGAAAATAAGGCATCCTACGAAAATAAGGCACCCTTACAATTTTGCCTCATACTGAAATATAAGGCACTGTAACTCTGCAGAGGATCAGAGGGGGCAATTTAAAATGACACAGGAGGATCATAAGGGGTTACTAAAATGGTAACCCCCCTCTGGGTCTCCTATGACATTATTGATTCCCCCTCTGATCCCCCCCTGTGTCATTTTAGGTGATCCCCCACCCTGATACCCCAGTGTCATTTTTTCTTCATGCAAAATTAGACATCCCCGAAAATAAGACGTAGGGCATTTATGGGAATACAAATTAATATAGGACACCATCTTATTTTTGGGTATAACCAACAGTATCACCAGGTCAAAATTAAGAAAAAAGTAAAAAATAAAATAAAAGCAACCACTACAATTATGGATTGGTAAGATGCAGTATAGTGTTATGGCCCCCATACATGCACAGATATTAGCGGCCGACAGATTAAAAACGATACATTTTTAGATCGGTCGACTGAAAATTGGTGCATGCCCACATGGTCCGATCAATTAAATTTGATCATAATTGTGAAAAAAATCGATCAAAACATGATCGGACATGTCGGAAAATTTTGATCGGTTGAGTACAAATTACGATTCCAAAAAAATCGATCAAAAAAACCCCCCAAAAAATCGATCAAAAATTGGTTATTCCATGTGGAGTATATTCTATTTTCCATCAATCAATCTCCAATTGTACGATTGAAAAAAATTGATCGTTTTTAGTCTGTCGGATGCTAAAATCTGTGTATGTATGGGGGGCATTAAGCTCTTCAGTTTAGATAAGCTTTTAGTTATTTAAAGGGATGTTGAGAAAGAACGTAAAATAAACCTCCATTGTGGGAGTTTTTACTTTTTTTTCCATTTGTGTCTTTTTTTTTTTTTACCCAGTATTATCGATCGTCATTAAACTGCAACTTTTATTTAGTTAGAAATCACTGTGCTTTGTCCAGCTATCCCCTGGATGAGAGTAATTTAGGAGTCTGAAGTCTTCCTGGTCTTTTGTTATGCAAACACATTAGGATAGCACATAAGAGTAGCTAGGAGTCAGACAGTCAGTGTAATGGCCACTGGTGCCAGGATAGAGGATTTCTCACCGAAAGGAAGGAGAAGATCTTATGACTCAGTCACTTCAAAGCATGACCACCCTCTGGGTAGAGGCAGGGAAGGATATGTCACAGAAATCACACTCGTGAAGGTTTGACTCATTTATTGCACTCTTGTGAGTGATGGTTTACAGAGTGCCAGATTTCCCACCGAGACACCCACTCAGTGCAGCAGATGCACAAGCATGACCGAGTAAACCAATTTACACTAAACTGACTAACGCATGTGTCACTCCAACAAACACCAGAAATAAAGGCAGCATCCAAGAGTATGCCATTATCATATCATGTGCACCACAGTGATACTGCCACATGAAACCATCAGCAATGCAAATGTTGGGTTCGCTTAACAGGCTCATGTTATGCTATTATTGGTGCAGAGGATGGAAGATATGGGAACACATACACCATAAAAAGGTCACTGTCACACAAATGCAATCATGTAATTAACTATTTGTAATAATTTGTAACAACACAACAGAAATACAACATTATGGTATTCTGGACTTTTCAGACAATAACCTGGACCCCTCACAACGAAAAGGAAAAAACAGAATATGCTTGGTACCTTATTTTTCATTCTTGTGTAAAGGTGCCCATACAGAAGTCATACACGCCATACACGAGTCGTACCCATACACAATATTCGCAATTCAGGTTATCTAGCCTGGAGCAATTGATTCGGCACCATAGAAAAATTAAACAGGGATCCAACATGTAGGTAAGGCAGTGGTGGGCATCTAAGTTGATATGGAAGGCCACAAGTGCGGCCCTCAGCATGACTAAAGGGCCGCACATAACATTTTCAATCGATTCTAATAAAGAAATGACAGCAGGCACAGCTAGAAGACATTTTTCATTTTAAATAACAAAACTTGTTTTTAATTATACTTCAAGCATTGGGTAACACTAGTGTGGTAATGCACATTTTGTGTCATATACATTGTCAAAGGTTATGTGCCTCATAGATATCCTCAAAGCCTTCGATGATATCTATGGGGCACATAACCTTTGATTCAAAGGTTATATGCCCCCATTCTGAGGTTAAATGCCACATACAATAATCCCCTGTTCGTTGGTGGAAAAGTGGGAGCATAGGCACTCATCTTCATTGAAAAAAGAATCGATTTAAAATCATAGTTTGAATATTATAAAGTGATCAATTCACAACCGATCGATTGCTTTCCTTAGTTTTGTGCTCATGCTCCATAGTACTGGATACAAATCCATCTAAATACCAAGAAAACCCGTCAGATACTTGAACGCTCGATATTTTTTTGTTTTCGATCACTTTTGGTCAATCAATTCAGTTAAAAGGAATGGATTTTAAACTGATCAACTTAGGACAGTCGCCTTCTTAAGTCAAACTAACTGAAAAATCGAACTGTGTATGCCCACCCTAAGATATAGGTGTTCAGGGAGGTGAACTCTTGCTTGGATATGGTGACCTGCCATTGAAGCAGCAGATCTGTGATTTCAATGACAGGACAGGACATGTCTGAGCACCTTGAGTATAGATCGGGAGACCTGTATACACACCTGAGTCAGCGGAGGATACTTAGCTAGAAGAGCAGGTGCTAGGAAATGATGACTAGGGCATCCAAGTGCAAACATTCAGTTCATGAAATAAAGGAAACCCTACCCTACCCTCACTCCCGCCCGCACCTCCAGGACATGGTGAAAAACCGGCTGTTCTGGCAGGCAGAGTGAACAGGACAAAACACAAGGTGAAGGCTAGACACAATTAGAAGTTCAAAAAAAAAAAAAAAAAAGGAGATTCCTGCACGAAATAAGATGAAGTACACAGCTTGGAAGAAACAATGTCCTGAGGGTATCAAACCATTCAACACACAGAGGTTTTTCACATTTACACACAATTTTGTGTCCTTTTCCCATCTACTACCCACATAAACATCTCGACAAGAGACATAGCAAAGCAAATGACTGAACTAGAACCACGTAAACATGGCAGAGACAAGAACATAAAATAATAAACAAAATGGTTGTAATAGAGGTGCGGAAAAGATCAAGGTTTGTAAGGCAAGGATAATAATGTTTATTGAGGTATAACACTGGCAGCATAAAATATCACAATGTAAATTGGTGAACAATCTACCATACAGGGAGTGCAGAATTATTAGGCAAATGAGTATTTTGACCACATCATCCTCTT
>CM070035.1:40604345-40642796 GCA_036250615.1 Ptychadena robeensis | reverse complement strand
ATAAAATTATTCCTCAAAAATACCACTTGCCTAATAATTCTGCACTCCCTGTAGACTACATAAACCTGTATAGAGGATACTGAAGGAGCGATCATTGAAGATCATGATCCAGTTATGAGTTGGGTCTCTTGTATGTGCTATTTCACCTCTTCATGTCTTGAACTCAAAAGCCCCAAAAGTTTCTGTCAAGCTGAAAGCTTTTTTATCTTTTCTATTTGGGTAAAATGTGAAAGCTGGCAAATCAAGTAGCAGATTTTCAAGATCAGATCTCTCCAATGATTTTTGTTAAATAAAATTTTTATGGATGTGGCACTAAAGCTAGGCATACACGGGTTGATACCCTTCAATTGACCCGCATTGACCACAGTGTGGTGATGTCATCGCAAATTGATATGCACCACTTTTCTCCCTCGTCCCCATACAAAGTGATGGTGATCGATCCGGGATTTACAGACATGTCCGTCCCATGTTCGATTCTTCTTGCAGGGGCAGTCCTAGGTATATTGCTGCCCTGGGCGAGCACTCCCTCTGCCACCCCTCCACCCCCGCCGAGAGAGATCCTTCCCGGCTGAGGGCGAGCTCTGTACAGAGTTGGAGTCAGTAGTCCAGCTTTTGCTACAAAGCCCCCCCCCCCAAGTGGCAAGTTTCACGCATGGGCATTATGGGCGGATGCCCCCCCCCCCCCCCCCCCCCCCCACGATGCGGCCCTGGGCAAATCTCCATATGTAAAACCGCCACTGTTTTCTTAGAGTGAATTTTTTTCCTGTTCAATGGACCCACGATCGATCGATGTGAATGTGCACAGCAATCGATCCTTCATTGATTAAATGAAAAGTTGATTCATGTGGGGGGCTTTACTGCGCTTTTGTACTGTTACCAGGTACTTAAATCTCAGGGCTCTCTTTTCACCCCTATCTGGAATATGTGCTTGCCACCACAGAAGTGGTCTAGTGGGAATGCATAGTGGAAGATTGGTCCTGCTTTTTTAATATGTTCAGCCTACCAGTTTAATGGATAATTAAAATCCCCAGGTCACCTTGGAGTGCTGAAGATTGCAATAGAGTTTGTCAACAGGAAGGACAGAGAGAAATAACGTGCTAGACTGCACGGGGATTTTCCTGCATTAGCTCCTTACTGGAACACAAAGCACAGCGGATACTGACAGGCCGAGGGAGGCAGAACTGTGTGCCTTTGTATAAATTATGCACTTATCCAGCAAGCACTCCATCTCCGTGATGGTAAGAAGTAATTATGGAGTCAGAAAGGCTTTCTTGGTTTATGTTCTGTATAAATGCTCAGAGTTGGCAGAGCTACAAAGAGACAAAAGCACAACTTATCCAACACCCCCCAGATGCTTAAGTAAAAAACAAAGTGCTAGGAGTTGAAAAGGCTGTCAGAACCAGGAACATATTAATAAAGCTGCCAAAATGAGTTACTGTGTTAGAGGAACTGACTGGTTATACTGTGGTAAACAATTTACTTCCATTTCATTTTTGTCCATGCAAAGGTTACAAGAGCCCAAGGTCCGGTTTAGCAGATGAAGTCAACAAACTCTTTGTAATTTAGGTTAGGTGTACCATCTGCCCTTGTTAGGTAAGTTCTTACCAGTTGACTGTATGTTAATGATAAAATTAGCTCTTTGCAACCATTAATTTGTGGTCAATTGGCTTCCTTTGCACCAGTGGCTAGTGGGAAGAATATCCCCCATAAAGTGGCACCATCACCACATAAAAGCTAAAAATATTGATTTTGTGCATTTGGTTCTATGGAGTAGTGTTGGGTTCAGGATTAAGTAGGATGGATAGTAAAATAGCCACAACTCAAGGAACCTCTAGAATCTTCTGAAGGTACCCGGGTCTTCCATGGAACCTTGGCTGATAAGGGCTGCTTTTAAGGTTTAATGATAATCTTTGTAAGCTATGGTTTCTGAGCAAATATATGTGTTCAACCATTAAGGCCCCCATACACCTTACAATCTTACCATACAATTTCTGTACAATTAACTTTTGTTTTACCAAAACCATGTAATATGAGAACCTTTCTAAACCTTCCAATCACTATGTATTCTATCAGGGAGGACCCGGCACTACATAGTTGTTGGGAGATCTAATGGAAATTGCATGGAGTGATCTAGAGGTGTATGGGGGGCTTAAGGCTCAATATACTTAATATACTTACAGTAATGTTAATAACAGCTAATTAAATGCAACAATTCAGAAGAAAATATAAAAGGGCAAAAGCAGAGAAAAGAAAAGAAAACCCACTGCTACATTCCATCCCCAGCTATGTTGTGTTCTGTGCAATACATGCAGGTGATATCTAAAGCAGAACAAGTCAGTGCTTGCAGTGCTGCTATCTGCTTTCTTCCGTGGTCATACAAATGTCATAACACCATTTGTAGATGGAGCTGATGATGATGTTGTAGATAATGTGCAATACTGACACATCATTTTTGAATTGAAGTATAAACAAAATGAAACGTTTCAATCTGCTTCTTTAGGTTCTGTTTATGCTTCAAACATTAACCGTATCACTCACATGTATTTTATCTAGGAATGTTTTTGATGATGAGTACAAAAGCTCATTTATTCATTAATGCGATTTCAGGCAACACTTTTCTAATGAATGCTATACAGATAGGGGACCTGCTCTGTAAAAAGGGGAAAAGGCGAGGACAAGCAGCATATCTTCTTTTTGTGGGTCAAAAATAGACCTTGTTAGTGGTTGCTTATTTAGTAATCCAAAAAAATAGATCACTAATGGTGGATCACTAAAAATAAAACCTCAGAGGACACCCACACACATGACATGACATCGTTCACCAAATACAGGATTTCAAGTTGTTAAAGGCCCCCCATACAACTTACAACCTTACTATACAATTTCTGCACATCAACTTTTCTTCTACCAAAACCATATAATATGAGGATCTTTCCTATCAGGGAGGCCACTGTACTACTGTACACTGTTGGTAGATCTAAAGGAAATTATATGGAGCGATCTAAAGGTGTATGGGAGGCTAAACTAGGCATACATGGTTTGATTTTAGCATGATCGTTCTTCGAAACGATTTTAGATCTGTATCATAAGCAAATCCAAAGTAGTACCACATGGAAGGTTAGATCCTAATATGACCAAAATCTACGATTTAAGGTTTGATCCCAAAACACAGGAAACAGTCATATATAAATATGTCCATCGAATATAATCGACCCGACCAATAAACACAATGCTACAATTTTAGTTCGATCATACAATCGACAAAAATGTTTTTGATCGTTGTCGAACAATTTTCGCTGATCGAACCATGTGTGCAGTATACGATTTAAGTTAGATCGATGTAAACTTTGATTTTAAGTTTAAAGTCGATTGAACGTTAAAATCGAACCGTGTATTCCTAGCTTTAGTCAATCTGGCAAAATATTCAGAGCTCTCTCACACAGAACATTCTCTGAATCGCCTGCTCCACTAATACAGCGGATCTAGCTGACAATTAGAGATAATGAACCTATTCTAATTGAATGAACCATGAATTTGGTTGAATTGAATGAAATGGTTATTCTTTGATATGTTGCCTTAGGCAGATTCCTACTGTGATGAATGCTAAATCAATTGTTGTCCAAGACATTTTATAAACCTGGAAGTAACGGATTTGCCAAAAGCGATGGTTTCATTTGATACGCCAATATTTCTTGTTACTTTATAGTAACTTAGCGGTATTTTGTAGTGGATGCTACTGGGCATCTTGTGGGCTGGCTGCTACGTTCTCTCCTTAAAAGGAAAGATACAGCACAGCAAGTCGAGTAGAAAACTATGAGATTTTATTGCCAAAGATACCCACAGACCATGAATAATTGTAAATTCATGGCCATAATAGGTAGACACAAGCTAAAACCAAGCAAAACAAACCTGATAAAAGGCATTTCTTCTCTGTAAGCTATACTTAAAATAGGCATGATGTAATAGTTTATTGGTAATAGAAGACACAAGGTGGTGTACAGTGTTGGGTACCGGGCTGAATGATCCACACTGTATTTATAGATCTTTATGAAGACTGCGTAAGGCAACTCTGCATGGCCCCATTCTTGGGTATCACTTTTGTAAATTTCTAATGCAAGGCACTTGCTGGTGAAGTCATCCTGTAGATCTTCTGTCTTGGTGATGGAGATTACGCATAGACCTTTTTGAGTTCCACTTATTGGGAAAATCTGGAGAAAGACATGCTTTACAGTAATAGGAGGCATTAGCAGTAGACAAACCATCTTGAGTGAAGATTGTAGCTTTTACCCCTCTTTATGATAAGGGTATTTGCAGAACGCTATACGCATTCAATAACCGATTAATCACATTATGGCTTGATTATTATTGATATGATTAGACTGGATTAAAAGAAATCCAGATAATCCAAAGAAAGCCTAGATGATGCCAAATCACATGGCACACATGTGAGATGCTTGTCTGCCTCATATACAAAAATATCCCACATATATGAGTCCTGCACTCAGATAAAACTGCAATAATACATTTTTTTTAAATCAATTCAAAAGAAAGCAATGTACATCAGCCTCCTTAGGTACAATTTCCCCCTCTGATGTGTTCCACCCCCACATTATGAAAGGAGCCATGGTTGTGCAAGACTTCATATGCTCCATTGGATGATAAACGGGTTGAACGAGTAGTTAAAAATATAAAAAATAAATGTTCTAAAAACAAAAGCAGCCACCCCATCAACATATTAGATTTCTTTATTAGGGTTTACTTAAGCTGGGTATACAAGCTTCAATTTTTCCATTCAAAAATTATTCAAATGATCATATTAAGTTGATCATTCAAAAATCGATTCCTTTTTTGGATCCAAATCAAATTGGATTAAAAATTTGTATGTTTCCTAGGTATTGTAATCGATTTGAATACAATCGTAAGTCACATCACGTGGTGCTAAAAACGATCCAAATGTAATAGGTACCCTGTTTTCCCCGAAAATAATGCATCCTCTGAAATAAGGAACCCTTAAATTTTTGCCTCTTGCTGAAATATAGGGCATCCCCCTGAAAATAAGGCACCCCTGAAGATACAGTACTGTACCTCTGGACAGGGGGGGATCAGAGACGGCAATCAAAATGACACAGGAGGATCAGAAGAGGTTACTAAAATGGTAATCCCACCTCTGAGTCTCCAGCGCCATTTTGATTCCCCCCTCTGATCCCTCTGTGTCATTTTAAGTGATCCCCCCACCCTGATACCCCAGTGCCGTATTCTTCTTCATGGAAAAATAAGACATCCCCCGAAAATAAGATGTAGGGTATCTTTGGGAGCAAAAATCTTCATAAGACACTTAAACATGGTGTATATATATATATGTCATATTTTAAGTAGATTGAAAATAATTTGTCGTATTTTAAGTTGATCAAATAAAAAGTGGAACTGTGCATGGACAGCTTTATACCTTCAATTTTTACTTATGAATAAAGGATTGCTACTGTTGATCGGTAGCTGAAGGTTACTACATTGCACACGTCCTCACTGCTCTTTGCGCTGCATTACTGAAGGAGCTCATTTATAACATTGTAAGTGCTATTTGCTACTGTTCTGGTTAACAATATATCATTGTGACTATGAAATGAGTTTGCAATACAGATCTCAGGAGATAAAAACCACTGAAAGGGACAATAGTGGCAATGTGTCCCCACCTTCCGATAATTACACGCTGCACTAATCTTCGTGAACCAGCCCACATTACTTATGCCTGTACAATATTTGTATATATAGATTGTAACTAATATCTTTCAACAGACCAAGGAACATTTACACTATTGTGAGCAGCTCAAACTGTTCCCAACAGGAGAGTCAGGAATAACCAGTAACTCTTCACCAGTGACCTAGTTCTGCTGCTGTAAATAGAATAATGAAGACAATTAGGACAGAACCTACAATCTAGTTTGTGGGTGCGAGACTCATGTAAGAGCAAGGCAGTCTGCCAACCGGACGTGCAAGGTCCATAAATCTATTGCTTTATGATTTCATCATCAGGATATATACAGCCTTACCTATCCAGTACCAGCTATCCTAATATAAAGCAAGTGTCATGTTTTAAAAAGGTATTATTTCCAAGGGTAGTTACAAACCTTTTACACTTATTTGTTCCACACAAATATAACATTTGGCCCATAACTTCAAATCAAAACCCAATAACAAAAATGTATGGCAGCCTACAAATCTTTAGATACGGTGGTTGCATTAGCTTTCTCTTGTATGTACACCAGCAACTCACTTAGACTGTCCACTACTGATTTGTCCACATTTCCTGTCCAAAACACCCTAGGGACTTTAGCCCTCTAAGATGAATATGGCCCCTCAGAACAGAGATAGCCAAGCATATTGGATCAGTCTGATATACTTCAACAGCTTTTAAGGTGGCCATACATGGCTCAATTTCTCTGTGACTGTTGTGTGTTTGATCGAAATGTGTTGATACAAGAATCGCTGAATGATTGGACAATGATAATTCCGGGAATCGATGTGCACCACCTTGGGAAATCAATTCCTGCTAATCGAACAGGGAAATACTGGCATGGCGTTCTCTATTCGAACGATTTTTTGTTGGATCAATCACTCAAGGTAGACAGTGTTCTGATTCAGAACAATCGATCTCTGTGAAAAAAGTGATCGAACATGTCCGTGGTTGTTTTTGGTCGATCTATCTGAAATCAAAGGTTATTGAAGACCTTAAGATCTGCCCTTTTGATCAACCCATGCAGGCCTCATCCCACTTCCATCATTTCCGAAAGGCATTTTTTTGGGTAGTCGATCTTTAGTCACTGATTTGTCGTGCGATTAAATTGACCATACATCGTATCCTGAGCATCGTGCACTTTTCGATCGACGTACGTAATTGCATGTCACAAATCGAACTCGGTGAAATGTAAGACTCTATAGCCAGCTTTAGAAATAAGGTCAGGTGCCACATGAATCATTTTTATGGTGCCCAGTGATATGTTAGGTGACATATCAAAGTAACCAGATACAATATGTGTCATTGGGTACAATGTATCTCCCTTTAAGGAATAGAAAGTGTTTGGGTTACCCAGAACTACAATGAGATCTTTCAATAAAATTGGAAGGTGGAACCAGCACGGATGCTAGAGATTGTTGTAGATTGCTTGAGATTATACAAGTGACTCTGTAAGAAGCCTTTAATGGGATAGCTGCAGGCTTGAATGACCAATTTAAATAAAAGAATATAGATTATTAGTATACAGGCAAATTCAATGTTCAATTTCTTTTGTTGCTGATTGCTGATTTCTCAACTAACTTTTCTTGCAGTTACAGGGCCAGATTGGTAGGAACAGGCATTTGTGGAAGCATGTATAGTTAAATGGTCAATCTGTAAGATCCTTCTCTATTTTGTATAATGGGTAACCACCAAAAACACAATGAGAGGAAAAAAGTTTTAGACTAAGACATATTTTAAGCTCCAAAATAGCTCATATTCTTTTCTGTACACTCTTTAGCTTGTTCATTGGCCAACTTTTTCCATTGGACAGCAACTAAACCAATTTCAAAGTAAATATACAGTAACACCATGTGATGGTAAACAAACAATAAAAGAAGGATGATTCAAATTAAAAAGCACTTTTAAAGTTAGACCCTACCAATAAAATATGATAAATAGAAAGCATTTATCTTTCTATAAGGCAAACCAAAGGCTATCAAGGCATCCAAGGTCCATCAGCCACACACCACGTGAAATGTTTGTGTATTAAAAGCTTGCCTGGAGATAGAACTCTACGTTACAAGAGGAAGGACTCTCCCCTCATACAACACCACCCTTTCTTCTCTGCCACTTCAAATAGAATGGACTCAATAACATCTCTGTTTAAAACATGCCATGGAGTTTAAGGTAGGCTTTGAAGAAAATCGTAAAGGTTAAAATTACTAGTTCAGCAAAAGCATCATAATCAGGAGGAATCAAAGACAGCATTTACGAATAAATGGAAAATGACTGATTTTGCCATGATATTGCTCTTGAACATGAGAGCTATTAAGGTATTCTCACTCTTAAGACTCCCATACACACTTAGATTTTCACAAAATTATCTGGCCGTGTGCATTCGGCCAAAAAATCGGGTGAAAAAGCTTAAAGTTGCAATTCGGCCAAGTTTATCTAAGCCATTATGAACATGACCGTAATTCTTAGACCGATTTAATTGGAGTGTCCCCATCTAAAGAAAGTGCTTGCACACAAAGGGTGTCAAGCCCAGTCTCTGGAGCAGCCACGCTTGATGACGTTATCACATGTGGTCGATCTGCTGGGAGATCGGCAAAAATTTTAAACTTGTATGGGGGGGGGGGGCTTCACACCAATTTAAAGTAGCAGTTCTAATGCTTGAACCATGGTTATTAAGTTTACTATACATCCTCAGTGGTGTCACATTGTGGACTTACAAGTGGCCCAAATGTCAAAACTTCAGATGGTTCGGTCACCGAATTACAAGAGCAATCCCTAATATTTATTGTAATTTCCTAGACACACCATGCGGCTCTGCTCATTACCTCACGCTGAACATACAAAATGATACAAGTCAAGTATAGACCCTGATTTGTTAAAAATATCCACAATTTAATCCTTAATTGCATGGATACAGTAGGGGGAGTAATTTGTTGTGGTCAAGGACAGGAAGTATTATGTCTTTAGTCCCCAAAGAAGGAATATTGTAATAAATGGGACAGAACTATCAGAACTAAGGACACAATAGTAATGCCTGCCCTCTTACCAACACTAAACTCTAGTAGACTAAAGAAATTTTATATAATGGTTATGTGACTTCAGGTGAAAACGTCTACTCAGTAAGGTTATTTGGTGGAGCATAGTGCTACTAAGGACTTTTGTAAGTTACCAAGGCTTACCTTCTTCATGCACAAGTCCTAGTTAGATGCATAGAAGGCAAAGCCATAACACAACATATGGCTCCACTGTGTGTTTAGGCATGCTTTTTAAATTATTACAAAAATAGCCCTTAATAGGTCTACAGGTTCAATTATATATATATTAGTTTTATTCAATCTATATATTTACAACATTTAATGCAGAATTAAATATGCAGAATTAAGTGCCTTTCTTATGTTAAGAAGAAGCTAAATTCTGTGCTTTTAAATAACTCATTCCATTAGCACATTAAGGTCCATTCATCCACCATTTTCCTGTAAATGTGCATTTGGGGCTCGATATAGGACAATAGTAAAACATTAAATCACATGACTGTTGAGAACATGTAACAAAAGTTGTGAATCTAACTTTGGGAACTAGACCAAAACATGTGCGGCCACCAGTATCTCCCCAAGCCACGCACAATGATTAGCAGACTAGTGAATAGTACTTTCCTGTGTAACAAGCTTTAATTATTAGCAGAAAACATGGGACATCCTTCCAGAGTCACGTGACTGTCACACATTACTGACTTGAAAAAAAGAAAGGAGACCTGTGAAATCATGTGACTTGAATGACTATATAATGGTACTTATATAGTACCATTATGGTACTTAACCAGCTATTTTATAGTTGAGGTTTTTAAAACATGTACTGGGGTCTCTGCTAAAGGCCCCCATACACCTTACAATCTTTCCAAACAATTTCTGTACAGTCAACTTTTGTTCTACAAAAACCATGTAATATGAGGACCTTTCCTAACCTTCCAGTCACTATGTATTCTATAAGGGAGGCCACTATACTACAAAGTTGTTGGTAGATCTAATGGAAATTGTATGGATCAATCTTAAGGTGTATGGGAGGCTTAAGTTAGTTAGTTTCTGATCTACTTCTCTACCCAAATGGTCTGCAGTGCTGTACGTAATTTTACTTACATATGAATATTAAAGAAAACCAAAAATGTGTATAAGTAACATAAATGAGCCTTTATCTGCCTCATATTTTCTTTCACAATAATAACACAATCTTTTTTCCATAATTCCCTTTAAGGTGCTTTTTTACTCAAGCATAAAATTATGACGTTTTCTTAGTAACTTTTGTCTGTGTTATTCTTAGGTGAAATGCTAACTTTTGTTTCATAGGCAGACACTGTGATTTTAAGAGGTGGAACCCCCGATTAACCTAAATACACTGCAGAACATCCCAGCAGCGAGGTGAAGATTCCACTGGGACTGCTTGTTTGTGTCTATTCTTAGATGGCTCCTAAAATACTTTGTTGGCACACAGTATAAACCCCCCATGCCTTGCTCCCACATTTACAGCTGCCGCGGAGCACTCAGGGTGGCTCCTCACTGTACCCTTGAAAACAACTGGTGGGAACCTTGCACCAGCATCTACGTGCAGCTGTCAGATTTTCCTTTCCAACTTTAGAAATGAACTTATCCCTTTGAAAGCAATCACTAAGTGCTGGTGGGGCCTTAACGTGCAACCTCCCGGGTTTGTTTAGATCATGGCGGGTTGTTAAACTATTATACTTAACGTTTCATGATTTCAGTGTTTAAAATTACTGATTTTGGCATGATATTGCTCTTGCACATGAGAGCTATTACGGTATTCTCTCTCCTAAGCCCCCCTACACACTTAGATTTTCACCATGTGCAATCAGCCGAAAAATCGGGTGGAAATCTAAAGCTTAAAGTTGTAATTTGGCCATTATGAACATGTTTGTAATTCTTAGACCGATTTAAATGGTGCGTCCCCACTCAAAGTATGTGTCAGCACACAAAGGGTGCCAAGCCCATTCACTGGAGCTCCCACGTTTATGATGCTTGATGACGTCATCACATGTGGTCGATCTGCTGGGAGATCGGCAGAAATTTAAAAACGTGTATGGGGGGCTTCACACATATTCAAAGGGGCAGTTCTAATGCTTGAACCATGGTCAGTAAGTTTGCTATACATACTCGGTGGTGTCACATTGTGGACTGACAAGTAGCCCAAATGTCAAAATTTCAGATGCTGCAAATGCCACTGTCGGTCACTTGTCCAGAATTACAAGAGCAATCCCTAATATTTATTGTATTTCCTAGACACACAATGTGGCTCTGCTCATTACCTCACAATGAACATACTTTAAAAGAGTGCAAGAAAAAAAGGCGTATTAATTTCTTATAAATTATGACATTTTTATATGTACTGATATTTTTCACTTTTCTATATGTAAAAGCTGCTGGTCAGCACAAGCTATGTATTATTTACTTTCATTAAATGTAAAGATCTCTCTGGTGCAGGAAATACAATTATTTTTCATTTCTATTTGCAGTGTTTTTTCTTCCCATGGACAGTTATTTATTCACTTGCATTGTGCATGAACTTGGCAGGAAACGCGACTCCTCAAGGAGAGTCAGTTTAGGATAAACCTTCTACTTCCTTGAATGTCCTAGCCAACTGGGAGTGTCTAATTACCGTTGTGCTGGCCCAGCTCCTCCACCCCTCTCTTTTCTTTCTTAAGGTGCCCGTACACGTTTAGATTTGCGGGCGATTTTGCCGCAGATTGACCACAGTGCGCGCTCATCTGCCGTAAAATCGGCTGCAAATCTAATGTCTTAATTGTAAATTCGGCCGTGTATCGTCCTGGAAATCGATCTAAGAAATTACGGACATGTCCAGAATTTCTTAGAGCGATCCCATAACTCTAGTGATGGAGTAGAGATGGTCGAATTTTTCGACTTGCTAACTTTGTGAGCTGATTGCAAAGTTCCGGAAATAGTATCATCACCAAAATTGCAGGCGATGTAAAGAAGGGTGGTGGGAACATTTGAAAAAAAAAAGTTATGCTCTAGCACATGTAGTTTTTGCATAAATTAAGTTCAAATTTAAAATCGAAATTCCGATTTTCGAAATTTTTACTTGACTTTGAACTTCATTTGTGAAAAAACTTTTTTACAAGAATAGCTGCCTTCACTTATAGGAGGTTTGATGACTTCCTGTTGTGTTTTGGCAGGGGAAACTCTTATCCATTTTAAAAGACCTCCAGGATGGCAGAATTGAGTAAATAGCTAAAGCTAGGCATGCACGGCTCCATTTTGAAGAGATTCAAGCACAACTGAGCATTCATGGCACTCGATTGTGCTCGAATCTATTAAAAAAAATCGAGCAGTCCATTCTTTCTTCGAGCAAGAAAGCTTGGTCAAACAGGGAACCAAAATTATGGTAAACCCTGTTCAATGATGTCATTGCGCTGTGCCAGAATGGCCCCTCGATTGTATGGGCCTCGAGCCGTGTAAGCCTAGCATTAGGGACGAAAGGTACAGCAGCGAAATAGGTACAACGTCTTCAGTTCATATGCCAAGAAAACAACTGAATGGGGACCAGGATGTCCGACTACCTCATATGACCTAAAGCTAGGTCATGCAGAGCTTTGGTAGCGGCTGCTAAAGGGTGGGGAAGGTCAAAACTCAACCTGGGAAATATTACCACTAGGCGCAAAGGAGAATAAGAAACCAGGTGTGCCATTAACCAAATTATATAGACTCCCTTTTAACTGGAGTTAGCCAGAGTATTGTGCAGAAATCATATTCTCAACTCATAAAATAACAAACATACTGCTTTAAGCCTACAACAGCTATTTACAAAAGCAGAACTAAAATATCTATGTGACATAATTAAGTGGTGAATGAAGTCAGCCTGGAAAAAAACTTAATTAAGAATCTTCTGTTCATCATAACCTGGCACAATGCTTTTTTTTTTTTTATAGCATGCTCAGATTTTAACACCATGATTTCTTTGCCACCCAGCTGAATGGGAACAACATACCCAGACATGCAACGTCCTTCTTACTTCCAGCTGACAATGCGTTAAATACATCTAGCAGAGTTCCAAGCAATTGACAGAGTTCATTGTTGGTATACAGAATGCTGCAGACTTAACTCTGTAACCAATGACACATTTGGAAACAAAACCCCCTTTGAAATCTATTGGTAATTTAGCATTTAAGATCTGGACAGAGTCCAAGAGGAGAACAAAAAGGACAGAAACTGAAACAGACAATTCACATTGTGTTCCTTACAGCAAACAGCCTCTTCTCTCTGTGGCTCATTAGGGGAGATTCATTAGCTAATATTGTAATCACTGAAGTTACCAAAGAAAAAATTATAACAGGCTACTTAAGAAAATGTAATTTAATTTAATTTTAATGTAACCATTTATTGCAAGTTACATTAAACTGAGGAGTTCACCAGTTAAAGTTTAATTGAACCCTGAGGCCCCATTTATATCAATGTGATTTAACATGCATTGACATGTGTCGTTTGGTATTATGTACACAAATAAGGGATGCCCAAGACAAGACATATGCAAAAAAAAAGTATTACTCTAGCATGTGTTTTTGCATAAATTAAGTTGAAGAATTTCGTCTGGACCTCGAACTTAATGCAAAAAGTACAATTCTTTTTTTTCACCTGCTTACCGACTTTGCATGACCTGCACTAGAAGTGTTGATAATAGAGCAAAGTGGGGCAAACAAGACTCACCTGGGTGAAAATCATCTAAATCCAGTCATGATGCCCTTACAGAAACTTTGCACCATGGGGAGCAAGGGGACTTGGGAAGTTAGATGTCACAGTGATGTCTACCTTACTTTCCCAACTCCCCTTGTGCCTGCGGTGTTACTGGTTCCCATCATCTAGTCTCCACTCCTCCAGTCTGTGAAGGACACTGAAAAACTTGAAAACTTAAAAAGGTTAGAAACTGGAATGGCCACCTTAGAGGATGGTAAATTGGACACACTAAGGATGGCAGCGCTGGGAGCAAGGAAGAGGGGAAGGTAAGTATTTCTTTTTTAGGTTTAGGTTTGCCCTGATCAAGACTGCGGGCAGGTAGGTGTTGTGTATGTGTTATTTTTTATGGGTTATTTTTTCAGTTCAGCTTTTATTTACGGTATATATTACTCAATGAAAACAAAAGATATAAAGCTATTTTGTGCATGCCAAATGCCTTTGCAAAGAAATTACTTTGAAAAGGAAGAAGTGACATTCAATAAGAAAATGCAGAAAATTAAAGGAGGGGTGGAAACATGACTGGTCAGTCTGCACAAGAAGAAAGCACATTAGTAATTGACCCCTATTACAGCTCCTGCACACCATTTTACATTGGAGCCAAAGTATTAACTATGGACAAATCTCTTTAATTTAGATGCAGATGGGCTTCGGCTTCAAGTACTAAGATAGATAGTACACAAATAAGTTATTCTAATTCCACTCTGACTGCACAGTTGGTCCACGTTAATACATTATTGACGCTACTGGATCATGTAGACAGACAGGCAATTTACAGGAAATGTTATCATACTATTTCATAAGCCCCCCATACACCTTAAGATCGATCCATACAATTTCCATTAGATTTACCAACAACTGTGTAGTGCCGTGTCCTCCCTGATAGAATATATAGTGATTGGAAGGTTTAGAAAGCTCCTCATATTGCATGGTTTTGGTAGAACAAAATTTGATTGTACAGAAATTGTATGGAAAGATTGTAAGGTGTATGGGGGCCTTTACCTGGCAACTTTTCATGAGACCTTAGCTCCGCTCCCCCCCCATGATGCATGAGATATGATGTCATGAGGAATATTATTTTATTTTTACTGGTAATACTTACCTTAATTTTCCTGGCACATGTGCATTAAGTTATACAGTACCAACATTCATTCATTGTATCTTATATAGTAGCGTAGAGTCCATTACAATTTGTGCCGACATATACATTTTAGAAGCTGTGAATAATAACCAGAACACCAGTAAAAATAACTTTAAATACAGAACATATTTTTATAAAAGAAACGTTGAAGAGGTTTATGTCATAATGGGATGCCACCAATGTGGTAGGACTCCTTCCAGCAGTTGTAGAGTTACAGACTTTATACACTATAAGGTGTTAGGCAAGTTGGATTCCTGACACCTCCGAAGAGCCTTTTTCCAAGTTAGTGACAAACCAACTTCTTCTTGCACTCAGAGTTTCCAGAAGATAATACAAGAGGTCTTCCAGAGTTCAGCAGTCTGACAGAGCGGTCCCCTTCTGTGGAAAATTAGCACCATCGCTCCAAATGCATTAGTGCAAAGCAGGTCCTGGCACAGCAGTAACACTAATCATTCCCCAACTCCAAACTTTAAACTTGAGAAAGGCTTAACCTCTTCACTGCCTAAACCCGCAGGAGCCATAAATGATGCCATGTTGTAAGTTTGAAGACATTACTAATGTTGATTCATATCTTAAGTAGGGAGGACTTGTATTCATAAATATTAAGCATTTAAATTTAATTTAGTAAGGGGAAAACTGGGCCAGTAACGATGGGAGGGTATCTCAGTAAAAACCATAAGCACAAGACATTCTCCTGTACATATTGTATATATTATAGTGTTCTGATTTTGATTAAATCTGATTTGAGTGATTGGGTTAAAAAAGGGTCAACCGAACACCCAGGCAAGTAAACGAATGTAAACTCAAAAGATAAAAACATGAAAAAATAAACATGTGTACCTAAAGCTGGGCATAGACATTAAGCGATAGATCTTTTAAACGATCGGGCATGCGATTCCAGAATTGATTCCAATTACAGAATCTATTCCAATTACAGAATCGTTCGCACACTGCACCATATGGCATCTTCGATTCCTGGTCGATTCCTTTCCGCGATCGCAGCTGTTCTAATCAGAAACTATGTAATGTGGGTTGGGCGCCGATAGGCCAATCGATAAGAAGAATCCCATGTCTCCATTAACGTTCCATGATTCCCGAGCGATCGTCTACACTTTACAGACAGGTCTGATTCCTGCTTGATCGATTTTACATGTGATTTAGGGTCAAATCGATGGATTGACCTCTTTGTGCAGGCATCGATTTGTGATCGATCAATTGTAGAAATCGTACGAAAAATAGAGACATTTATGCCCAGCTTTACTCACCTCCATGCAGCATTCATCCAGGGACAGTGACCCCTAAAGAAAAATGCCTGCCTGTTTGCTCCCGCGCCGCCATGTCTGGAGTGTCCGGTCCTCCAGGCTACAAGATAGAGGAGGGGGACTCTTCCGGTCTCGCTTTCACCACCAATCTGAATCCGGTGACACTCTGCCCCTACAGCATTACTGAATTCCAATGTGGCTGGCTGCCGGGAGCAAGGGGACATTGGAGGATAGACGTCAGAAGTGACATCTAACCTTTACTTGCCCCTTGCTTCCACCGTGCCGGTACATCACTGGGAGGTGGAGCATCGCTGCATTTTGACAGTTTTACTAGGTAAGTATTTTCTTTTTCTTCTAATTTTGACCTCTGATCTGCCCTATTATAGACAGCAGATGCGGAGGTGGTAGGTCCACTTTAAATTCTATATCTAGAATATCTATACTAGGCCTAATTAGTAATGTTTTATGTAAAAATGTCATGTTAAGCAAAGTATGCCAGGGAGTTAAAAGTAAGAATCTGTTTTTGTTTTGGAAAGTAGAAAAAAAAAAATAAGAATGTACAAAGAACCTATGGAAACCATATATAAAGTTTGTTACGTGCACTTAGTTCTACATATACATTCTGAACTTAAGACATTAAATATGCTTCTTGTTGCTCATTAAAAAGAAGAAGAAAATGAAAAGAAAGTAGGCCTACTGAATGTAAGGGACGGGCTACACTTATGCTGTTACATAATGAAGAATCTTTTCGGAGCAGGACTTTATCCCTGTAACAAGCTGATCAAAAGTCATGAAAAAAAGGAAAACAGACTCAAAAGCAGGCTAATCACGCAGTTCAAAACGTTGGCCCTCAGCGATTTCACTGTCTGCTGTATCCAGGAAATCCTGCCAGACAGACACTGTTTGCAAATGGCTGGAAAAAAATGGTCCTTTGCCATGAAAAACACATGAGAAAAAAAAATGCAATCTACTTTAAAGAGCCAGCTTCTGCCCAAGCTGAAAACAAGAAACAGTGTCTAGGACTGCTTATGGGTATCCAAGATCCTCATGCATCTCTCCCTTCTATTACTGACAATGATCACAATTACAATACAAACCAGTAAACGCAGATTAGGCCTATGTACTTACTACCCTAACGCCAATGACAATGTAAATACACAGAACTCGTGTCTGCTTTTACGGGGTAGCCCCTTCCCTGGCTTACTACATAGAGGAGCAAAGTCTTGTTGGTCCTGAAAGAATGATTCTTTCTTTGGTATCCTAACATTATTATCACAATGGCTGAACATTGGCCGCGTCTGTTCGCAAACAGGAGGATTGAAAAAGTCTGACGATATTTCGCAAATAATTCGAATGAATTTGATATTCGAAAACAATCAAATTAGAGTGTATGGGCATGCATTGTGAAAATAGATCACAATGCCTGCCCATGTCCTTCCAAATGAATGGTCACATGTGGTATTTATTTGTGCATTGCGATTTTATATTGGCAATGCATGTTCTTAAGCTTCCCAGTGCACAGTATCTTTAATACTTGCAATCGCCGCCATATTCACAAAATTTGTGAATTCTCAAATAGCTGATAATTTGAATACACTAACTCAACACTATTTAGGGGAAACTTCAAATTCCCCACCTGTTCGTGGGGAATTTGAATCAGTAAAGTACCGGAAGTGACGTCCGTGCTGTCACTTCTGGTATCTGGAACGCATAGTTCCGTATTCCAGTACCCGATTTTTTTACTGGAGATCTTTCCGCTCCTGTTTTGGCTTGCGGAACAATAATAAACTTCTTCTCGCCGGCGAAGGGGCGGGCCAAACACCTGTACTGTTCGCCGGTAAGAAGAACAGTGTGATGTTCGCCGGGAACTGTCATGCGGAAATTTTCCTCCATCACTTATTATCACCTGAAGCTGTATCCTGCAACATAGTCACCTGCTCAGACATAGTTCTAAAGGTAGATATAAATGTGGGGTCTAAAGAACAGTGATGGCAAATGCCATTATGGTCATGTGAGGTCAACAATACCAAGCCACATAATTTTCCTATGATGTGACCTAAGACAAACTAAAGGTAGCCATACACAGGTCGATTTCACACTCGATTCCTGGCCGATTGATCACCAGGCACGTGCACGCCGATCAATCGGCGAGGAATCGAGTGCAGCCCACTTTGACAGATTGACCCCGACCAATCGATATGGCCCCCAAATCGGATCGGCCAGGGAACCAACCTGTCAGTGTTTTCTGGTCGATCGGGTAGGCACAGACTTGTCGATCGATCGACGCCTGTGACTTCACCGGAGTCGATCGGATTGTCCATCGATTGCTCAGGAATCGACACGTCTATGGCTAGCTTAAGACACTATGACTGATTCCGTCCTTCTGAAAAAACAAGCTGCTTGGCATTTGGACAAAATCAGAAAAGAATATGTTTGACACAGATTTTTCACACCTAATTATGAAGCATATATCTTATAGTTATATAGCAATATATACTTTAGGTGATAGATTAGTAAAAAAGAGACAAGGTCTGATCAAGAGCATACCATTAGACTACCATGTAGGAGCAGATGTAGGTAAGGGTTGTAGGAACACCTGCCATCACCCAAACTGTTGGAGGTGTAAGAAAGGCTTGTAGGAAGACCTACTATAACCCGGACTGTTGGAGATGTAGGGAAGGGTTAAAGAAACATATAACTTTGATTTGGCTTTGTACATAATTTATGCAAAAAAAACTACATGTGTTATATACTTTTTTTTAAAAACGAATACTACAAGTCTTCCCTACAGCTGCAGCAATTGTGATAACATTACCAAGATATTTAAAAAGTCTAAATTTTATTCCACCTTTGCAGCCATTTACACAAACAAGATTCTTGTTGCAATGCTCTACATAACCACATTCATGGGTGTACATATCACCATTTGCCTGATACTAGCCAAAAATATCCTTTTTTGTTCTACAACAGCCCATGTTCATTCCAAACTTTATCTGGCCAATCACAAAGTATTCTCTATACAACATGTAATGAAAACATTACATTGTATAAGGGTACTGCATGGAGATAAGACTCTTCCCTTCCCCAACAGGTGCTGGGCTTCTGGTAATCTTAAAACATCGCAACGTTCAAAGTTCAAAAGATGTCTCGGCAGCATGTATCAGTTAGGATCTCACTATTAAATGATCTTAATCCAGGTCTCAGTGCGACATAAAACATACCAGATGCTGTTTGGAAATGGTCTGATCACTCCCAGGTTTTCAGCACCGGTCTTCAAATGAGTCTCCACTGTCAATTTTCCATTTTAGATCTTTGATGTATTTTTAGCAAAGAGAAAACCTGTAAAGACATGCATTGCTATACACCTCCTTGTTAATTCCACTGCTCATAATATCTTCTAAAGTAGAGTTTTACAAATCTTCATAGCCTTCCTCACTGCCAGTTTCCCAATGGCAATTGGAAACCCATAACCTTGCTGAACCCCCAAACCATAGGACCAGATGGCGTCCATGCTAATGGTTCTGACCTTATAGCACAGAGATACCATGTGGGACTGCAAAACAATCCTTATATTTGGAAGAAATATCAAACTTCTGAACTTAAGGCTGTAAACCTCAGGCCATCACCCAACCTGTAGTATGTAGATATAGCTGCCAATGGGAAAAACCACAAACTACAACATCCAATATGAAACACATTAAGGGCAATAAGGGGGAGGGGGGGGGGCATTTTAAGTGAAGGTACAAGCTGTATTTTGAAGGCTTTACTTCTATACACTTTTCCATAAAGAAATAGCTCCATTTTGGATGTTCTTTCTGATTTGAGTCACTGATCACAAATCACAATAGTATTCAGGTCAGTGATTCAAAGCACTGATGCCAGAAGATCAGTATGGCAGCAAGTCAACTAGCAATTGCAAAATAATAATTCCATTGAGCAGTCCTTGGCTGAAGGACTATACTTTTGGCTGGGTTGCACATATTTATGAATGATATGAGATGTTCTTTATTTATTGTTTAATGACTTATTCTACTAATAGCTGTCTTAATACATATAGAGATGAGAGATGGTCAAATTTTTCGACTAGTTGAATTTGTTAGCTGATTGCAAAGCCTCTGAAAATAGTATCATCACCAAAATTGCTGGAGATGTAGAGAAGGGGTGTAGGAACAATTGCATACATTAAGTTCAAAGTTAAAGTCAAAATTGTGACTTTCAAAATTTTGATTTGACTTTGAAAATCATTTATGCAAAAACTATTTGTGTTAGAGCAAAACTTTTTTTGTAGTGTACCCCAACCCTTCTCTACATATACAGCAAGTTTGGTGATGATGCCATATTCAAGGGCTTTGCAATTCGAAACAGTTGAAATGGTCGAATTTTTTAAAACAAATTCGACCATCTCGAAATACAAAGACCTGGGAAGCTTGTCCTCCTCTTTAAGGCTGCAAAGAGAAGAATCCCAGACCTGGCCATTACCCACGGCAGTCCAATTCCATCAATATTGTTTTTGGGAATGCTATAGATTTTCATTGTGCTTTGCAGTTTCCTGTTTTCTGTAGGAAAATGAATCAGTCCTTTGCTTATTCAAGATAAAGCTGGGGGAAAAACGCAGGCATTACATTGTTCTTTTAGAAGTCAATTTTAACAGGAGATGGAAGGATTCATGAGTCAATATCCTGTGCTAGCGATTTCCCTGAAAGCCAAAATCTTTGAAACATCACAAGAAGATGCTTCAGACCTCTTAAAAAACAAATGCCTGTGTATGTACACATGAATCCTGAATATCGGTAAACAATATTGTTATGTTTAGTCATCAACCATAAACAGGTATAATAGATATGTTCCGTCCTTTCATATTAAACACTTGCTATTTTTGCTATAGTTTTTTTTTAAACAAACACACTGGAAGTCATCCAAGATAAAAATTCCCTGGCAGCAACTAACTTTAGCAATGTAAAATCAATTATTCGCAGTGCTGGTTAGACATAGAAGATGTTTCGGGTAAATAAAATGAACTGTGTATGCCCACCTTAAGAGTTCATCCAGTGCTTGATAAGGGTTCAGTTTAATCTATCTGACAGAAAAGTTTAAGCTCCAGAGCAGTTTCTCCCGCCATGCGGAGTATGCAGGTGCATAGGGCTCAAGGGACCCTGGGGGCCCCTGATGGTCCACGCTGCTCTACCACAGATGCATATTCTGTATGCTAATCTCTACGAACAGTGCAATCCGGCAGGCAGGGGTTTTACAACACAAAGGCAGGCAACTCGGCTGGCCAAGTGATAGCACCCCACCCACAACAACTCAGCCATTATGGGGGTTCCATGCTATAAGTTTGCATAGGGCCCCCGAAAAGCTAGAAACGGGCCTGTTAAGCTCCCTTGTCTAATAGAGATAAGGGACTGTCCTTCCAAAAAAAAAAAGTCCAGAGCTGTCAATTGTTTGCTGTGTTTGGACCAGTATTTACATTTTAGCTATGGATCCAATGTCATATTAATACCCTAGTCATTACTCAGGACAATAGACCAATGTTATCTGTTTCTTGCTTATTGAGGCAACTATTATAAATATTAACTATTCAAAATAGTTATATATTGTCATAAATTAATGATGAGCTGATAAACGCCCACCTGTTATCCTATTGGGAGGATGCCCAAAAAATGACCGTGGGCACCTAATGTTGTGTGAGTCCACTCACTGTGAACGTGCCATTTCCAGATGGCCATGTGAATTAGCCCTAACTGGCTCCTTACTGGGAATTAAGCTAATTTAGACTTGTTCCACCAGGGATGAATATGGGAATGAGCAGGAGAAAGAGTTATATTAACTTTTACAAATATCCCAGACATTGTCGGATGTATATCTTTAGATAGTAAGATGAAAGTTCATGTCCTACAACATAGTCCTCTGGAATATCTATTAGAAACACCCTCATGAGTAGGTCTACCTTCTGTGGGTATGTCACATATATATGATCTATGCTGTCATTAGGCAACAACTATCATGTATACAAAACTTTGTAGTGACTACTAAGGGAAGGAGGAATTCCCACCAAGGGTTCTCCTCGCTAATACCTCTGTGATGACCATCTTTTAAATTCAGTTACTCATCAGTACCTTATCTGGTTTATTATGTATTTTACATGCCAACTCCATGGATTTATGGTGATGCAATGATCCTTTCAGAAGGAATAAAAGTTCAATGTAGCTGGTTTTAAATGAAACACGCTACATGGATTACTTGGTATCAGGTGTTAGGGGTGTTTCCAAGTTTCATAATATAAAGAACAAAAGTGTATAATCCCTTCAAGGGAACAGCAAGGTTCAGCTGTCTGCTCACTAATAGTCACTTCAGAACATGATTCAATGCTGGCACTCATCTACCAGGGCTTGCTTTTGGTGAACATTTAATAAACAATATATAGAAATCAATATGTACTATATTCCAGGTAACTTACATAAAAGAATACAATAAAAGTGGACATTGTAACTGCCTAGTTATCTTCGAGGGCTTGTGTCCACTGCATGAAACACTTTTGGCACATGCCGAATGCAGGGATCTTGGCATGGGGAAGACGCTACTTGTAATCCCCCACGCTCGCAGCACACTAATCACAACGTGGGGCCCATGCTGTCATTGTTGTGATTCTGGGTGTCGGCATCAATGGCACCAGCAGTTGCTAGCAATGTAGCCAACATTGGAGGCATTTTGACTATTCAATTTAATGGTGCAAACACGAGCAACCAGTGATGTCCAATGCACACTTGGCCTTAAGGGGTATATATATAAAAAAAAAATTCCCATTCCTCTACAAGATCAATATCTTCATCCACCCATGTAATTCATGCATATTAAGATTGATCATGCAAAAGTTAATGTGTGTATGACACATGGTATTGTATGTATAACTTTAGAAGTCAATGTGCTGCTTCTTATTTACTGTCCAATTACATTCTAAGATCTAACGTTGCAGGATAGAAAAGTCTCTAGATTGGCTGTGCTTAGGGGCTGAGCTGTGACAATTTAGACCTTTGGCAGGGAAAACAGCTCCACTGAAGACTTTTTTAATGTATCTAGGTGTGTTTCTGGATTTCAGCTGTAACTTACTCTAAAGTTTTGATTGTTTGTGTCCTTGCCTTAAGTCACACTTTAAACCAACTCCTATTTCCATTTCCTAAAGAATGTTCTAGTTCACTATAAGTACAAATTGCCTTTTGCTTTTACTACTTTACGATTTACTCTTCCTATAGAGAACTAGAAAAGTGAAATATATTGCCCAGAACTCTGGGTTTGTATAGTTTTATATTTGGCCGTCATGACACTTCCATCTACTCTAATTGCTTCCATACAATTTATATCAGCTAGTCACGCTAGGCCTCTCACTTCTAACATATGCTGTTTCAAAGGGGCTCTTGTCCTTTAATAACCTCCAGAAAGTCAGTCCAGTGAACTGTGGGCAAGACACACGAATCTCGAGTGAAACAAACAGGTTTTTTCACTTCATCTAAGACATATTGGAGCAGGAAGTGAGTCAGGTCTAACCACGAAATTGTCCGCAGGCATCGAATGGAAAAATCGCTCCAGAGCTATTTGGTATGAGATGCAACATTACAACACTGACCTACAGTAATAACGCATGTAGCCGCCTTTCACTAGAAGGTCGGCCACAATCATACAATACACAGACATATGGAGAGGACGTGATGGCCTGGTTATTTCATGAAGACGGGATTACACAACATCTCCCTGTGTCTGCTAGGCTCGGCTCAGGAACATTTCACACTTGTTTTGTAGGGCGGAGGATAGAGATCATTAAAGGGGAAACATGAGAGTAGCAGAAAATACGCTTTCTTTTGGGGGGTCTGATACAAAAAAACATCAGTTTAAAAGTCTGAATGCTTTCCACATTTCCCAACTCAACACTTTGTTTATGTTACTTTAGTTCAGGGAGAAAAGGCTCATGTAAATCCTTATCCGGTTCTTTAATCTTTGGGACCCCATATGTACAATTCATGATTTTTAATGGTGCTAGTGTATCACAAGGACAAAAAGTGACCTCTCAGACTTCTCACTCAAACAGTTAGCATGAGCTCTGACACCGTTCCCCACAATGTAAAACTCTAGACATGCATTGTTATACAAGAGAGTAGAGGGTCATCTCACAGTCCAGAGAATGTAAAGAGTTAACAGAGCACCATTGCCAGGCCAACTTGATGCGTTTTGAGATGTGCTGTGTTTTTTGTTTTTTTACGTATATAGAGCCCCTTTGCCTATAATTGTTGTTTGTGATGGCAATTAACCCCATGGACAGTTCGATAGTTTAAAGAAATCACTTCAAGTGGCAAAACAATCCAATCCAATTACAATGTATTTGTTTTTTATTTCTTATCTGCTCTCCCCTCATTAAGACATTTCCAGCATCAGTGATGTGAGTTTCTGAGATGCCTATGCCTGTTATATAATACAGGCATATTGGGAGGGCCCCCCCCCAGCTTGCCCGGACCATCACTGACTTCAGCCAGATGGGCCCAGTGATAAGCCCAAAGGACGCTGACTTTACAGGGCGATGCGGGTATTGATGGGGTAACCAATATTGGTAATGGAAAGCCACCCCGAGCTACACTTTGGAATACCGACAGGGAAGTTAAAGTAGTTGTAAAGTAGGGGTACATTTTTAAAAAGGACAATTTACTTACTATAGGCACTATGGTTGCTACGCGGTATTTACTGGCAATAGATACGTTTGTGTTTGTGGTAAAGCACGCCCCTGCGCTAGGTCTCCCATATTACTGTGTTGCACAACACACATCACATTAATATGAATGGTGCACAGGATACCTATGGCAATGCATGTTGTAGAACCCGGACAGCCTTAAGCAACCTTGACACATTTGGTACTCCAGTATACTTTGCATGCTAAATAGAGATATAACAAAAACATTTAATTCACAAATAAACACAAAAACAACAGATCCACTCAAACATTAGTGGGAACGTTCAGCATACAACAGGTTCTGAACTATTTCTTTAGTATAGTACTACAATACATAACAAAAGAAGCACAAGTGTCATGGGAGTGAACAACTGAACATGCAGGTTATGTAGCATTGAGGTCGGAGAACTTTCTATGTCAATCTAAATACATGGGCTCTCTCCGTCGTATCCTAAACAAGCAGCTTCTTTGCCGGGTCAGAACTTGTTTTTACAACACAAAGCTGACATTGTTAAAGCAGGCACCAGCAAACCCAATATGTAACTTTAAGTTTAGCAGCGAGAGTCAAGTTACAGAACGTCAGACGGCGGTCACGGCCCCCTTCATACAGCAAGTTAACAGTCATGACCACAATAGAACCCCAGCAGTGAACACAATAGAACCCCAGCAGTGAACAAGATGTACTTAATAATTCTCCAATGCTCCATTCTCCTGGGGGAAGGTTCATATTCTTCTACGAGCTCCCTATAACACTAAGGATACCAACAATTTGAAATATATATAAACCCAGTTACAGCTGATTAGAGAAGGTCACATTTTTTAACTTGCTGACTTTGTAAGCTGATTGTAAAGCATCTGAAAATGATATCATCACCAAACTTTCTGGAGATGTAGAGAAGGGTTGTGGGAACATTTTTGCTAAATTTTTTCCCTCTAGCTCATTTAGTTTTTGCATAAATTGAGTTCGTAATCAAAGAAAAAAACTTGACTTTAAACTTAATTTATGCAAACTTAATTTATGCAAAAACTATTTGTGTTAGAGCAATACTATTTTTGCAGTATACCCCCAACCCTTCTCTACATTTCCAACAAGTTTGGTGATACCTTGTTCAGGGGCTTTGCAATTAACTCGAAATTGAAAAAATTTACCATATCTACAACTGATCAGTCCTCAGATGTTTTACATGTCCATCTTTCCTTTATTTTCTTTTATCTAATAACACACTTCTTGTCTTGGCCATACACGGTTAGATTTTTTAGTTAGATCAATTTGAGATCAACGATCAATTAGGTCAGTTGTTCGAAAATAGATTTCTTTTTACCTGAATCAAGCAGTGATCGGACATATATTTCAGTTGATTGGACAAGTGTCTGATGGGTTTTCTAGGTATCTGGATGGATTTGTATCCCATGGTACTATGAAGTATCTGAACAGGGCTTTGTAAAGGAACCCATTGGTTTTAAATAGACTAAAGCCTGGCATACACACGCCGAAAAGCGGCCGATTTTTCCGCTCACCGACGGGCATGCACGCTCACGCCGTCGGTCGGCCGCCAATTGGCGTGTGCCCACATGGGATGACAGATCATTGTCGCCCCACAGCTCGGCCGGCCAGAGAACGGACATGTCCGATGTTCTCTGGCCGATGGCGGCCGATGCCATTAACTTCAATGAAGACCGGCGTCTTCATTGAAGGTAATGGCCGGCACACAAAGGGTGCCCAGCCAATTAAAGCAGCCCCAGAATGCAACGTGATGACGTCATCACGCTGCATTCCAGAGCTCATCAGAGCTCGTCTGTCTGCACCCGTCTGTGGGTGTATGGCAGGCATAAATTAACCTCTACTAGGGTTTATGTGAGCTTTAATATGAATTTTAATTTATTGCCTGATATCCCTCGCACGTCCTCTGGACCCTTAATGATACCGGGGATGTAAGGAATTTGCCTGATGAATAATAAAGGTGCAGGCAACTCCCCATCACTGGATGGCATCAGTGATGATATCAGGGACATGGGACTACCTTTTCCATCAGGCATAACCCAGGGGCAGCACTGGAATTTTGCACTGGAATTTTACCCCAAGCCACATATAAGGGGGGTTAAAGAACCTGTGAGCACTAGTTTTAAATGGGATGATGTATTAAACCTGAAGAAGAAATATGAGATATCCTTAAAGTTTGCTTCCTCTTCAGATAAATAAAGGGTATCACTTGAATGCCAAACTTTTTGCATTCCCTGTATTAGATGAGAACCTAAACCATGTAGCACAAGGATTGTCCACAACACACCATTTTTTTTAAATTACTCCTGGAATTTGAATTCACTGGTGTGTCTCTTTAAGAACAGCTGCAGAGTATAATCGACTTTGGACTGAAATAAACAACTTGGATGGTGGGTAGCATTAACAGCCCCGAGTAATAAATAACATGCTCACACAAGTAACCTTATTAAACCTCCCTACATATCCCATCCTGTTCCCAATGGGTGCTTCAGTACCAGCATGTACTCATGAGCACTTCAAGAAGACTGAATTATTGTCCTCGGCAAGACACTCTCAAGTAGGTTTTGTTTCTGCCAAGCAAACAACTTTCCAAAACTACCTGAAAATGTCCTGCCAACTTATGATAACGGCTCGTCTTGTCCTCTATAGCGCTGGAATGTAGCTCTTTTCTGAATGTTAAACATAATCTCAGTTAATAATCACCAGCGACTCAATAATTATTAAAATTTAAGCAAGAGACAAATAGAAAGAACAATGAACGCTCTATGCACACGAATGGCTGTGTCCTCCAGTCATGAGCTTTAAATTCCAGCTTTTTCAGCACTTCATATTCAAGTTTATCATTGTCCTGTAACCCTTTCACACCCAAAGATCCACAGGACCACCTGCCACATTAACCACAGATCCTGCATATACACGTGGAAGGGATGGGTTTCTAACAAGACAAGACACTAAGAAGTGGGCCAAACTTTAAATTAAACATTTTGGGCCTTTTTGTAATTTTAAGATCTACATACAACAATAAGAGTCCTGTATTTTGCTGATTTTGGGAAGAAAGATGCATGATTGCTCTTTCAGCTTCTGGCCACACAGCATAATCTCGAATTTGGCTATGATTATTAAGTGCTGTGCTTAATGGGTTAATGCCTATGTATGTTTTTTTAAAGATAAAAGATAGGTTACATCTCTTGCCTACTCATTATGCTTGTGTGCCCCTGCTGAAGCAACAGGAAGTAAGAGAAAAACTCACCAAATACAAGAGGAATTCGCCTCTTAGGCTTTGTTTATATGGTGTTTAGGGATGAGCCGATATCCCCTGAGCTAATCACATGCCTTGACGGGGATGTCAGCGCACCACGTACATATGCAATGAACTAAGTCTGTTCACATGGCTTTTAGCAGGTCTGACTGCCAAGGTTAACGCAAGGCAGTACTTCAAACTGCACTGTCTGCTTGGCCAGCGGAGCTGCAGGAAGTCATGCATATGTATGGGATGCAGCGACATTCCAGTCAAGGCATGCGATTTATGCAGGGGATATCAGCGCATCCATAAACCACCATAAACATAGTCTTAGACAACGGTCTCTAAAGCCCCCCATACACCTTACAATCTTTCCATAAAATTTCTGTACAATCAAATTTTGTTCTACCAAAACCATGTAATATGAGGACCTTTCTAATTCCTTTAGGGAGGCCACTATACTACAGTTTTGGTAGATCTAATGGAGATTGTATGGATCGATCTTAACGTGTATGGGGGGCTTTAAACAGTGTCCCCATAAGAGGATTCCAAGTTCATCTGGCTTTAATTTTAACGCTCAAGATGTAAGGCCTAGTCATGTGAGAATTTTAGTGTTATGCAATGGACATGTCCACATAAAAGCATCAGCAACACCTTGAGTCAATGTCTATGCGAGGAACCATGATGACATGTATATAGGCCTGTTAAAGCATGCATTTAAAACTCACCTATTGTTTTTTTTTTATTTTTTGATGCGTTTCCCCATTGACCACCTCAATGGCCACCTTAATGCAGTCTTAAAGAAATGCAGCCTTTAACATGCCCGCGTTTTTGGAGGCATTAATGCCAACTCATTCCTAATCCTAAATAGACACTAGGCCTAAATCTAATGGAACATTAATTTTATCGATCTCCGTTTCATATAACATTTCGTATGACATCACAAAAAAGGGAACTTTGTTGATTAGGATGCTGATTTTTTCTAGATTTAGATTTATTGTTCCCACATGTCAATCATTCCGTTGCTGATGGCATATAGAGCAGAACAGAGACCTATTCAATTAATTTATTATTCTGTTTTCATTCTTTACAAATGAATGTGACAATCTTTTATTGAAACAAATGTGTTGATAAATATATTTTACTAGATGTTTTACTCAGCTTAGCCGGAGTTTTGTGTACATCGCAAAGCTGGACCCGTATTGGGAGGCAGGCAGAATCCATCACTGTCCAAAATAATAATGAAGCACTGACTCACTTTGAGCTTTATTGAAATTGCAACATTCCCCGGATAGTTTAGAGGGAAAAGCCATTGAGACTCACTAGGGAACATTAATACATGGTATGAACATATCAGCATAGTAATACGCTGGAATATTATTCTCTAATCCTACAGTGTGCTTTTTGATTCTTTAGTTCAAAGAACGCTTTACAAACTGTTTTTAAATTTCGATGGTTATTAACTGAAGACATAAAGAATAAATAAAGCATTTATTGTTTCACTAACAGTCAAACTACATATTACAGGCAGAGGCTATGCCAGAAATCTCAAGTAGCCTATGGCAATCATACTTATATATACATATATATATATCAGATAAATAAATGATCCATGGTGAATACCAATGTTAATGAAGATCCATTTCTAACATTAAACTAAATCATAGCTGCCATAGATGTTGCAACATAAATTTGCAGCAACACAAATGACCAATTAATGTGTAACAGGGTGGAAACTGTGCAATCCAGTGAAACTAAAGCATTGCAACGGGGGCAGCAACTGCTACTGATGAGCATTCCAATGGATGTCACTTCAAACACAAGACTACAGAGGGGAGACTTTGGGCAACTGTGCATGACAGTTGTCTGCCAATGTTTGATGTGTATTCTTGGATAATTGTAGAAAGAATACTCAGAGTTGCATGCCTGTGTGTTCCTTGCAGCTGAGCTAATGATACTGGACATGAAAAAAATTTTTAATGGCACACTAATGTATAATGATGGTTGCCACAGCTTGTCTCCTTCTGGAACATGCTAGCTGCTTGGCAATTTGCCAGTGTGCTGGCATAAATACTCTTCCAGTGGCTGGCACCTAACAAGTATGCACTTTGAAAAAGTTATAAATCCTTATCTACATACTACAGGGAAGGAAGAGGGTCAGCATGACAGCCAAACTCTTAGATGGCCACTTTAAGATGGCCAGGGAATACTCATACAGTATTCCTGCCACAAAAGCTTTCCTTCAGCAAACACAAAAGGCAAAGCACTTGAAAATGAATAGAACTTTTTTTTTTTATAAATTTGCTAAGTACAGTAAAAAGATATCTGGAATTTCCAATCACTGGTCACACGTCTGTTTTCGGTTGCTCTGAACTTTTTCATGTTGTATATCCAACATCTATCATCAAAAACATCAAAAATGTATTTTCACGTTCTCCTTAAGGTTTGGTATACACTCTGGGGAATGGTCCCTTAAGGCCCCCATACACGTGTCGGATTCGCACCGGATTCCGGCACGATCGATTCCGGGCGCGTGCACGCGAAACGATCGTGCCGGAATCGCATGCAGCCCACCTTGTCCGATCGATCAGGTCCGATCGTTCAGGGGCTCAGAATCGGATCCGACAGAGAACCAACATGTTGGTCTTTCTCATCCGATTCTGCCCGGATCAGGGGGAGTTGCCATTTGTGAGGTGGAATCGCACACGGAAGCGTGCCGGAATCCGTTGGACAAGGTGGTATGCTGCGATGGATACTCTTAATTGGCCAATTGATCACACCTGCGATTCCCGGCAGAATCGCTGGAATCGATCGGATGATGAATCGATTGGACATGGAATCCGACACGTGTATGGCTAGCTTTAGGCAGTGAGCACTGGGTCCTGGGAGGGACCATATTAGAGCCTAATATAAAAGTACCCTGGCATTCCTCTATGGGAAATAATGTGCCAGTCTATACTGGCATGTCATGACCTGTATCGGGGGGTGTTGCGACAGATGCGACATACCTGCCTGGCCTGGCATTGTGGGTCCGTCAGTATCATGTCACACAGATGTACCGCTTGTAATGTGGCCATAGATTAATATGCTGGGCATAATATGGTGCATGAGCAAAAGGAGAATTATGTGTTTACATGAGAATAGGGCGTGGCATTGCCAACATGGCGAATACCGCGCCCTATACTGACACAAACAGTATGTCCCATGTCATGCCAACGTATCCAAAGCATTAACCTCGATTTTAGTGTAGACCTAGCCTTAGGTTATATTTACATGGTCGCTTTCCGGATTGCTGTCAGTGAGGCTACAGTCCGAGTTAAATCTGTCCATGTGAATGAACCCTCAGGAACACAAGGCAATGCAGAAGACAATCAGCGTGATGAATCCATTAATACTGGAGACCTCTTGAGCATCAGCATTTTGCAAAGTGTGACAACTGGAAAAGTCTACCATCTACCCAAAGCAAATATAGTGCTGTTCTAAAAATACTTATGTTTTAATTCCAGAACAAGTTACTTCCTACACCTGGTATGCTCAATAAAAATGTGGGGGCTGATCACAGCCAATGTACGTGTAATCTCTTAGAGCTTGATAAATGAATTAAACTGTCCACTCACACCGTATCTCCCATATAACACCCTGTGCTGCTTCTACCACCCAAATACAGAGATTGCACAAGTGCTGTTTATAGAATACATTATCAGACAGATAGCTCGGAGAATATAACCCTGATCTAAACAGAAATGAAGAACTCAACGTTACCAACCTGGGTTCTGGTCCGACATACCATACCCCACCTCATCTTATGACACAGGACTTCATGGTAATTCAAATGGCCTAAAGCAGTGGTTCCCAAACTTTCCTTGCAGGGCCCCCCTTTTGGATTTAGGAAAATCTTCGAGCCCCCCTCCCCATTGAAACACAGGTTCAGAAAAAGGGCCCACACCCCGCCCCCCCGGAATACCTTCACGCCCCCCAGTTTGGGAACCAGTGTCCTTTTTGCAGAGAAGGTTTATTGGAACTAATCAGTCTGCTGCTTCTCAGTTGGTTCTTCATTTTGGAAAGCACCCCAATGCGCCTCCACCAGTATCCTGTGCCATCTTTGCACTGTGACTGTAGGGAAATGCTCTTTTTTTTTACCCGGGCCTGTACCCCCAAAATGTTTGAATTTCAACCAGTTGATGTTGAGAAAAGTTACTTTATCAAAGTCACAATTAGCATACATATATGATCCCCTTGTGGGAAGACAAGGCCTAGGCTTAATGAGGTTCCTCAGCTGGCAGGTATTGTAGAGTCGGAGTGGATCTAATCTTCACTTAATGTCAGTGCGAATAATTTTAAAAAAAGCTCCAGGGAACTAAAAACATGCAGATGGAATGGTGGTTCTAGAAAGTTTATGTTGTCAGCTATTTGCAGTTGCAAAATGCCAATGACTGACCTACAAGAGGGTGACATACTGTAATAGAGCCAAGGGTGATGAAAGGAGCAAGCTACAGATGAACTTTTATAATCTGTGGAAGTGAGTCATATAGTGAGCTGTTCTTTGATTAGACTACATAGAGTCAGATTATATTTAACATTTATTTCTTTAAGCCAGATGGTAAATATTGCCTAGAAAAAACTATTGCATAAGAGTTTTCAGGTCCCTTGAGGGTCAGATGTCTTTAATTCACTGTGGACAGCACATGGAAATTCAAAATCATCAATTGATTAATAGGATATAAATCCAGGATGCAGAACTGGTATGTTCCCAATGGCTTTACAGACACCTTGTATGCTAAGCAGTGATATCATTACTGTCCTGAGCATTGGAAGGGACCTGTCAGGATTTCCTACAGTATTCCTGATGAAAATTAGAGAAGAGGCGCATACAAGACCAGCCGCTTTGTACTGAGGGAGAGAGCAGCATTGACTAGCTCCTGACCACAGAGAAAGATGTCTGACAAAAAATATGCCTAAAAAGAATACATGAGCTGCTTGCACTTTCATAGTATTTCCATGACCAACATACAGCTTTAGCTAAAATCTAACAGGTCATTTCTTCTTTTCATTTTCATAGTATTTGCTATTGGAGATATCTCCCTTTAACACCAGTTTTGTAGACCTTAGAGTAAAGGTAGGCTTACACGGCTCGATTTTTTAATAGATTTGAGGAAACAATTAATAACCGTGCTCTTTCATGGTGATCAATTGTGCTCAAATCGATTGCATTCAGCCCTTCTTTGATTGATTAATCCAACTTGCAGGAAGCTCGATTGAATAGGGAACTAACATGTTGGTTCTTTGATTATAGCCATTATTTTGGATGGGGACTGAGGGATCCCTATCAAAAGTATTGAACAGGGTTGATGGCTCAAAAAATCCATGGCTCAATTCTCAATCGAGAAAGTCCAGACACTGCGCTTGAGCGGGTAATAGATTGCACAGGTATCGACCGTAGTGATTCAAAATATCCAATGTCTAAAATATGTTAAAGACAGCTGTCATCAGATGCCTTATGCCTGGCATACACACACCAATTAGTGGCGGATTTTTCCACTGACCGACGGGCGTGTGCGCTCGCGCCATCGGCAAAATCGGCAGCCAATCGGCCTGTGCCCACATGGGGCGACAGATCCCTGTCGCCCCACAGCTCGTCCGGCCAGAGAACGGACATGTCGGATGTTCTCTGGCTGATGCCAGCCAATACCATTAACTTCAATGAAGATTCGTCTTCATTGAAGGTAATGGCTGGCACACAAAGGGTGCCCGGCCGATTAAAGAAGCCCCAGAATGCAACGTGATGACGTCATTGCGTTGCAATCTGGGGCTCATCGGAGCTCGTCTGTCTGCACCCGTCTGTGGGTGTATGGCAGGCAATACACAGGTAGATTATTTTGAGATTTGATCGTCTTGTGGGATTTAAAAAGGATTGTCAGTGAAACATCAATCTATTGTGTGAGTTTAATGCGCATGCGCCATAGTACAACCAAATACAAACCTCAAGTCAGATACTTAGTATGATCATAGAAAATTTATCTACTTTTCGGTAGATTTTCTGTTTGTTATCTATCACTTTTTGGTCGATCGTACCAGGTAAGCAGGAATCCATTTTTTGGTCCATCGAAGAATATATCAAACCGTGTATGGCTACCTTTAGTGTCCCTCATTTCAGGGCCATTCTCATGAAAGCTCACCATTTTGGATGTACCAAATTTTTTGGACACTTATGCTAGGCATACACATGCCGATAAGCGGCCGTTTTTTAATCTGACCGACGGGCGTGCGCGCTCGCGCCGTCGGTCAGGTTAAAAATCGGCATGTGCCCACATGGGGCGTCAGATCCCTGTCGCCCCACTGCTCGGCCGGCCAGAGAACGGACATGTCCGATCTTCTCTGGCCAATGCAAGCCGATGCCATAAGCTGCAATGGAGACAGCGTGCCCAGCCGACTGAAGGGGCCCCAGAATGCAACGGGGTGTTAACATGATGACGTCATCACGTTAGCATCTCGGCACACATCGGAGTAGGTCGGTCTGACCTACTCGGTATGTGTATGCCCAGCATTAGCGACAGATCAACCTTCTCAGAGAAACTGATGGAAATACCATCCTCATAGAGATTCTCATACTTCCTTGCTCTAAAACTACAAAGAAATATGTTTTGGATTCACATACACTTTAATTACAGTTATTAATCCCTTTTATAAACCCAACTACTAGGTGGACAAATATCTTGGGTAGTGGGAGTGTAACATTAGAAATGCTTTGGCCATCACTAGTTATTAATGAACCCACAGACTCTGCTAAATTATATTTACGCAAATTGAGTATAATCGTAAAGTCAACTTATTTTGCAACACACAGGAAGCTGTTGTCACATCACATCATTGTCCATACACTACATTGTGGATCCGGCCAAATTCTGAAAGACATCAAATACAATAAAGCTAATCTTTGAGTGATCCCAGCTGAGACTCTTACCCCTCGCCGTCTCCTATGAAATATCTGTCAGATTATTCATTAAGCCTCATCACTGCTGTACAGAGTACTATGTTATGGAAACTCCCTTTGAAGTCAAAGTGATCTCTTTACTGGCACAGGGGGACAAACTACTATATAAAGTAGTATTAGGAAGAATTAGGCAATGCTTATGGCTGCTGGTCAGAGACTTTGTATACACATCTTGTATGAATATCTCCACTGAAATTTTTTTTAGGTGCTCAACTGATATCTTTAGGATGCACCCGAAACACACCCCTTTATAGTCAATGAGACCATTCACATTGGCGCTTTTTGTTTAGTTTTTGTCTGGCCACAGTAACTTGTCCATTGACTTGCATTGGAAATGCCTTCCAGACCTCGCGTGGGTTGTGTTGAAAACACACAAAAAAATCAATCAATTTTCCTGATCGGATTTGAATTGGTCACACTGTGTGGTGTGCCATCGATCAATGTTAGACTGACAGCTGTTTCAATAATATTTCAATAGCACAAGCTGATCGAATTAAACATCAATGAAGCAAAAGTTGATGTGTGTATGTTTAGCATAAGTCATATAGTGTATATACTGTATTTTGTTGCCCCCATGTGAGGAGCTCCGGAGATATCTCTGACAGAGTACTGTGTGGGTTGTCTTCTCTTTGCAGGTAGTAAGGTCGGAAGGAATGTGTGAGGTTTCAAAAGGTAAAGAAATCAGGAAGATCCACAACTTGGTGAAGTGTTTGCTATTGTAAAGATCCAGAGCAGCTTCTGTCAAATACAGAACACCTCACCTCTGTACAACTTCACGTTATCACGTTATCACGTTTTATGTAAACATTGACAGACATCACAGGATAGACAGGACCTACATTCACATATACAGCACTTTATGGGTGGATTGGGACCATTCTCTATATAATACTTTATATGTTCCAGGAACACCAATATTCCCCAACATACACTACAACACTTAAAACCTTCATAGGGAAGTTAAGGCATAGTGACCATTACACAAGTTAAGGCTGCCATACACAAGTCGATGTCCGTGAGTTGCATCAGCCTTTGAGCTCAGCGCAATGATGTTATCGCACTGAGCACAATATCAAAAGGAGCTCGGGGCGCAACACTGCTGCGTCATCGGGCTCAGCCACGGTATGGGGTTCATCCAATGGACAAAGACCGTGATTTTCGGTCATGTCCGATAACCCTGTCTTCGAGTGGGATTAAATTATTCCGTTCAAAGACAGGGGTAGCTGCATTAGATATGCGCTAGATAGATATCCGTAAACACGCACGGCACTCAAAGCGGCCATCGATCTAGAGCATAATTATGCATGTATGGGCACCTTAAGAATCCCAAGAACAGCTGACCACAACCACAAATGCTTTGGTGAACAGCAAACATTATAATTCCCTGCTATCTGATTTACATACCTCCATAGTGAGGAACACTACTAATAGGCTTAACCCCATCTTGGATAAACCAGTAATTAAATAGCATTTGTGTTAAGAGGTGTTAATAGAGAAAGCCATTACCATATGGATTTTATCTTATGGCACCAAGGCTAGGTTAGAGGTTTTGCAAGTTGGCTAACAAACTAAAGTCTTAAATGTAACAGGTCACAAGATGTATATGTATTTATATATGTATTTAGCCTTTTGAATGGTTGAATATGTATTCAATTAAACCACTGATCATACCTCTTTCTAATTCAAGCATGGTGGCTTTATTTAAAAAGTAGGCGAAGAACAAAGTTTGATCTTGAGATACCAAACAATGGGAAGGATACCAACCAACTTCTCCCAAATACCAATGGCATCAAAGCTACAACTTCAGACATGCAAGTGGCACTCATATCTATAGGATTCTTCTTTGTCACCCCTCATATGTTGCTTATTTCTCACACTTTTCGGGTGTTCATAGGTTTATGTTTCAGTCTGGCCAGGCCTGTAATATTACTATTAATTCAGTATTGGATAATGGGAACTACTAATCCTCAGTGGAGCATTATACTGTAAGCATGTAGACTTGGGTCTAGACAGATTGGCATTACTTGCAGATCTCCAGCCCACTTCCAGTAATTTTTTTGTGCAAGCCAACAACATCTAGTTCTCAAAACAGCATCAGGTACTAGTTTATGTTACTCCAGTCCAACAGTAAGATATACAGTTACAGTTAGCAGTGGATTAACAGCTAGAATATCCTTCACAAAGTGTATAAATTATATTTGTGGTTTGTTTAGAAGTCTCCATGATACACAGGACAAGCTTTAGTAGCAATGAAAATTAAGAATTCTCCATCTGTGAGATGATTCTTTCTAAATCACTGTCATCCAATGGTTTACTGTATAAGTCACAAATGTTCCTCATTTTTGCGTCTTTAATTGATTTCATGACATTAAGCAAAGCGATTCCTCTACTTACATGGTCACATCTATCTAAAGGCCCCCATACATGGGTCGGATTCCGACCAGATTCCGGGACGATCGATTCCGGGCGCGTGCACGCGAAACGATCGTGCCGGAATCGCGTGCAGCCCACCTTGTCCGATCGTTCACGTCCGATTGATCGGGGGCCCAGAATCGGATCCGACAGAGAACCAACATGTTGGTCTTTCTGATCCGATTCTGCACACATCAGGGGGAGTTGCCATTTGGGAAGTAAGCGATCGGACACGGAATCGTCCAGGAATCTGTGGGACAAGGTGGTATGCAGCGATCGGATACTCTTAATTGGCCGATTGATCGGAGCTCCGATTCCCGCTGAGATCGCCGGAATCGATCGGATCAGTGACCATGGAATCCGACACTTGTATGGCTAGCTTAAGATGTGATCGGGTGTACAATAATGGCCAATTTTTAGATAAATATTTGTGCAGATTATTCATAAATTACTGTTTCTACCTTTTTTTTCATTTTTGCTGCTATATGACCTTCTGTCACCCACTTCCTGTCTATATGCAATGATCCAACGCCAGTCACACATAATTTCTCTAGACCGGCTTCCTGATGGTGACAATGGTGGACCATATTTACGTAATATGCAACATTTATCGGGCCACAGGTGACTTTAAGGAGCACAGCTGGGGGACAGCCGTCACTTCGTAACAGATGGCTAGATATGGACCATTATGGAAAGATCAGCATTTTGTGAATCTAAAGTTTTTTTTATATTCAAGAAATATACTAAGGCTTTTCTTATTTGAAGCAACCAGGACCAGCAAACCATATGCAGTTCCGCTAAGGACCGTACGCTAAAATCAACTTGCAATGTGGATAAATTGTTAGGAAAACTCAAGCATTACAAAGGAGCAAAATTGTACACTGGACAAAAGCATTGAGCTGCATAAAACTATCCATAAAAACTAAACTTGAGAAACTATCCAGTGTTAGAGAAAATCAGTGACTACAACATGATACAGGCACGCTGCTTGAAGACATAGGATTGCATAATCTTCTCACAGCATTCCTGTGTTGGTGGGAAATGGTTAACACAATCTTTTCCTGAACCTCAGAAGAGTCATAACAACACCGCAGAATCCACTAAAATAAGCGTTAAAAGCACAGAATTCATACATTGTTAGTATCCACCCCAAAAGGCCACTTACTTGAGGAAATACCTCTGGCCCGTGTGGGTGAATGCCATCTCCC
>CM070035.1:40579135-40590088 GCA_036250615.1 Ptychadena robeensis | reverse complement strand
TTGGTGAGGACACTTTGGTGACCTATTATTTATGAATTCTTTATTAGTATTTTAAATGCCGATTTTTACAGATGACGGTCACATAACAATTCTTTATTTTATGTATTAAGATATGTGCCCAGTTTGGAGGGTAGAATCCTGCCCTTGGCAGAGATGCCCTATGTGACTTTGGAAGGGACACTGGTCTTTTCATTTGACATTTATCCCATTTTAGATAAAGTAAAAGACCTGGAAAGGGATTATAATATGTATTTGCTGATCAGCTGGTCCAAGTGGAGGAGAATTTTAATTTAATATTGGTTTACTTTGTATTTTGCTTGAATATTATGGAGGCGGTATATCAAGAAGACTTCTCTAAATGCAGCCTTGTCTTATTGCCCACAATGGCAGCTCCTTTGATAAATATAAATATGATAAACATTGGCCTTTCCTCCTGGCCACATATGCAGATTGTACATAGATGTGAACAGTTAGAAACCCACTATAGAGTATAGACACCAACTCCATTGGAGAAATACTATAGGCCCCCATACACTTTACCATACAATTTCTGTACAATCAAATTTTGTTCTACCAAAACCATGTAATATGAGGACCTTTCTAATCCTTCCCATCACTATGTATTCTATCAGGGAGGCCCAGGCACTAGTTGTTGGTAGATCTAAAGGAAATTGTACAGAGTGGTTGAAAGGTGTAAAGGGGGCTATTGGATATTTTAGGCTGGACCTTGTACTATATGATAAATAATAATACAGGATTTGCGATATAATATTTTAATGTCTATGGCTCTAGTTTTATTGTCCGTCCAAGGAATGTGTTTGTACATAGAGCATTAAGCTGTAAATGTTTTGAAAGAAAAAAGTTGACAACATAGCAATTAAACATGGTTCACGGTTCTGAAGGTAATTAGTCAACGGCCACCCAAGAAACTGTTGTGATTTGGGAGACACCTGAGACAACCAAGCCTGACTTGGTCACACTCTATGGTGGCCATGAAAAAATGCAAGTGTGTCTTTGTCACCTCAGGTGTCCCTGCATGGAATCTGACAGCTGTCACTACTTGTTTGTCTGTTTAGTAGATTTCCACTCTGGTGCACAGCAATCTTACCATTTGTTTACCTATTGTCTAGCTCAGTGGTGGGCAACTGAGTTGATATGTAGGGCAACAAGTGCGGCCCTCGGCATCACTAAAGGGCCGCACATACCATTGATCCAGACCATCCCCCTGTCGACATATCTCAGAGCAGGCGGTGGACCAGATCCCATCCCGACAGCACCCCCCCCCCCCCCCTCCTGCCCCTGGGTGCAGAGCTCATATGTAGACCTGGTTTCCCCGATCAACATTGACAATTTTACTGATCGCCAAAGGACCGCCAAAGTTGATTAGGAAGCTGGGGCAGCATGTGACCACTTCACAGTTAAGTTGCTATGCCTTATGCATTAACCTTTATCCACCTGCTAACAATATGCAACATCCAGAAATTCTAAGATGCTTATGACAACCCATAAATCGAATATTCGAGCTCAGCACTATTGAAGAGCCCATATAGGCTGTCAGCCCAGCAACAAGGACATGCCGTAGTCTTTCATGTCATGTCTATGAGCTGGCTGTAGCCACCTACAAGTATAAACTGTACCCCACTGGGCTGTCAAAGAACCTTATAATCAGGTATCAGTTTGTAATTTTGTGTGTGCGGAAGAGTTGGAAGCTCTATCAAATCTTTACATTGCTTAATGTTGGTCACACTAGTTGAAGCGTGTGCAAATAGGTAAATGATCAATGTCATCATATTGATCATTTACTGCCATACACTCATCACCATACACATCTGTCATTAAGCTTCGAGAGCTCGATTACTCTGTAACAGACACCAGCCACTGGAATGGTCCATTACTAATAACTACCTAAGCCATCTTGTCATAGTAAGTGGTGGGTAGAGATAAGAGGTAGATGGTCGAAATAAAGTAAATCGGATTTAACTTTCATTTAGATTTCCCCAATCGAATTTCGGCTTTTCAAGAAAATGATCACAATATTTGCAAAAAAATTTGCGATGTCTATAATCACGATCAAGGCTATAACATATTTTGAAGTCAATATTTCCATTTAAGTTGAAAGTTTGGGTAGATTTTTGACTTTTTTTTTCGAAATGGCCCAGTCAAAATTTGACTATGCTGTATTTTGAAATTTCTACTTTTCACGCTGTGAATTTTCCGACCATCCCTTGTGGTGGGGAGTCCTTCTATTGTCTAGCAATTACAGTGCTTTCTGTCATTAATTGAAATAACAGAGTCAGTTGGCTGATGGTAATGGAGGAGCTCTTTAAAGCAAAAGGCATTCCCAATCAAAATTCTGTCAATGTACTAGTAAAAAAAAAAACAATTGCACAAGAATGCCCTTAAGCAGGGAACACATAGCTCGATATTCCAGCCATCCGATGTTCCCTGCAGCAGCGTGATGACATCATCACTCTGCTGTCAGATATTGGAGGAGCTGGTGGCGCAGATCCGCTGTGTCTCCTACTGAGCCGATGCTTTGCATGCAGACCCGCGGTTTCCATGCAAAGCAACGGACATCGGCCATATTTAACGGTCATGTCCATGTCAAAAGTGTGGGGGCAAATATTTTGGGGACCCCTTATTTTTACGTATTTTTATTTTTACGTATATGATTTGGGACAGATAAATGGCCATGAGCACGCATGACGCCCCAAGGGGCCATCGATCTGGCCCATATCTACATGTGTGTATGCTGATTTACACTTCAATACTTGCTCAACAATGTGAACTTGGGCAGTTTACAAGCCACATCATTGCCATTTCACACCTATACATTGTATAGTCCTGTACACCTATACATTGTATCACACGTTGTTTACATTCACTATCATTGTTATCAATGGGGCATGTGCATGTCAATAGCTGAAAGTGTACTGCAATGCACACATGTTAACCTGCTAATTATAATGTGATGTGCATGTAAACGTGTGTGTTGAAACAAATAAACGTGGATGGGACATCAGAGTTATCAGGACATGGTCAGAGATTTCTTAAGCTAGGCACACACGGGTAGATTTACGTTTCGAGTACAATAATCAACGTGCGCGGTCCACGGTGATTGATTGTACTCGAATTCTGCTTACACAATCCTTCCTGTGTGTGCTGTCCTTCGATGGGGTTCAATAGAGCCCCCTCGAAGTACAAAACTCGATTGAATGGGTTTCCAACATGTTTGGAACACCACATATCACATTCAATCACCAGCAATCTCATGAACGAATTTTCATTACGTGCATGGAAAGCCGACAGCATCACAGAGAAAGTGACAGCCCCTGCTCTCAGTAGCAGAGTGTGGGTGTGAAGGGGGGCGAGTCAAGCACTCCACTCGCAGCCGGACTCTATGGGGAAGAAGCATGGTGGATTTTCTCTACACAGTTTCCAGCAAGTTCGGCTTTACACATGGCTCCGTAGAGCACTCTAGCTATCTGTCTTTCAATTTGAACGAAATCGATGTGCGCCATGTGTGGTGCAACATTTATTGCCGTTCAATTTGATCCCCGATCAAATCACACGTGGTAGACTCACGCACGCTGTGATTGATTGGGGTCGTTGCATGGGAATCTACAACCCGTGTGTGGCTATCTTGTAACTGTCAAAAACACTGCAACATACAGTTTGGTTGCATTACCCTTATACAAGTTAGCATCACCGAGCTGGACGGCATGTGATATTGTAACGTAAACAGGACACAATTTTAGATTTGCATTTCCACACAACATTTTCATCCATGTAGTTGTTTGTAAGTTATATCTCATTTTTACATATACAAATATCATAAAATCATTTTATCTTCTGGTCCCGTTACCACCCCAGCTTGCCATGCTATATAAATTGGCATCTTTTGATGTCCTCCTGGAACATAATGTTCCCCTGTGTGATGATTTGGATAGTCTGCTATGAGGTCAATGCCTTTTAGGGTGTAATTCATTTAAATGTAGACCTCTGAGTTAGCTAGCCACACAATGTTCAATTTGGTTCAATCGATGCTCTCGTTTAGATCGAGGATTCAATGATCGATCTAATCGCAAATCGATTCTTAATCGCATTAACATAACACCCCACATTTAAGTTTGCTCATTGTTGGGTGAATTTCAATTAAAAAATATTACTAAATCTCGTTTTGGTATGAAACAATTGGAAGTGCAGATTAAGTGGTCTTGTTATGTATAATTCTAAACTTTATCGATCCAGCGAAACACACACAAACAATCCACGGCTTATAAAACTATTTTGGGCAGCAATCGACTATTATGTTCCAACAATGTCTGAGTCAAAATTCGAAATTTTTTCTGCCTCAATCGAACAATTATCGTCGATCGTACCAGTGGCTTTCTTCTCGTTTTCGTTCAATAGATTGAAAAAATGTATCTAATCGAGCATCCATTAACCAAATCGAACCATTGTTTTGGTTTTTATAGGCTTTAGGGTCCCCATACACACTTTAATTTCTCTGTCAGAGTTTCCTTAGATCTCCTTTTGTTTAATTACCAAAACCATGTAAATACGGGGACGTTTCTAAACCATTAAGTCTACCTGTGTTTCAATCACAGAGTATCCCAGCAGCTACAATAGTTGTTGGAGAAGTAAATGATATCTGACCGAGAGATCTAGAAATACAGGTTGCCATGCATGGGCCGATTTTTCACACCACTCGATCTATTCCTAATCCGATCATTTCAGGGAATCGTCAAATCAGCGATTGATTGGATCAGGAATCGATAGCACACCACCTTGGGAATCCGATTTGTGGTAGATTTGGACAGGATCTGATCTCCAAAATGGCTGATTCAACAAAATCGGCTATTGGGTGCTGCATAGGGAGCTATGGGTCCACCAAACGATCGACCAAAAAAAACCAACATGTCGGTTCAATGTCCAATGCAATTTTTTGTTGATTCCGATCTTGTTTGGTCAATCATTCAGAGTGGGCAGAACTCGATTGATCGCCGATCATGTGAATTGAGTGAAAAATCGACCCGTGTATGGGAGCCTTTAAGGTGCCAAACTGTTGAACAGGGTTTACCAACATGTTGGTTCCCTGTTGGAATGAGGGGGATCATTTGATCCCGCTCGAGAAAAGGCTGAGTGGCTCGATTTTTGTATAGATTCAAGCACAATCGAGTGCCATGCATGCTCGAATCTTATAAAAAAATTTGATCTGTGTATGCCTAGCTTAAAGGTGGCCATACATGTACAGATGGGTGCACAATTAATGACCCATTCGAGCGGACACCCCTGTGCTCAAGGGATCCCGCCCTTAGACAGGTCTGTCGAGCAGGTAACAGACATGTCCGTAAATCACTATCGAATGTCATTCCCTTAGATGGGGACCAGGGTCCTAAAGTGGTGCTCCTTGATTCCCATCCAACTGACTGGTGCTCTGTCGCAGCGCGGTGACGCCATTGTGACATCACCATGCTAATCTCAAACGGGTCATCGATCGTGCGCTCATCTGTATGTGTATGGCCACCTTTAAGCTAGGCATACACAGCTCGATTTTTTAAAAGATTCCAGCACAATCGAGCGCTGTGAATGGTCGAACAGGGAACCAACATGTTAGTAAACCCTGTTCAACTGTTTGGCACCTTCATTCTCTAGATCTCTCTGTCAGATATCCTTTAGATCTACTGAATCCATTTGTCGATTTTTTTTATTCAGTTTAGCAATTATTTTTTGTAATAATATCGTCAACTGACTGTGTAAAAGGACAATTGAACCTGATTTACTTTTGATGTTGTTTTCCCCAACAAACAGCGAAGTAGCTGGTGTGATGTGATCTTATCATTTACAAAACAGAACGTCTCTATTTACACATAAACAAGAGGCTTTCATTCACAGGCTCGCTGCCCACCTACCCATCTATGTGATGTCTCATGCTTGTTAACACAAGTTTGCGGATGACTAGGGCGAGGCCTGTGGTAAAGCAGAGCTTTTATGGCACTAAGCCCCCATACACGGTTCAATGTTTAAATTCGACCGTTCAAAAAAAAAAACGTTTTAAATAGTTTAAAAGCATTTGTATTTTGTTCGGCTGAACAATGCAAAATTGTACATTTAATCGAATAGAAAAGAAGTGAAAGTCAAATGTAATTGAACATGCCATTATGAAAGTAATTTGTTTTTTGTTTGATTCATTAAATTGCATGATTGTATTTCAACGGTACTTCTGATCGAAAATTAAATCGAATAAGATTACTAGAGATGGTTGAATTTCTTTTGAAAAATTTGACGATTTCGAGTTAATTGCAAAGCCATTGAACATGGTATCATCACCAAACTTGCTGGAGATGTAGAGACAAAAAAAAGTATGTCTCTAACACAAATAGTTTTTGCACAAATGAAGTTCAATGTCAAGTAAAAATTTTGAAAATCGGAATTTCCACTTTGATTTTCAACGTACTTTATGCAAAAACGACATGTTCTAGAGCTAAACTTTTTTTTCAAATGTTCCCACAACCCTTCTCTACGTCTCCAGCAATTTTGGTGAAGATACCTCTTTCAGAGGCTTTGAAATCAGCTCACAAAGTTAGCAAGTCGAAAAATTCGACCATCTTTAAAGATTACATTCAATATATATCACAGCAATTTTCTATCATTATCGGTATATTATGGAACATACAATGATAGACATTCGCTCGAACACCAATTTCACGGTCGGAAGCTAAAATCCAAGGCTTTAGTCAATCATCCAGAAAACATGAAAAATTCAGTTTAAGCCGGCCATAGACCCTCAGATCCCTGTTTGTTTCCCCAAATATTGATCTGCGTGACTGTTCTTGCAGCGATCTTCGAGGAATCAATGGCTCCCCACCTTCACAGATCGACCAGAAAAGCCTTGCAAGTCGGTCGCACGGCGATCCATTCCGGTATTTTTCTTACCGATCGCAATACTTTGGATGGGGGCCAGGGTCCAAAATATCTGATGGAAAAATGACGTGAATCCCTGTGATAGTGGCACACACATGATTCTGGTCAGTTTGCAGACAACTGTACACAGCGTGGTGACGTCACCTGCAAGACAAACGGGGATCTAAGCATTTGTGCCCGACTTTAGAGTGAGATATTGGTCTTCTAAGCCTAATATTTCCTTTTCTATAACCTTTTCTCATCCTATTTTCCATTTTACAAATGCTAGAAACACAAAGGGAATGTGTTGGGATATCTGACAGCCACTTGCAACGAGTTACCTGAAACGATTGTAAGCCTTTGTTTCATGTGACAATCTTTATATGAATAGGTTTGTTGACTCATTGTTGAGCAGTTTCCTACTCGATGAAAACTACTGGGTTATCCCCCAAAGAAAACAACATTCTAATATACTATATCACTATATAGACGCAAGATTTTCACTCGAGGTGATTATGCAAAAATAAAGTGTCCGTATGAGGCTTTAGGCATTAACACCTTCCACCCATACCTGTTCTGCCAGAGTGGTCAAGTGGGTAGGGCTTATTAAAATATATCCAAACCCAAAAACACAATATCATATATTGCCGCTTCCAAATCCTTATCTGTAGTGGCTGCATTAGTACTACTTTTCTCAAGGCTTTATACCCGTTCTGCAAGTCACAGTTGTGTGATTGATAAAAGCAGTTGATCCTTTGTTGTTCATTTAAGTAATACCCTGTTTCCCTTACATTTTTGCCTCATGCTGAAATATAAGGCATCCTCCTGAAAATAAGGCACCCCGAAGATACACTACTGTAAAGCCCCCCCATACACCTTCAGATTCCTCCATACAATTTCCATCAGATCTACCAACAACTATGTAGTATAGTGACCTCCCTGATAGAATACATAGTGATTGGAAGGTGTAGAAAGGTCCTCATATTACATGGTTTTGGTAAAAGAAAAGTTGATTGTACAGAAATTGCATGGTAATTTTATGTGGTGTATGGGGGGCTTAACTCTGGACAGGGGGATCAGAGGGGGCAATCAAAATGACACAGGAGGATCAGAAGGGGTCACTTAAAGAGTCTCTGAGTCTCCTGTGCCATTTTGATCCCTTCCCCTCTGATCCCCCTGTGTCATTTTAAGTAATTCCCCCCCACCCTGATACCCCAGTGCTCTCTTCTTCTTCATGGAAAAGACATCCCCCCAAAATAAGACGTAGGGCATCTTTGGGAGCAAAAATGAATATAAGACACTGACTTATTTTCGGGGAACTCTGTAGTAGAGTGCTGTACCGTGTAAAGCTGGGCATAACGAATGAGGAATTGTTTTACTGTCGACTGCTCAGCCGACCAACTGGCTGTGATGATGTTATCACGCATGCGATCCGACATGAGGCAGATCCTGGTCAATCTGACCAGGTGGGTGCACCCGATTCTCTGCCGACCGATTTCGGGAACAAGCACGACGGTCGATCGGCTGTCGAATTGGGCAGGAATCTGCCCATCTATGCCCAGCTTTAGCCGTCTATGAACACAGAAAGTTTGGAGTGCAAGTGATCCCCTTTATTGGTTAACTGAAGTCATTGAGAAAGCAAGCTTGTGGGATGTCTCCGATCCCTTCTTCAAGACTTCAGTTAGCCAATAAACTGTATCACTTAAACTCCAAACTCTGTGATTATTTAAAAGAAATCTCAAACAATAATATCCACCATATTGACCATGCTGATCTTCAAATCCACCTCCCTATGTAATAAAATGAAGGGGTAGGTGTTTGTAGTCCGTATGAAGAATGCAGACTAGGTAGACAAAACTGATCCTCCATAGACAGAGATTAGGGGGTTACGCCAAGGAAGGAAGTGTGTCAGCCGCCACATCGAAGGACAAATAAGCTCCAACATATTACATTTTTGTTTGTTTTATTTAGATAAGCTTTGAGTGCTGAAATGAGCTAAAGAAGTATGTTGCAGGTTTTATTTGTCTATTAGTAGCCCAGTACTATAAAGATATCCCTCTTTGTATTTCTGTCATTTGTATCATCATCTATCTTCATGTGGTTTAGTTTGTAGACTAGATGGGCAAGTCTTTCCTTAGGCCTTGTCTACACTATAGGGGGATAAAGGTGCAGTGCAGACGTGGCCTGTTGGTTCCTATAGGCTATGATGTACCTGTCTACACAAGGTGCAGTGCAGACGTGGCCTGTTGGTTCCTATAGGCTATGATGTACCTGTCTACACAAGCGTGTCATAGCCAATGCCGGTTGAGCCAATAACAAACCAGAAGCCCAGCGGTATACGTCCGATGAAAATCATCACTGAATGATGATTGAAAGACATCAGATGCATTGTGTCCATTTGATTTGATAGGGTGCATTAACCTCCCTAGCGGTTGTGACGAGTCCAGCTCGTCCAGTGCTGACATGCTGAAAGTGCACTGGACGAGCTGGACTCGTCCAACACTGATCGGAGCCCCGCGGCGCTCACTTACCGTTCCAGGTGTCCGCGGCGGCTCCGATCCCGGCGGCGGCTTCTCCTTGACTGAAGGGATCCCTCTGCCCCCCCGGCGGTGTGACGTGATGACGTCACATTCCGCCGGGGCGGCGGCGGGAAGCTTCAAGATGAGCCGGCATTGCAGAGAGAAGCCTCGGCGCCGCCGCCACAGAAAGACAGTAAGTGAGCGCTGCGGGGCTCCGGGCTTTAGGTGTACATCGCCTGTTTTCAAGGCGATGTACACGCTGAAAGTGAAAAAAAAATTTAAATCACTTTTTTTTTTTTATGTAAATTTTTTTTTTTACAAAAAAATTAATTTACATTAAAGTCTATGGTGCGCTTTTGGTACAGAAATCTGTACCTATGCAGTGCGCTAGGGAGGTTAAGGCCACGTAACAATAATGCGCCTCTTGACACATCCTGAACAAGGGCCATCATGGATGTGTGACGCTGGTGCTTCCATGGTGCCCACAATAAAAGTAGTGTATCTCTAGTGTTAGTGGGGTCGTCACACATTTAAAAAAAAGGTCCCCGTACACGGGTCGATACCTGTTCAATTGATGAACAGTCATGGTGACTCACCATGCTGTGCTCCAGCGAATCTATGCGCACCACTTTGTGCAATAGATTCCCATTTGATGCTTTGAGTCCCTCGGTCCCCAGGCAAAGCAATGGAGGCCGAACATGGATTTAACAACATGTTGATCCCTGTTTGATGGAGCTGTCTGACCCCTGTGATTGACGGGCGCGAACGTGTACGGCATGACGTCATTGATTGCACGGGTCAGCAATTGAACAGGTATCGAACCGTGGTTGGGGACCTTTACACAGATGACTATTGATAAATATTCGGCTTAAATCCCCCATACACCTTACAATGTTACCATACAATTTCTGTACAATGAATTTTTCTTCTACCAAAACCATGTAATATGAGGACCTTTCTTAACCTTCAAATCACTATGTATTCTATCAGGGAGGACCCGACACTACATAGTTGTTGGTAGATCTAATGGAAATTGTATGGAGTGATCTAAAGGTGTATGTGGGGCTTTACAAGTGTTAATTTCTAAAATATATCTAAGAAGTAAGAATGTCATCCTAATTATCCAATTAGCTCTAGCTACCATGGTTCCCCATGACAATTGCCTGGGGTACTTACATAGAAGTCAGACACTCAGCCTGTTTGGGTGTATATTCCCTTATTTATTGGAGGAATGTTGGCCATGTTGATGTATGAAATGAATTTTCATATTTTTACATGAGAAATCCAATGCCATAGGCGTTCATGTAGTCAGAAATGTAGACCACAGCAGGGATGTGCTCCGACCTGTTTGAATGGTTCACGAAAAGTGCATAAAATGTGAACTGCAAGTACAATTGTGATTGCCATTCATCAGATATACGGTAGTTCTGGAGTAAACTTAGATATTATTAGTGAGGGGGAGAGGCTGCTCATAGTCCTAGACAAGCGGGTGAAATGTAGTTTACCAGGTACAGAAACAGAGAATGAT
>CM070035.1:40535035-40549294 GCA_036250615.1 Ptychadena robeensis | reverse complement strand
TTTCTGATGCTGTCCTGATACACTTTAGACTTCACAGACGTGTCTCTAGACACAGGATTCCTGGGTGAGATTCTCCGCTGATTTAGCGTGACTTCCTTTCGAGCTGCTAAACCTCCTTTCTGGTGAGAGAGCCTTCAGCCCATCCAAGGTACCCAGCAACAAGTAGGCACAAGTGTTTGGATCTGTAGCTCCCAAGATTAATGCCCCATCCCTGTCTAACTCGCAGCCTTGAATGGGACTTCAGCCACCTGTTTGGGACATCATTTCCTGACCAGGCATCTTCTTGGTCATTGGATCCTTTAGGAAGTATATACTTCCACAGATGGGGACATAGCTGATCTTTCCAGCCATGGGAACCCTCGGATGACTGGGTTAGGCAGACACTCCTACCCGAACATGCCGAGGGAGCCTAGGACTTGTCAGCTAGCAGGGACCTATATAACAACCCCCCCTTGGGAGGGAGTGCCCCCATATGTGGACCTTCAGCCCGTCTTCGGACACGGACGCAGTGGTGTCAATCTGTGATACGTGTGGATAAAGACAATGGGACGCTAGCTGGCCTGCAAACCCTGTTAGGGCGTGATATAAAAGGTTCCTTTGATGATGAGTAATGATGGTTATTTATACATTATAAGGGGTGGCATACTTAATTAAAATGTACTACACCCTTGTATATTCTATATGATTTCAGAATGACATTTAACTTTATTCAGTTCATTTCACAACTTCATTCAATAAACATTGTGTTGTTTCACATTCTCCTCAACTGGGTCATCTCTTTCCCTAAAGCTTCTGTATTAGTATTAGGTATAAGTAAGTATAAAAAGAGCTGCGGGGCTGATACTCTTATGTTCACATGCCTGGAACCAACTGAATAGTGTTGTCTCCTGCCCAGTTGGACATCATTACACAAAAAGAAAAGAAAATGTAGCTCCCTATATGTAATATATGGTAAATATCACTGTGTGTGCCAACACCCCTATAATCTGACTGAAAAAACAATGTGGAAAAGGGGGGAGGGACGGGGCATTAAGGGGGATGGGGCTTTTAAGGCACTTCATAGATCTCCAATTTTCCAGATATCTCAATTACAATCAAGTCTTTATTAATAATGACCACATAATAAATATTTTAAAAAACAATTGAATCATACAATGTCAAAATATATACAAATATACAAATAATCCCTCTATTCACAACCAACAATCCAGTTCCTTCACCAGGGAAGGGCAGGAGTGTTGGGGTTGTGGATCCAAGTTAGTCAATTGGGTCCATGGGTCATGGCAATTTTGGTGATACAATTTTCAGAGGCTTTGCAATCAGCTCACAAAATCAGCTAGTCAAAAAATATCTAATTCATGGTCAAAAGACTTTGGCCATACCATCCAAAGGCTTTGAGATCATTTAGAATTAAATGACAGGCAGCAGGCCCCTTTCGGGGGTCCTATGCAAAGCTATTGTACAGCTGAGATGTAGAGCGGGGCAAGGGCGTTGCTAGTGGTGCATCCGTACTGACAGCGGATTGCGATGTCAGTATAGATGTCAGTGCGGCCTTGTCGGGAGGCATGCGTGGTAGAGCACCAGGGACCGTCGGTGGCCCTGACAGGCAGATCTTGTCTGCAGTTGACTTTCTTCTGACCTGCTTTTAACTTAATTTAAGCAAATCATTTCTAACATTATATGAAAACTGTAAAGCTTAAAATGTCCAGCTTGATGTGCCTGTGATCCCCTGAATACAGCCTCCCAGCACTGAGTAATGCAAGGCTCCTGATATTAGAGATGGTCTAATTTTTTTGACTAGCTGATTTTGTGAGCTGATTGCAAAGCCCCTAACCATGGTATCATCATCAACATTGCTGGAGATATAGAGGAGCAAGTATGTTTTGAAGTTAAGAGTAGAGATCTTTTGTCAAAAAAAAATAAAAATTTTAAAAACCATTTTGTAAAGATGGAGATCAAATGTTGGGGTTGCAGATGTTAGGGAGCCCAAGAGCTGTTGTTATAAAATAATTTAACTAACCAGAAGTGTCAAACTTAACTGCATTTCAATAAATTACAGAAAAATTTTCATTCTTTAAGATTTTAGAGAAGTGGAACTGAAGTCAAGAAGTCTGGTTCTATACATTTTACGAATAAGATCATTGGGAAATATAGGTACCTTGGATCCAGTCCGCTGCTAGCTAGACACACTATGTGTGAGAATGTAATTTATCTAGGCCCAATGATTTTTGGCTTTGAACTTCCAAAGCATAACATAATGATTTATACATATAAAGAATTATAAAATATTTGTCTTTGGCTATGTACCCACTTAATAATAATATAAGAATAGGAATAATCGCATGCGCTCACGATTTTTAATCGCTCACAGATTCGCCTGCCAATCGCCTACACTACTTTCAATGGGCTTGTCCCCATTGATAGGATCGCGCATGATTGCGATTGGGGCTGCGATCAAATCGCGGCTCCCCACATTCTGATGGCTGCTGGTCGGCGGCCACGATTATTTTCCTCTAATTGTGTCCTTAGACATAAATGGAGGCGATTTGCGATTGCACGTGCAGGCAATCAAAAATCGCGTCCATTCATTCTCTATGGAGGAAGATTTTTTTTATAGTGGTGGTTAAATGGTTTTTAAAACAAAATCGCCTGTGAAAATCTCCTGGTCAATGGCCTGGCGATTGAATGATGGCGATTCTGCAGGTGATTGAAAATCTGCAGTGCAGGCGATTAATCGCCTTAGTGGGAACATAGCCTTAGTTCAGGTTTAACCTCCCTAGAGACAGCACCTACCACAATGTTTTTAACAATGCGGTACGTGCAATCACAGTAGAGTATGCTGTACTCAGCTTGAATTTCCCGCCCTAACCCTGTCCATGTCGTCACTGGCATCAGTTGGCTGTAGCAGAAGGCAATGTGATTGCTGAAGATCTGGAGAGCCATACAATGATTGTCTTTAAGCAACGGTGTAATATTATGAATATATCATGCAGGTTTCGGGCTCATATTTGCAGTTAGGGATTTGAATTTGGTTAAAGGTTTCCCTAACACTGCAAAGCATACGCATATGCGATATTTGTGTACCTTGTAGTATAATCAGGGAGATGTTTGAGTGGTTTCAAATGTATTCTTCAAAGTTTGGAGTCATTTGGGTTAAAAAACATCCAAAGTCCTAAAGAGCAATCTTCAAGAAGAAGAAAAAGTCCTGGAAGGAATTGTAGTGCCCACACAAAGCCCTGATGTTAATTGAGTGTGCCTGAGATTGATGAGCCGCATAGGCTTTGTGATGACCTTCAAAATGAATGGTCACACGTGGTATTTATTTTCGCATTGCGAATATAAATTGACAATCCATGGCCATAAGCTTCCCAATGCACTATATTGTGAATATTCGAAATTGCAAATATCCATATCCCAAATCTCTCAAATCTCAAATTCATTGAATAATTCACAATTTAAATATTCTAGCTCAACACTAGAAATGAAATGCAGAGGAAGAAGACAGCCAAAGAACTGAACCATCCATTTAGGAACTGTAAAGAGATAGAGGTAATCCGTATAACATCAGCCAGCAAGAAAGGTTCTGACCCTGCAGTAGAACTGGTTGCAAAATTTTGACTGACTTTTTTTTTTTAAGTTAACTTCAAAGCTCCTAAACATGGTATCATCACCACCATCTAAATGCCCACCCAGTGGGAACATTACAAAACTGTGGCTGTGAAATGAGTTTCTTCTTTGTTCCAACTGCCGGAAGTGACGTCATTGACACCACTTCCTTTATTTGAAATGTGGTTCCAAATGCTGAAAGTGATTTCACTGACTGACTCAGAGGGCGTACTTTCCCTGCTAATGTCTCACTCCGCTTGTGCTAATAATGTACGGGGCGGGAAAGTAATGCCCTCTCAGTGCTAAATTCCTCCAATTTCAAGAATCTGGAAAACATCCGAGATTGAATGAAATTGGGATTTTGCCGGAAAAGCCACAAAAAAACTTGGCTTTCCCAGACAAAACTGCCAGTGAGCCGGATGCAGCCGTCAAAAGAGCCACATCTGGGCTTTCGTGGGCCATAGGTAGGAATGGACCGAACTGTTCGCCGGAGAACAGTTCGGCGGCGAACGAGCATGTTCGCCCATCCTCTCGCCAGCGGACAGTACGGATGTTCGACCCGCCCCGTTCGCCGACGAGAAGAAGATCTAAATTCTTCCTCCGGCAGGATCAGAACCTGAGGCGGGGAATTTGAATGTGTCCGCGAACAGGGCGGACGGCGGACTTATTTAAAAGTCCGACCCGCCCATTCGCAGACAGTAAATGGCGATGTTCGCCCATCTCTAGCCATAGGTTCCCGACCAATACATAACATAGTAAACAGATGTACATAGTGTACCTTGTTACTGTATGTAAGCTACCATTTTCTGGAAACCAGTACAGAACAGAATAGAAATGTGTTTTTTTCTATAATCAATGGAAAGTTTATGTCAGAATATATTTGTTTGTCATTGTCTGTTTGACAAATGGAGGTTTGATAAGAGCCATTCGGTTGCTAGCAAGACATTGTTCTTGTAAGTGGATGGTAGCCACTTCCTATTGCTTTGTTCAATCCTCATATTTTGCTTCTGCGTTTCTCCCTTTCTTTTCTTCATGTTAAATGTAGCTCTTGGCGCGCTGCTCGGTTTTGCGGAAAACTATTCAAGTGCCAATCATTAAGCCCCAGCACATCTGGCTAATAACCGCAAACCGGCTCTACTGTATATATTGTCAACCAAGTTTTTGAAGACAAAATTAATGTATTCATTGATTCAGACTAAAGACAGATTCATTTCAGGAAAGTGAGCAATTTGAAGCAAGTTGTCAGCTTTGTCTCTTTATTCGGCTGTCCGTAGACAATTGGGGTAGACAGCCGAAGGTAATAATAACAACTTTGTTAGTCAATACAAAAGAGAATTGTTTGCCATTCTGACAAGTTCGGTCTTTACAGCAGAATGGTCAGCTCTGCAAAAAGATCACTTCTGAATGCAGTCATGTGACTAGTGTAACTAGTCATGTTAGCTCACTGAGTTCATGTAGTTGGACATGACCGTTTGCTCTTTGTTGCTTATACATCTGTGTGTTCCTCAGTTCAGCGTGTTTACACATCTGATGATATCCAATTTTAGAAAACCTTCAAGGCATACGCAGACTGAGGAACAAGGTCCTGTTATACAAGAGAAGCATGTGAAAGCCTTTATCTGGCCAAAATCTCTGCATTGGTATGGAAGGTTTGTGGGAAAACTGGGTAACACAAACATGAAATGGGATATGGGAAGGGTTAGAACCTCTATTAGGTGTCTTATTGTCATATGTGATTGAAATTTACCTCACATTGCACAAAAATGCACAGAATTGTTAAGTGTACATCATCACGCATTAGTGAATAGTGTTGAGCATTCACAATTTGAATATATTCGACTAGTATCTGATATTCCAGAATTCGCAATATGTGCTTTGGATATTGTTAGGGCCCCTCCCCTAACAGTATTGCTTGGTAGTAGGTCCAGACGTAGCACATAGACATTGCCTGCCGGCGGACCATCTGTTTACACATGCGCCAATGCAGAGGCTGAACGTACTCAACTACGTTCAGCCTTACATCGGCGGAGTGGCTCGGCGCAGTGAAGACGGAGCATACGCTGAGCAGGTAAGTCTATGTGCAACATCGGGACCTCCTGCCAAGCAATACGCTTAGCGGAGGGGTCCCGACATATAATGTAAACATAGCCATAGATTGCACATATTTGTGCACATTGCGAATGGATACACGCAATACACACAGTGCTTGTATTTGCTAAGATCACAGAATAAGGAACAGAAGCTGTAACGCTGGTTTGCGAACAATTGTCAACAGCTTAGCGCAATGTAAGGCAATAGACTACAGTCCAATCGAATTTTAAATGTTCCTTAATATATTTGCAAAATTATGTGAACTCAAATATACCATATGCTGCTCAACACTATTACGCTTATGAACACTTATATTTGTGTCATGGCTTAGATCAAATGAATGGTTACAGGGTACAATGTAATGGTAGCCAAATCTACTATCGGATATTCGCAATGGCGTATCGTCATATTATGCTTCAACATTGTTTACCGGCATACATGGCGCATATCTGTGCGCATTTAGAATGGATACGCGCAATACTCACAACACTCGTACTGGCTAAGATCACAGAAGGAAGAAGAGAAGCTGTAAAGCTGCATTGCGAATCATTGCAAAGAGGCGCGCAGGATGGAAGGCAATAGCATACAGTTGAATCGAATTTTATGAATTACGAATGTTCCTTTGTATATTCACGAAATTATGCGAATTCTATTATATCATATGTTGCTCAACACTACTATCAATCATCACCACTGGCTGCCCTCATTGTATCTATAAGGACCTCTGCCTCTAAGTTGGGTTTTACAGTAGGTTGGAAGATGATTTCTTTAGCCATAATTTCCCTCATAATTTTGTATACCCCATCTTCTTCCAAGTGCCAAGTAGACTATCCAGCCTTGTATGCTGTAACTTCCATACGTGGAGGAGCTTGTTTATCCATGCACCTTAGTGCGGACCTGTAAAACAAACTAAAAATTGAACAAACTGATGAATTAAAAAGACAGAGCTCCCGGATTGGAAGAACCCTTTTGCTGCCAAGGGTGTAAGGGAAATGGTGAAGCTGAACTGCTTGCGTCAGAATCCGTTATGTACTGAATGCCATTAACCTTATTGCAAGATGATGGAATAATGACCCATGGGTGGTGTACTACATTTAAATATAGAGACAGCACTGATATCTATGCATACTTTGATCCACATGGATTTGCATATTATCTATATATTGTCTTGAAATATGCAGAATTGTCTTTCTGAATAATATAAGTGCTTCAGAAAATACTCCGGAGACAGCAGAGTTGCAATTCTGTGAAATCTGTCAAGTCCAACAGTACATGTCTTATGGAAATACCTTATTGACTGTTATCATATGACAATTATGTTTTTCTTGGCTTTAAGTATTATTGTATGGACAATATATCAATGAACAATCAACGATCCTTTAAGAAAGACATATGCATGGTGCATGATGCATTCTAATAGTTTAGAATACTTTTTTAAAACAAAACTAAGTGTTCTTTGAAAATCCTATTATAATTAAGCCTCTGCTATTTTTTTTAATTAAAATTATACTATAATAACAATTAGAAAGCTGTAAAGGCATGGAGTATTGGATTTATGGATTTAAATGGGAATAGGATACACAGATTTACTATTGTACATTTGTCTTAGCATCTTAAAAACTGTTGTAGCGCAGTGGTTTTACACGTAACATGTATATAGCCTATGTATATGACATCCTCTGGAAATGTGTGTCTTGCTTTAAGAAATTTATCTTTTGTATAGCAGCTGAGTTTTTGGAAGGTGAGGTCATGGCTCTTTTACCTCTATTTTGAATAAGTTATCTGCCCAGCAACTGGCTAAGACCCTCCTCTAGGCAGAGGTTAGAAGTATAGCTGTTTTGTTTGGCAGTTTTTGTCTGGGCTTTTTGTCACGTCTGTGCCCCACCGACGTCTACTTAGCTAGTGCAGCGGGGAGACTACATACCCACGGCGAATGAAAGGAGTCCCCTTTGGACCAGGGCAGCCTCTTTCTCATCTTGCGCAAATGGGTGCATCAGTTTTCTAAAGTGCCACACCAGGCCAAGGCGAGAGGAAATATAGCTCCTCACTCAGCCTCCAACTGGACTGCTTGTGTTCTCCTATATTCTGAGTAAGAGCCTCAGCCTCACACCTTCCAGCAGCTGGTTAGTTACCCTATGTAGACCCTATGCTTTGGACCCCATCCCTACCTTATGGGTGATGATGAATTGGGACTGTACATTTTCCTTTAGTAAAAAAGTTAACCCCTAACCAGCTTGTGTGTTCAATCGTTGACTGCAGTGGTTTCCAAACTGATATTCCAGAGGGGCGCTGGTCCTCATTCTTAACATGCGTTGGAATAGGGGGGGGGGGGCTCGACAATGTTCCTAAATAGAAAAGGGGAGCCCTGCAAGGAAAGTTTAGGAAACACTGGCTAACTGTGTAACAGCTGTCAATGAAAGTGATCTGAGCATAGGCATCCGAATCCAAAAAGAACCTGGTTGCTCTAGTGAGTTACTATGGACAACGCTACACCATGTGTCAGTGCTGGTTAGAATAAGAACGTGGGAGACCCCAATTGTTTAGATTTACTGTAAGTACAAAAATATTACCAACAGTGCTAAACAAGGGAACTGAGATTCTGTAACATGCCATTGATGGACTAATTGGAACAATAACTGTTTTCCTGGTTGGTGTTCCAACTCTCATACTTTTTGAATCACAGATAAAGAATATATTAGTGCTTAGGTGTTCATCGGTCGCATAACTTGTCTTGCAATGAATTGCACATTTGTTTGTAATTAAGCCAAAGGATCAAATTAACATTCAAGCAAATAGCAATCTTTTGAAGTTTAGCAGTTTAGTCTTTTGAGTTTAGCAATGGCAGCTTCCATGAGCTCGGATATCTTTAATCATGATTAAAAACTAGAAGGGTTGTTATGTACTGTATGTGTTTAGTGGAAGAAAGTTCATACATTTCAAATTACTATACAAACATGAATGACCTAAACCTGAAGCATTTCTGTGCAGCCACATTATACCATGTATTAATCTGAGTTTAGAGTTGTTCTATGTCTATTATTCCACACGGGGGAGATGTAGCTCTTTCTCTAATCCCTGATCCATTGTTCTTTCTTTGGTGCTTCAAAGTCACCCCTCTGCCATCCTTATTCCTAATCTATCACAAAACCTAAGGATTCATATTTCAAACAAAATGATTTTAGCTTCTAACAGCTTTAAACATCTGCATGGATTTATCTAGTTTCTTATGAGCTAGAGGTGAAGTATTATTAACCTGATATTATATATCCTGTGATTTCATGAGTTATAAAATTGACAGCAATAGTGATGCACTCCATTTAACTGGAGAAAGCGCAGGTCTAATATTTTGGCCACATAAACTTGGTCTATTTTCTCACAATTGAGCTGTCCATAGTCCTTACAAATCAATAACCCGTTACACATTTACTTTCCTTCTGGCTGGTGATGACAGATTCGAATGGTATGAAGGTGTCCTTTTTAAGGTTCCTTCTGACGTTACTGTATATTCACATTCTCTGCTAAGTCAGAAGCGTGCGTACAAGATGTACTTGTTCACTTGTTCAGTCCTGTGAAGATGTGCTATAGAAAGATGTTATGTTCACACCAGTTCAATACAGAAATGCAAATGTTTAGATTTATAGAATATACATCTATTTTATAAGTTAAAACCCCCCCTTAAAGAGCTGGTGCAGTGATTTTTAGGTGCGGATTAAATTGAGAGATTTTAGTTAGGTGTATTGTTATACTAGAGACACCATCATGGACACTTGCCAAATGGCTTTTTTAATTAAAGAATGACTAGGCATTAGGCAAGAGTTGCATCAGCCTCTGTCCAATTAGAGTTGGTTCAGAGGTAACCATGGGAGTTAATCAAAGCCAGAGAGTGAACAGGGAGAGTCTCTTTGGGACATCCAGGGTTGGCAGGGTGATTGGCTTCCCACCCTTGGGGGCCTATGTTGCTCTTAAAAGAGACAGTGAGAGCCATAGCAGGATGTCTGAGACATTGTGATACAATAGTTTTGTACTGAGTCCAAGCATCTAGGATGTAGCTATGATGTTCAGTGTTCTCTGTTCTGCGAGTGCCCATAATAGGGTCTGGTTGCATCTAAAGATCCAGATTTAGACTCAGATTCCAGAGAGTGGAAAAATATCTAGAAGTGAGACTTAAGCTGGGCATACAGGTATAGACAATTGCACGATTGATCACAGTGTTGGTCTAACATTGATCACTGGCACCACCATATGTGGTGATTGATGTTAGACCTGATTGGGCAGGATCCTCAATTGCTCCTGTGTCATAACCTGTACCTGTGTGTTATCTTGTGTTGTATCTCAACTCTAATTTAATGTAGAGGGCTGCATAATATGTTGGTGTCAGAAAAATAAAAGTTAATAATAAATGAATAGAGCATGGTATAACCTATATAGCAAACCACGGGTGGGCGCCCTGCACTCGTTACGCCAACATAATGACTGCCTTCTGGCTAGAGTAGACTCATCCTTAAAGTGGACCTTCCACCTCGGCATCTGCTTACTATTATGGGCACCAGAGGTAGATCCGAGGTTAAAGAAAAAAATACCCACCTGGTAAAATCTGTGAAAATGCAGGGATGTCCCGTCCCTCCTGTGATATTTGGCCAGCTACAGCTACAGTTGGCTCAAACAGCAAGTGGATTAAGGGAAAGCAGATGTCTCTTCAGATGTCTTATCTGCAGACACTTTTTTCCTGGATCAAGACCCGATGTAGGTATGTAAGTTTATTTGTTTGTTTGTTTGTTTTTATGTAGAGTTTTTTATGTAGAGTTTAACACTGCTTTAAGTATTATATTATTATATTTACAATGCTATTCTAAAAGTTCTATACATCAAAATTCGTCCCACATCGAGCAACTTTATCTAACTTTCTTTCTGGATTTCAAACAACATAATAGTATGTCATTAATAGAAAGGACTGCGTTGAAGCTTACCTCCTGCCTAGTCTGTAGTACACAGCTGAATGCTCCCCTGGTGGGTTTCATTGTGAATTCCACTATTATAAATTGCTTTGTAATCAGCCGCCTCACACACCCTTTTCAGATTTGTATTTAATGAGAGAACTGTATGCATTTCATTTTAAATATTTGGTTTCAACTTCAAGTTCCAACTTTTACTTACATACATTATTTTTATTTGGTTAGCATATGGAGTAGTTTTAGGATATAGGGTCCTTGGGGTTCATTTATGTATTTATTTTTAAAGCATAAAACCAATATTTTATTAACTGCATAGTGTAACAGTGTTTATTCATTGTGCTTAGTACGCCTAAAACTGTTGTGAAGCGCTATTAATACCATTCAGATATGGTTAATTTGTTTATTTGACTAGTTTTTTGGTGATGATAACATGCCCTTGTGTATGGTATAATCACCAAACTTGCTGGAGATGTAAAGAATAGTCCAGAAGGTCCAGAAAGTATTGCTCTGACACAAATCATTATTGCATAAATTAAGTTCAAAGTCAAGCCTTAACTTATGAAATAACTTGTTTTAATGTTCCCACAACCCTTCTCTACATCTCCAGCAATGTTGGTGATGATATCATGTTCACAGGCTTACAAATAAACTCATAAAGTCAGCTATGTTGAAAAAATCAGACCATTTCTAGAACCATTTAAAGGCCCCCATACACAGGTCGGATTCCCATCTGATTCCGGTACGATCGATTCCGGGCGCGTGCACGCGAAACGATCGTGCCGGAATCACGTGCAGCCCAGCTTGTCCGATCAATTGTGTCCGATTGATCAGGGGCCCAGAATCGGATCAGACAGAGAACCAACATGTTGGTCTTTCTGATCCGATTCTGCACACATCAGGGGGAGTTGCCATTCGGGGAGTAAGCGATCGGACACGGAATCGGCCAGGAATCCGTGGGACAAGGTGGTATGCAGCGATCGGATACTCTTAATTGGCTGATTGATCGGAGCTCCGATTCCCGCTGAGATCGCCGGAATCGATCGGATGGGTGATCGTTCGGCCATGGAATCCGACACGTGTATGGCTAGCTTAAGGGACAGCACTGTGCTAATAAGAGGTTCCAGGTACAGTCATACAATAGTATAGAGCAATGGTGACCAATAATTATGGCAGCAGGGCCCGGTAACATAAAAAAGACATTTGCAACAGTCCAGTGGAATCAGGGCTGGGAGTATTATTCAATATGCCCTTGACTGTACCTCGACCAATATGTCATACCCTTGACCGTACCTTGATTGTACCTCTTAGACCCCCAAATCTCATGCATCATAAGTACTCAGACAGAAGTCCAAATTTTACTTCTTTAGCTGCAGCCCTTCTAAAGATAGTCATACACAAGGTGATTATCCCAAGATAAATTAGGGATCGACTGCAGCGGGATGTCATCCTCCCTCAGCAACCGGCCTCTCAGCTGATCGGCGAGCAGCCTTTGTGTGCCATCAAAGTAATGGGATTGGCTAAGAATTTACTGGCATGTTGGATCACCGTGCGAGAGATTTCTGGTCGATCTCACCAGGTGGGCCCACCCGATTTCCAGCTGAGCAACCTCCAGGAAATTGGCGGGAGCACACACGGAAGTTGATCGGCTGAAAAATCGGGCCATGTATGGCTACCTTTAGTCATATTTTAGCTTTTTAATAGTGCTTCCTTCTTCTCAGATTTGCTTCCCTCACATATGATTTCTCTCACTCTCTAATTTTGAGCCCCCAAAAATATCTAGGTACACTGACACTTAACAGTACACATTGTTTGGGGGCTAGTAATTTCTGCTGAGAATACATATCTTCCAAATTTTAGTTAGCTGCAACCCTTCATAGCTATATTTTAGCTTACAAGATAATGGTTCCCTCAGGTTGGCATAAACTGCACAAAATTCAATATAAATTTGAAGAGTTTTGGTTTCCTAAAATGTTTGGCAGTGTATCCATTATGAATTCAGTCTGTATATTCAGTTACTTTAGCTTTAAAGCTTATCTCAATGTGAAAAAAATCTGCCTGCAATCATTTCTTTTTGCCATAAAATGTCTTCCAGATTGATATCACTTCTTCTTCTTTCTATTTGACAGCTTTGACTTTACTACCGTAATTCCTTATGTCATCTTTGGCCTCAAAGTTTATGTGTCAGGGTTTTGCAATGGTCCATGTACTTAAGTTGCATTTAAAATAATGGTAAACTGCACAGAAAAATAATACACGGTGCTCATGCTTTAAATGCTATGGAAATAAAATAAACTTAGTCTGTGGCCTGTGAGTGACTTAGTCTGTGAGTGACAGAGAGGACTGAAGTTAGATATAACATTAAGGGTTACCTCCATTCCACAGCACTGACAGTTAGAACTAAAGACTCTGCATGCGCACTTCACTGCACAGCATTAGCCTACATGTTCCAAAGACAGCGAGAGAAAATAGACCTTCCATGATCACATCTGCATATCACCAGCATAGTATTCCGCTTTAACATTATAAAAATGCAAATGGTTGTCTTGTTTTCAGGTATTTCTAGTAGAAAAAAAGAACTTCTGGTGAAGCGCAGTTACAGGTTCTATACATTAATTACACTGATGCTTTTTAAACTTTTATTTTAAAAAAAATATGAAAATGTTATATGAATATTTCATATTTTTGCTTGCAGTAAGGAGGGGAAGCTTTCTAGAAGAGCTCAAAGTTCTACTCCAGACACAACATCTTTCATTTAAAACTGAAATTCAGCTTAAAAAATGTTTTTAAAATGAAACCTTGCAGGCAGTCCTCACCAAGGGTTAATTGTTTGCTTAGGCCTATGGTGACAGAATAAAAAGTGTACTCATCTGAGCCTGTGCTCCCTCACCGTTCCTCAGAAATTTTGGGGCTCCATAATAGGTAAATTTTTCAGACCGCTACCACTTACCCCCCACTTTTCTGCGAGCGCCTGAGGATGTTTACCACTGCCACTAGCTGCTGTCCAGAGACAGTGTGCTAGACAGGGAACACATCGAGTGGCTGGTAGCACGCAGGATAGGGAACATAGTGTCCATGCTGACGCCGCAATAACAACTGTGGGCATGGCATCAACTGGGCAGTGGCTTGATGGCGGCCCTTTCCCCCCTTCCCATATGAATGAAATGACACGCACCTGATAGAACCCTCATCATGGACATTTGTTGGGCCCATTTAAACCTATGTGTTGCATTACGTTTCTGCAAAATGTTCCTTTTTCCACCCATCAGCTTTTGTTCCTGGTTTCACTGATTTCAATATTTATCTGTGTTTTTAATTACTTCAGTGTTTGTACTCTAATAAAAAATTATGTGGGATCGCCCACCCCTTTCAGGGATGGAGCCAGCCTAGGCCAAAAATATAGGGTGGACAGTAGGGCATTAATAGAAAGGTTGACTAGTCTCCTCAGAGAAGTCGACAAGTCGTCAGACATTGCAGCAGAAGTCATCATACGACTAGTCGACTCCACTTAAGCTGGGCATACACGTACCAATTATCCAGCAATCGTTTTTTAATCCGATTCCGGAATCGATTTTAATTTGTGAAAACAATCGCAAACTGCAACATACCATGC
>CM070035.1:40514055-40534935 GCA_036250615.1 Ptychadena robeensis | reverse complement strand
ACCCTGCTTGATCTCCCGGCTTTTGACCCTCGCTTCTCACCTGGACTATTCTGATCTCTGACCTCTGCTTTGTATATCGATCACCCTTGCTTGCCTGTGGCCCTGACCCCGCGTGTGACCCGGATCTGCTGACTTCTGTACCCCTCGACTTGGCTTGGACCCTGACCACTCTCGCCTTCTGGCGCACCTCAATCCCCCAACGCACCCCCGGTACCCCTTTGGGGCATCTAGGTGAGACAGGACCTGTGCACCCCGGCAGCGTAGTCCTGCCCTCCTTGCGGAGTGCTCCGGTGAAGACCAGGGGTGCACATAGACTCCCTGCCTCCCCCGGTCCCCCCTGTGGATCCCTGGTACACGGCATAACACACCCTGACTCAGGACATGTTTTCTGGGGGGACGCTCTGACGCCCCTTCCTCTATCAATATAGCCCTCATGAACACTCTGACTTGGTGAGTATTTGATCTCACCTGTTATAAACCTCTAATGGTTGTAACTACCCCCAAGAGGGAGCTACCTCATTACTAACCTTACTTATCTCTTTCTCCCAATTACTTTATCTCCCTGCCATCTCTGCCCGTTTCTCTGGTGCCTCATACAGTACATCTATTTTGCTGTTTTTCTCCTGAAGAAGCAAGTTATCGCGAAACGCATCGAAAGAAGCGAATTAATTCACATGTATTATTCATGGATGGACACAGATCTGATTAATTATGTACTTTATTAACACCATGGACTCTATGTATTGAACTTTTTGTTTACAATTGATTCAACATTTATTTGATGCCTTAAAAATCCCTTTCCCCGTCCTTTCAACTATTGTTTGAACGGGAAAGCCCACTCACACACATATATGCACAGAGGATGTGCATACAGGTGTGTTAAGTTCTTTTTGTACCTTTATAGTTGGGATGATGGCACATTTTCTGATCAAATGAGATCACTCCCCATCATACAAATGCTCTGAAAATGCACTGATCATCCTCAGCGCAGAGGCAAATTCCTATATATCTACAGTGGGGCAAAGTATCCCGAAGGAAATCTCTGTGTAGTCCACTGGAAATTATGAAAAAGATTCTGATGTGAAATAAATGCAACTTTTGAACACAAGAAAATGTGTTCAAAAGTTGGGGGTTGTTTAATACGCTGGGTGCTGCTGTCGGGGGCTCTCGTCTCAGGCCGACCAACTAGGGGAGCTTGGAGGTCTGCTCCCCCGATTCGTGCTCCTTGCACTGTGCGCTGGCTGACAGCAAACAGAGGGAGAGACCTGCAGAATCCCCCTCAAACCTTTCCTTCCCGATGAGTGTGAAAGTAGCTATGTGCTGCTACTGACTGCAAGTGCTCAATAGCGACATTGTGGCTGAAATTGGTATTGCAGGGAGATTGAGATTAATGCTAGAACACATGAACTAGCTGTACAAAAACTTCTCTTTATAATTTATACACAACTGATTGGTTTTCATTGTTAAATGTATACATTTAACAATAACTGCAGGGAAGCATTAATAACTATGAAAGGTTTCAGATAGGGGTGTCAAATTGTGAATGTAATTTACTAATCCCAAAAAATTATTGGACATTTATGGTGTTGGAGATCTGGGGGTTGAAAGTCAGAATAGACATAACATTTTTTATTTTGTGTGCATTGAAAGAGGGGTAGTCTGAGGGCTGACACAACCGCGGCAAACCGCATCAATGGAAACAAGCCCTTATACGGTGAGTATATCTCAAACTCTATATTTAAATTTTCGAAAAGTTGGGGGTCGTCTTATACGCCGGAAAATACGGTAGTTGAGATCTCTGGGAATCACAAACAAAGGAAATAACCAAAACTGTGCAATACCACAACGTAGCACTACAACTGGCCGAGCTGTCAGTGAAAGCTTAAACTGCTCAACACTTTTGTCATTCTTCATCTGACATATTCTCTGGGTGAACATTTATAAATATGTCAGGATTAACTGAAAAATATATTTAAAAAGTCAGCAAACGTAGCAGCGAATGTTTTAGTAACAACATTATAGAATACACTTTACTGCACGTCAATGTATTTGCTGTAAGGCAATTAAGGGAATAAATAATTTTAGCACTCATATGAGCATGAGTTATGAATGTCGCACTGGGGAGCACTCGCATAACAAACAAATGTGGTTTTTAAACTCATGATTTAAGCCGGAAACAGATTTTTGCTTTGCTCAATTTCTTCAGATTATTGCGGTTATCTTTGTTTTCGTGTCATTAATCCACAAATTATGGTTGCTCTCCTACTGCAGTGTGGAAATGAAAATACAATTTGTCATATATACTGCAACCTTGACAGATTTTGTGGTATATGTAAAATGTTTACTGCTATTTTTATAGATATTTTTTCTGCTTTTATTACTTCTACAAAAAAATAATTATGGTGCACAGGAAAACGACATGCCTCCCAACCAGGTATATTATTGCTCTTCACTTTCAGTTTGGGGCTTATGGTGAATGTGTAAAGTATGCTGAAATATTAGTGTGACTATGTTATATTGGTAGAGGATATTAACCTCCCTAGCACACTGCTGAGGTACAGATTTCTGTACCAAAAGGGCACCATAGACTTTAATGGAAAAAAAGTGTTTTATATTGTAAGCCTGTAATTTCCCAAAGTATGTCCATACAAGAGTCTGGTAGACATCCTGAATATAATTACATGTTCAGATGCTTTGTGAATAACTCACAATATCAGATAATAAATATTTCAATAATTCACTGTAAATTAGCACTGCAACCACTAGATGGCACTGCAGATGTGCCGGGTTACATAGGAGATCATGGGGGGGGAGTGATGGGTTCCCCTGCAGCTGCCTCTTCATTAGATCGGAGCCACACGGAGCAGTGAGTTTGCTCTCCTGTGCCTCCGATCTCTGCCTGACGAACTCTGCTCGTCCACTGCAGTTCTGACAGGTCAGAGCTGGACGAGCTGGGACCGTCAGGTACAGCAGGGTGGATAAAGTTGTGGCGACTAGAGATGGTTGATTTTTGTTAAAAAATTCTACCATTTCGGCAATTTCGAGTTAATTGCAAAGCCCCTGACCATGGTATCATCACCAAACTTGCTGAAGATGAGAAGAAGGGTTGGGGGGGAACACTACAAAAAAAGGATTGCTCTAACACAAAAAGTTATTAGGAAATTTCGACTTTGATTATGAACATAATTTATGCAAAAACTACATGTGCTAAAGCAAAAACAAAGCAAAACAAAAATGTTCCCACAACCCGTTTCTACATCTTCAGCAATTTTGGTAAAGATACCATTTTCAGAGGCTTTGCAATCAGCTCACAATCAGCTAGTCAAAAAAATTTGACCTTCTGTAGTGGCGACTTATAGTGCTGAGCGTGGATATTCAAATTGCAAATTTTTATTGTGAGTAATGGCACTTTGAGAATTGGCGGAGATCTTGAATATAGTGCTACATCTTCGTAATCTCAAATATTCGTGATTCTGGGGAACGAACCATTCATGGCATTTGCAATATTTGCATGAATTAGTTCTATTCATGGTTTTCTCATGGGGTGATAACACTGCAGCTGCTATTTCACCTTCTGCCACTACATGTCGCTGTGACACCAGATTGCCTTCCCAAAATTTGCATGTAGAATTGTTGATATTCGCAATACATAATAATCACAGGAAATCTAATATTTTGTGAAATGTTGCATTTGAATATTTCCTATGCTGCTCATCACTAGTGACTGAAGGACATTGCTAGAGATGGTCGAATCGTTTTTATTAAAAATTCAACTAAGCTGACTTTGTGAGTAAGGGCATGTTTCCACTTTGTTTTGTGATCCGTCAGGACCCCCTACGCTAAGCGCAGTGTTTGGCGTGGGTCCCGACGGATCACATACTCTTTACCTGCTTGGCGAACTCTCTCTTCTCATGGCGCTGAGCCAATCTGCGGATGCAGGGGTTAACGTAGTACAGTACTGTGTATGTGATCCGTTGGAACCCCACCAGGCACTGCGCTGAGTGTAGGGGGTCCCGACAGAACACTGTATAGACATAGCCTTAATTACAAAGTCCCTAAACACCTAAATGGCAGGAAACTGTTGTGGTAATATTGCAAAACAAGAAATGATTGTTCTAGCAAACAACTATGTGTGTAAATTAAGTGCAAATTTAAGTCGAAATTTTGACTCGACTTTGAAATTAAGTTATACCAAATTTATGGTGATTTTTGGTCAATGCCCAAATAAAAGTCAAAGTTTTGCGACCGTCTCAAACATTGAACATGGAGAATGTGATGCCCATCGGTATTAGCAACATAAGACATGGAATCCCCCTAATGAACCAATAATATCCAAATCAGATCTAATTAAAAATGTTGGAGCTGCAATCAATCAGCCACTTAAGAGGATCCGATCGCTGCATACCACCTTGTCCAACATGTTGGTTCTCTGTCGGATCCAATTCTGATCCAATTCTGAGCCCCCGATCAATTGGACGCGATCACTCGGACAAGGTGGTATGCAGCGATCGGATCCTCTTAAGTGGCTGATTGATTGCAGCTCCCATTCCCGCTGAGATCGCCGGAATCAATTGGGTAAGTGATCAATTGGCCATGGAATCCGACACGTGTATGGCTAGCTTTACATTTATGGATTCCCCTGCATTTGGCCAGCAAGCAATCACAGCATGGTGACATCACCACCTTTGGATGAATGTACAGGAATCACAATGTGTGTCACTAACACATCGATTCCCTTAGGATACTTTAGATGGGGACCCTCAAACAACCTCAAGCGAGCGGCGCGGACACACACAGCAGCCGATCGTCTGCAAAATTGCCCACCAACGGATACGTGTATGGGGGGACTTACTGAATTTTGTGAAAGTTCACTTTGCAAAAACATACCCAATTACAAAAACACCCTTTAAAAAATAAATAAAAAAGGGTAAATTTGCTTTAACATGGTTGGATGCTTGCAGTCAGCACAGCTTCCTCTCATTGACTATGCTAATGGAATAACCAATCCATTGTTAATTGACCATTCACTTTGAAAATGAAAGAGGCTTAATTTCTTTAATATATCAACCAAAATATATCCAGTTATAGGAAAAGTAACCACCAAGTATACCAGTAGTAAAGAGCATCACAAATCCACAAGGCGAGGACCATCTAGGATAAATCCACAGCAAAGTGCTCTATATAACCCTTTGCTTACAAGACTAGAAGAGTCCTTTGCAGCTAATTGTAAATATACTTGTTATCTAATCCTTTTTGTTTCCAGTAATAGATGGTTAATGAATGTTTTGAAGGAATAATTTATGATCAGTGAACACCAAAACAGACGCAGAAATATCACTGATTGAACTGCCACTCATCAACAGTCTGAATCCACCCACACGGAAACAATGAATTATAAATAATAATTGAAATAAAAAAAAAGCATAATAAACAATTTTATATAATATGATCAAAGAACATTTCATATGGATTTCTAAAGAAAATAGTGTAGACAAATACAAGCAGATGGATGGATTCATAGGGAACGGTATTGGTATTGTACAGGAACGTGTATTGGTATTGTACAGAGACGTGTATTGTATTTTAAATATTCAGTTTGGTGATACATGATTAGAGTTTGTTCGGTTATTGTGCGGCACGGTGGAAGTTTTTCCAGCAAGCCTTGGTTTACGATTTCACCCTTCTTAGCCTTCTGCTGTAATTTTTACTATTATTATAAAACTTCCTTTATTTTTGCTTCTCTGCGCTTTGGGTTTCCCCATTCAATTTGTGTGATGCTATGGCTGTGTTTGATACATGCTGCATTGCCTGTTTACCGTTTAGTACGTTAGTGGCCAGTGTGTTACAGTACAACGGTCACCTGTGATACAAAATGTGGGACTTATGTCCAAATCATGTTTGTTATACAACTCTGTGATTGGCCAGATGACTAGCATTGGCCCTCAACCCTGATAGTTGTTCTGATTCCATAACTTCTATAACTGTAACAGTTAATTGTTGCAGTCCTTCAGATCTGATTTCAGACATAAGTCCTAAATCATCTCACTTGAAGAGTGACGCGTCTTTGCTACATATGAAATTAAGGGGGAACAGTGGGTAGAAGGTGACGATTACTCCAGGTCCCTACTATGGTTTTAATGCATTTGTGGTTATAATTTTTATGAGTGTAAGTATTGACGTAACACATTTCCTATGTATAGGAATTGCTCATAACATGTCTGTATTATATTAACCTCCTTGGTGGTTTGCCCCTATCGCGCCATTTACATTGTACTCTGGCAATGATTCCCCACCCTCCCCTCTCCACACTCCGGGGCATCAATCAATGGACACAAGCCCTTTAAACCATCGGGAAAGGAGGGGTTGCTGAATGTTGCCAATCTTTCCTCTATGACAGCAGTTCTCTGGCAGACAGCAGCCTCCCAGACTCCTTATTCCTCCGTATTGTTAGTACGCAGTTGCGCGTAGTAATAAAATTCCAGACACTCAAGCTAGTTTTTGGTCTTCCTGCTTACTGTGTACCACTTATGTGCTGCCCTGTTCCTTTTTTCTGCAATGGGGCCTTATAGCAACAACAAAAAGGGTCAATAGACTTAACACATTCAGTATATCTTAGTAAATTGAGCCTCAAGGCAGCTTTTCTGTTTGCGCCTATAACTAAATATTGATTAGACTTTTTTTTTACGCAAACACAATCCTCCAGTTTGGACATTCTCTTTTGTTATACCCCCCCCCCCCCCCCCCCCAGTGAGTGTGCAACACGTCGTAACAGAGATGGTGAACAGTGCCCATAGGAAAAACTTGTAAAAACTGTCACCAAAAGCAATCCGAAGACAAATACCTGCTAGAAATAATAAGGGCAAGACCTAAAATTTTATCTGAAAGCATGAGGAAAATAATGCTAAGCCTAGAAGGCACAATCTTCCGCCTTTAGTGCATGAAAGATTTTTAGCCAGATTAAAACCAGAAACCTGCTAGATGGCATAAAGTAACATGAAGCCTTTGGTTATTTATCCATTCTTTACCCGTCACAAAGGCGCATAATAGCAGACAAACATGGAGAACAAGATTGGAAAGTAAATGAGAGGGGAAGATTAAAATAGAGTATTTAAGGACTCACTATCTATCAGTCTTCTCGACATCCATTAATGCATTAAAGGTACAAGGTCAAAATATGGTACATAACAGCCAAACGTCCGAATGAGTTCTTAAACAGCTGAAATGAAAGGCACATGCAGAGAGCTACTGCAGTGGTATTGGGGACCTGGAAAGCTGTATATTTCAGCTAATACTGAACTCAAGGAAAAGCAGGGACATCAATGGTGCCCAGAGAGCTGATTTTTTTTTTTTAATTCAACCATTTCGAGGATTTAGTGTAATTGCAAAGCCCGAGCATGGTATCATCCCAAACTGTGCCTTGGAGAGGTAGAGAAGGGTTTGGGGTATAAAATAGTTTTGACAATTAAGTTCAAAGTCAAGTCAAAAATTAATTTATGCAAAAATGTGCTAGACGAAACCTTTTTTTTCAAATGTTTCCACACACCCTTCCCTACATCTCCAGCAATTTGGTGATGCTTTGCATCAGCTCACAAAGTCAGCTAGTGTCACAAACAGAACCACATCTCTACCTTCAACTAAAACTGCCTACAGATCATTTACCACAATGAAAACAGACCCCGTCATGCAGTACCATGAGAGAAAAAGCATTGATGGTCTTAATACTGTCGAGGTAGAAGAAAAACACAAAATACACCAAACTTAAGTAATTATACAATGTCTCGTTTTAGACAATAATTTGCTTTTCATATAGATAAGGAGGGTTTTTTAATGTTACGTGGACCGGACTTACAAACTTAATGCTCCCAAGGGTGTGTGTAAGTCAAAACCATTTTTCACATAGGTAATAATGTAAATGCAATCATTTGTTCTGAACCTTCCAGATACAACTTTTCTAACCTTTTTTGTACTACAAGAGATGTATACTGTTAGCATTACATTTCTGTTAATTACACACCAATTATGATACTCCCCTATTATTGACCCTCGGAGGCAATCTATTCACCTTGCTTTATATTGCTACCTCGATCTTACTTTTCTTTCATATTGTTTTAATTTGCTCCCTTTTTGGCGCATACTTTCGCCGCACCCCCCACTCGACTGCCATTGAATTTCACTTGGCACAGCACCGGATCCGCCGTGTAGGCTTGCGCCGGTCTCTCCCTAGTTACAACAAGCGTCCGTTACACCGCTCCAGATAGTACCTCCTCTTTCACCGACAACTCTCCTCCCCCACAGCGACACACTACAAAACCACTGGGGGCGAAGCGTTGGTGTTGTTTCCCTACATTAGAACGAGGTGTATTATATGGGTTGTCCTGTCCTCCGAGTATAGGTCGTGATCTCCGAGCGCACTTGATAACGTATCTAGTTTTCTTGGCGTCTTGTTACACCTTATTGAACACGCCATACCCCGTGGGGGCCTCCAAATTCATGTTGGTCACCCGTTAACCATTTCGTGTGATTTAGTTATCGGGGGTCCAGCGAGACCCCTGGGCCAGTTGTTCCGACTACCTAGATAGAGGGGTCGAGTGCGGGTTTGGGTCAGCACACGGTGAGGGTGCTGGCGTGGTTTGGGTTCAGATATGTAGATGTTAGGGGTTCTAGTCATCTGCATTGGCGGTTTTGTGTGCCAGCCTGTTTGTGTGTCTTGGAGTTTTGCTGGGTTTTTGTTGTGGGGCCTTACATTTGTGAGATTGAGCAGTTAGCCTACATTTTGGTCTACGATGCGCGTGGGGGATGGTGGTTTTAAGGTTTATAGATCTCCTGGTGGCTAGGAAGCTGTATCAGCGAGCCCAAGCTCCAGTGGAGGCTTGTGGCCTGGGAAGCCTAGTTTGTGAGTAGATTTGCATATGGCGGTATAACAAGTGCTGGTATGTGTGCCCAGACTCCCGGTTATACCTGACGCTGTAGTGGCTTATGAACCCTGCTTGATTCTCCCGGGCTTTTGGACCCTCGCTTCTCACTATGGAATATTCTGATCTCGGACCTGATTGTATATCGATCACCATTGTTGCTGTGGCCCTGACCCCGCGTTGACACGGGATCCTGCTGACTTCTGTACCCCTCGACTTGGCTATGCGAACCTAACAATGTCGCTTATGTCGCTACCTCAATCCCCCCAACGTCACAACCCGGTACCCATTTGGGGCTTCTAGGTGAGGCAGGACCTGTGCACCCCGGCAGCACGTAGTCCTTCCCTCCTTGGGAGGAGTGACTCCGGTGAAGACCAGGGGTCACATAGACTCCTGCCTCCCCCCGGGTTTTGGCCCACCCCTTTTGGGAATCCCTCGGTACCTTCCTTTGTTCTGATTTGAAGAACATCCTTCCTCTACAATATAGCCCTTCATGAACATCTCTGACTTGGGAGTATTGATCTCACTGTTATAAAACCTCTAATGGTTGCTAACTACCCCAAGCGGAGCTAACTCAGTACTAAATTACTGATCTCTTTCTCCCAATTTACTTTATTCTCCCTGCCATCTCTGCCCGTTCTCGGTGCCTCATTACAGTACATCTATTTTGCTTGTTTTCTCTGAAGAAGCAAGTTATAGCCGAAAACGCAATCGAAAAGAAGCAATTAATTCACATATTTATCATGGATGGACAAGACTGATTAATTATGGAGGACTTTATTAACAAAACCATGGACTCTAGTATTGAACTTTTTGTTTACATGGGATTCAACAGTATTTGAGGCCTTTTAAATCCCTTACCGTCCTTTCAACTATTGTTTGAACGGAGGGGAAAAGCCCACTCACACAACATATTGCCAAGAGGATGTGGCATACGGTGTGTTAAGTTCTTTTTGACCTTTCTAGTTGGATGATGGCACATTTCGGATCAAGTGAGATCCCCCACACTCCCCATCATACAAATGCTCTGAAAATGCACTGATCATCCTCAGGCAGGGGCAAATTCCTATATAAATTACAGTGGGGCCAAAGTATCCCGAAGGAAAATCTCTGTGTATCCACTGGAAATTATGAAAACAACGATCTGATGTGAAATAAATGCACTTATTTTCCGGCGTATAAGACCACACTTTTGAACACAGAAAGGTGTTCAAAAGTTGGGGGTTGTGTTAATACGCGGTGTGCTGTCGGGGGCCTTCGCTCTCAGGGCACGACCAACTAGGGAGCTTGGAGGTATGCTCCCCCCATTCGTTGCACCTGCACTGTGCGCTGGCTGACAGCAAACAGAGGGAGAACTGCAGAATCCCATCACACCTTTCTTCCCGAGGAGTGTGAAATGAAAGTAGCATATATGTTTGCTGCTACTGACGCAAGTGCTCAATAGCGACATTGTGGATGAATTGGTATTGCAGGGGATGAGATTACTGCTAGAACACATGAAACTAGCTGTACAAAACTTATCTATAATTTATACACAACTGATGGGATTGTCCTTGTTAAAATGATACTTACCAATAACTGCAGGGAAGCCTATTAATAACTATGAAAGGTTCAGATAGGGGTTGTCAAATTGTGGAATGTTAATTTAAATCCCAAAAAATTATTGGAAATTTATGGTGTTGGAGATTGGGGGTTGAAAGTCAGAATGACATAACATTTTTTTCTTTTGTGTGCATTGAAAGAGGGGTAGTCTGAGGGCGACACAACCGCGGCAAACAGCATCAATGGAAAAACAAGCCCTTATAAAACGGTGTGGTATATCTCAAACTTCTATATTTAAAATTCGGAAAAGTTGGGGGGGGGTCGTCTTATCCGCCGGGCAAATACCGGTAGTTGAGATCTCTGGCAATCACAAACAAAAGGAAATAACCAAAACTGTGCAATACCACAACGTAGCACTACAACTGGCAGAAGCTGTCAGTGAAGTAAAAATGTCAACACGTTGTAATTCTTCATCGGACATATTCTCTGGGTGAAAGACCCTTCAACCTTTCGGGTAATTTGGTTCTCCTTTAGAAACCCCCCTTATTCACCTCCTCCTGTCTCCCAGTATTCCCCTTTTCAACCTTAACTTCCCTTCTTTACTTATGTTTCCTTCTTGTCCCTTCCCCCTGAACTCCCGTCTTTGTTTCCCCTCTCCCCTACTTCATCGTTTTCACTCTTTATTAAATAGGTCCGAGATTAACTGAAAAAGATATTTAAAAAGCAGCAAAAACGTTAGCAGCGAATGTTTTAGTAACAACATTATAGAAACACTTTCTGCACGTCAATGTATTTGCTTGTAAGGCAATTAAGGGAATAAATAATTTTAGCACTCATATGAGCATGAGGTATGAATGTCGCACTGGGGACACTCGCATAACCAAAACAAATGTGTTTTTAAACTCATGATTTAACCGGAAAAAGATTTTTGATTTGCTCAAATTTCTTCAGATTATTGCGGTTTATCTTTGTTTTAGTGTCATTTAATCCACAAATTATGTTGCTCTCCTACTGCAGGTGGAAATGGAAAATCAATTTGTCATATTATCTGCAACATCCTGACAGATTTTGTGGTTATATGTAAAATGTTTACTGATATTGTTATAGATATTTTTTCTGCTTTTATTACTTCTACAAAAAAAAATTATGGTTGCACAGGAAAACGAAATGCATGCCTCCCACCAGGTATAGTATATGCTCTTCACTTTCAGTTGGGGCTTATGGGAATGTTGTAAAGTATCTGTGAAAATTGAGTGTGACTATGTTATATTGGTATTCGAGGATTATTAACCTCCCTAGCACACTGCTGAGTACAATTTCTGTACCAAAAGGGCACCATTAGACTTTAATGGAAAAAAAAGTGTTTTATATTGTAAGCCTTTGTAATTTCCCAAAGTATGTCCATACAAGAGTCTGGTAGGACATCCTGATATAATTACATGTTCAGATGCTTGTGCATACCTCACAATATCAGATAATAAAATATTTCAATAAATTCACTGTAAATTGCACCCCCTGCAACCACTAGATGGCACGCAGAGTGGCCGGGGGTACATAGGAGATCATGGGGGGGGGGGAGTGATGGGTTTGTTCCCCTGAAGCTGCCTCTTCATTAGATGGGCCACACGGAGCAGTGAGTTTGCTCTCCTGTGCCTAGATCTCTGCCTGAGAACTTGCTCGTCCACTGCAGTTCTGGACAGGTTCAGAGCTGGACGAGCTGGGACCGTCAGGGCTACACGCAGGGTGGATTTAAAGTCTGTGTTTGCGGGACTAGAGTGGTGGATTTTTGTTAAAAAAAAAATTCTACCCATTCGGCAATTTCGAGTAATTGCAAAGCCCCTGACCCTGGTATCATCACCAAAAACTTGATTGACTTGACTTTAAAAAGGGTCCCCATCCAAAGTTTTGAAGGGAATCGATGTGTGCATGGATTCCCAGTCTGATCAAAGCGTGATGACGTCATCATGTCCCGATCGAGTGTCTGCCGATCTATCCGCAATCTATGTCCGGTTTAAGGCATTTGCCAGGAAGTTGTTGGTCAAGTCCAGGAGACTCCGATGATAACTGCAACAATTGTAGGTTATATCGAGACACCTATGGCCAGCTTTACTAACCTGGAGAACCCCTGACATCCATCTGTTTTTACAAGTCTTTAACAACTGCAGTAAAATCTCTGTTTAGTTAAAATTAAGTTGTTGCACTTCATAAAATAGTTTCTCTGGTTTAAACAAAATAAAAAAAATGCTGCTATACCTGTTTTCTATGTTTCTTTACATAAGATCACTTATCACCTATTTACTATACGCTTAAGATGCATTTTCTAGAATTGTCCTCATTGAATATCACAAAGGAATAGAAGGATAAATAAAATCAAGAGACTGAATATAGTGGTGTGCAAAACTATTTGCCCCCTTCCTGATTTCTTATTCTTTTGCATGTTTGTCACACTTAAATGTTTCAGCTCATCAAAAACCGTTAACTATTAGTCAAAGATAACATAATTGAACACAAAATGCAGTTTTAAATGAAGGTTTACGTTATTAAGGGAGAAAAAAAACTCCAAATCTACATGGCCCTATGTGAAAAAGTGATTGCCCCCCTTGTGAAAAAATAACTTAACTGTGGTTTATCACACCTGAGTTTTTCTGTAGTAGTATCACACCTGAGAATTTCTGTAGTCACCCCCAGGCCTGATTACTGCCACACCTGTTTCAATCAAGAAATCACTTAAATAAGAGCTTCCTGTCACAGAGAAGTAAACCAAAAGCACCTCAAAAGTTAGACATCATGCCAAGATCCAAAGAAATTCAGGAACAAATGAGAACAAAAGTAATTGAGATCTATCTGTCTGGTAAAGGTTATAAAGACATTTCTAAAGCTTTGGGACTCCAGCGAACCACAGTGAGAGCCATTATCCACAAATGGCAAAAACATGGAACAGTGGTGAACCTTCCCAGGAGTGGCCGGACGACCAAAATTACCCCAAGAGCGCAGAGACAACTCATCCAAGAGGCCACAAAAGACCCCAGGACCACATCTTAAGAACTGCAGGCCTCACTTGCTTCAATTAAGGTCAGTGTTCACGACTCCACCATAAGAAAGAGACTGGGCAAAAAAGGCCTGCATGGCAGACTAGTTTCTGCCTTTTTGTCTCAGCTTCTTAAATCTTTAAAGATAAAGTCTGGAGCTTTATCTATTTCTTATAAAAAATTTAATTCTGCTTTTACGGTGGCAAAATCGGCCGCTAATCGGTGTGTGCCCACATTGTTGCCCCACAGCTCGGCCGGCCAGAGAACGGACATGTCCGATGTTCTCTGCCCAATGGCGGCCGATGCCATTAACTTTAATGAAGACCGGCGTCTTCATTGAAGGTAATGGCCGGCACACAAAGGGTGCCTGCAGATGAAGTCAGCCCGGGAATGCAGCGTGATGACATCATCACGCTGCATTCCAGAGCTCATCGGCACTCGTCTGTCGGCACCCACTCGGTGGGTGTATGGCAGGCTTAAGAAAATTTTAACTGAAACACAACATTTTTTTTAAGAAATTGCCTTTTTATCTACCTTCTATTTTTTTGAGTACTAGACTGGTAAAAAATCTATCTTCTACATGGCAATTACATAAGCTGTGATGCTATGTTAAATGATAAAATTGAAAACGGCATACATTTTAATTTTTGTTTTCAATAGATAGTGTATGTCTCTTAAGCCAACGAATTGTTTCCCTTCACCTAGAATTAGTCCTAGCAGTCACACTTACATAATGTACATTCTCTGCATATGTAAGATCCTGAAGATTGAGGCCAAGTGTCAGGATGGTGCAAGGCAACAGAAGCGGAAGAAGCGGAAGAAGCTTCCGAGGTTTAAAGATGGCTTCAAAGGCTGAGAAGCAAAGCACGGAACTCATTTCTGAAAGTAAACTCTAGCATGTTAAAGTTTGTACTCTATGACTTAGCTATTCTTTAATGCCGTTTTATTGCCCCCCCCCCCCCCCATAACTTCTGCTCTAAAGATACTGCAGAAGACCATATCCCTTATTTCATAAACTGACGAAAAAAAGTTAAACAAGTGATTATAGCATTTTTCTTTATATTTTCTAGCTAATACCATTTAGATTGTAATTAAAGAAATACAAATTTCTCGAGGTAAAATGTATGCAAAGAAAATGTGATTTGTAAGAGCAGACCAAGGAGTTTTTTTCCATTGTTCCATGATCTAGAGCAGTGGTTCCCAAAATGGGGGGCAGGCGAAGGTATTCCAGGGGGTCACTGGCCCTCATTCATAACCAGTGTTTAAATAGGGAGGGGGGCTCAATAATGTTCCTAAATAGAAAAGGGGGGCCCTGCAAGAAAAGTTTGGGAACCACTGATCTAGAGGCTGTAGTGCGCACTGTGGAAGTTTCCAGCAAGCCTTGGTTACGATTTCACCCTAGCCCTGCTGTAATATTTTACTAGTAATAAAACCCTTTATTACTGCATTCCTCTGCGCTGGGTCCCCACAATTGTGTGCTGCATGGCTGTGAATTTACATGCTGCATTGCCTGTTACCGTAAAGTACGTCATGTGGCCAGTGTTAACAGTACAACAGGTCACCTGTGATACAAAATGTGTTGACTTATGTCCAACATCATGTTTGTTATACAACTCTGTGATTGGGCCAGACTGACTAGCCATTGGCCCTCAACCCTGAATAGTGTTCTGATTCCATAACTTCTATAACTTGTAACAGTTACCCTTGTTGCAGTCCTTCAGATCTGATTTCAGTACATAAGTTACATCATTCACTTGAAGAGTGCAGGCTCTTGCATACCCTGAAATTAAGGGGAACCAGTGGGTAGAAGGTGAAGATTACTCCAGGTCCCTACTGGTTTAATGCATTTGTGGTTATATATTTTTATGAGTGTAAGTACTTGACAGTAACACATTTCCTATGTATAGGAATTGCTCATAACATGTCTGTATTAATATTAACCTCCTTGGTGGTTTGCCCCTATCGCGCCATTTACATTGTACTCTGCAATGATTCCCCACCCTCCCCTCTCCACATCTCCGGGGCATCAATCAATGGACACAAGCCCTTAAACATCGGGAAAGGAGGGGTTGCTGAATGTTGCCAATCTCTTTCCTCTATGACAGCAGTTCTCTGGCAGACAGCAGCCTCCCAGACTCCTTATTCCTCCGTATTGTTAGTACGCAGTTGCGCGTAGTAATAAAATTCCAGACACTCAAAGCTAGTTTTTGGTCTTCATGCTTACCTGTGTACCACTTATGTGCTGCCCTGTTCCTTTTTTCTGCAATGGGGGCCTATAGCAACAACAAAAAGGTCACATGACTTAACACATTCAGTATATCTTAGTAAATTGAGCCTCAAGGCAGCTTTTTCTGTTTGCGCCTAATAACTAAATATTGATTATGACTTTTTTTACGCAAACACAATCCTCCAGTTTGGACATTCTCTTTTAGTTTATACCCCCCCCCCCCCCCCCCCCCCAGTGAGTGCAACACGTAACAGAATGGTGAACAGTGCCATAGGAAAAACTTGTTAAAAACTGTCACCAAAAGCAATCCGAAGACAAATACCTGCTAGAAATAATAAGGGCAAGACCTAAAACTTTATCTGAAAGCATGAGGAAAATAATGCTAAGCCTAGAAGGCACAAATCTTTCCGCCTTAAGTGCATGAAAGATTTATTAGCCAGATAAAACAGAAACCTGCTAGATGCATAAATAACATGAAGCCTTTGGTTATTTTATCCATTCTCTACCCGTCACAAAAGGCGCATAATAGCAGACAAACATGGAGAACAAGATTGGAAAGTAAATGAGAGGGGAAGATAAAATAGAGTATTTAAGACTACACTATCTATCAGTCTTCTCGACATTTCCATTAATGCATTAAAGTGTACAAGGCTCAAATATGGTACATAACAGCCAACGTTCCGAATGATGTTCTTAAACAGCTGAAAGGCACATGCAGAGAGCTACTGCAGGTATTGGGGACCTTGGAAAAGCTGTATATTTCAGCTAATACTGAACTCAAGGAAAAGCAGGGACATCAATGGTGCCCAGAGAGCTGATTTTTTTTTTCAAAAATTCAACCATTTCGAGGATTTCGAGTTAATTGCAAAGCCCCTGAGCATGGTATCATCACCAAACTTGCTGGAGATGTAGAGAAGGGTTTGGGGTATAAAATAGTTTTTGCACAAATTAAGTTCAAAGTCAAGTCAAATTAACTTAACTTAATTTATGCAAAAATGTGCTAGACCAAACCTTTTTTTTCAAATGTTCCCACAACCCTTCTCTACATCTCCAGCAATTTTGGTGATGCTTTGCAATCAGCTCACAAAGTCAGCTAGTCAAAAAATTCGACCATCTCTACCTTCAACTATAAACTGCCTACAGAAATCTTTACCACAATGAAAACAAGACCAGTCATGCAGTACCATGAGAGAAAAAGCATTGACTGGTCTTAATACTGTACAGATGTAGAAGAAATACACAAAATACACAATAACTATAGTAATTATACAATGTCTCCTGTTTAGACAAAATTTGCTTTTCAGTTTATAGAATAAGTAGAGTTTTTTGAATGTACAGTGGACCCTTGACTTACAAACTTAATTAGCTCCAAAGGGTTGTAAGTCAAAACCATTTTTCACATAGGTAATAATGTAAATGCAATCATTTGTTCTGAACCTTCCAGATTACAACTTTTCTAACCTTTTTATGATACAAGAGATGTATAATATGTGTAGCATACACGAAACACCAATTATATTCCTACTTAATTGTAATTGCCCTCTTATCTTTCCAATTAATCGATGGTGCCCTTGTTGGTACAAAGAAAATGCTGTACCTCAGCATGTGCAGGGAGGTTATGCCATATCGCATGTGGAACATATCACACTAATTCAGCGATACTTGCCATTCACCATAATCCCCAAACTGTGAAATTGGAAAGAGCATAATAATTACCTTGTTGGGAGGGGCATGTCGTTTCCTGTGCAGTGCACCCTCGTTATTTTTTGTAAATATATAAAGCATAAAAAGTATCTTAAAAATATCAGTTAACCATTACATTACCACAAAATCTGTCAAGGTTTCGTATATCTACAAATGTTTTTCATTTCAACTGCAGTGAGAAGCAACCATAATTTGTGATTAATGACACAAAACATAGATAAACCGCGATAATCTGAGAATTTTGAGCAAAAGCAAAATCGTTTTTCTCCTTCTTAACTCATGAGTTAAAACCACAGTTTTTTTTGTTTCGTTATGCGAGTGCTCCCAGTGCTACAGTATCATACTCATGCTCATATGGAGTGCTAAAATTGTATATTTCCCTGTTTGTTCCCTTAATTTCCTTACAGCAAATACATGACTGCTGTAAATTATTCTATAATTTTAGTTACTAAACATTCTCGTCTACGTTTGCTTACTTTTTAAATATAATTTTTCAGTTTCACCTTAATCCTGACATATTTATAAATGCTTTCCACCAAGAGAATATGTCAATAATGAATTGAACAAAAAGTTTTTTGATCAGTTTAAGCTTTCACTTACACGCTCCTGCATCTTAGGTACGTCTACTGTTGCGTATTAGAAACAGTTTTGGTATTTTATTTCCTTTGTATTTTTGATTATCCCCATAGATCTCACACTACCGTATTTTCCGGCGTTTTTTTTTTTTTTTTTTTTTTTTCTTTTTTTAATAAGCACCCCCAACTTTTCGAAAATTTCACAATATAGAGTTTGAGAATATACTTCACCGTATACAGGGAAATCTTTTTCTCATTGATGCGGTTTGCCGCCTTGTGTCTAGCCCTCAGAACTACCCCCTCTGTTCAACTGTCACACAAAATAAAAAAATGTTATGTCTATTCTGTACTTTCAACACCCCAGATCTCCAACCAACCAATATATGATCAATAATTTTTTATTGGATTAGTAGTTACCAATTCCCAATTTGACACCTCCATCATCTAAAACCTTTCCCATAGTTAAATAAAAAAATTATTACTCCTCCCCTGCATTGTTATGTTATTAATTATACATTTTAACAATGAAAACAAAACTTAATCAGCTTGCTTATATAACTTATAAAGCAGAAGATTTTATTTGTATCAACTATTTCATGTGTTACTAGCATTCACTCTCAAATCTCACCTGCACATACCAATTTCCATCCACAAATGCCGCTTTAATTGAGCACTTCCTCATTCATTATCACACATATTTTTTTAACTAATTCTATCACACTCATCGCGAAGTAAAGGTTTGAGGGGCATTCTAGCAGCTTCTCCTCCCTCTGTTTGCCTGTCACAGCAAAACCGCACCAGCTGCAAATGAGCAACCTAATTCATGGCTGAGCCAGACCTACCAAGCTACCCCTATGTATATTGCGTCCCTGGTACCAGAAGCCCCCCCGACATCAGCCCACCCAGAGCTTAATTAAATACAACCCCCAACTTTTGAACCACACTTTTCCTTGTGTTCAACAGTTGCTGCATTTATTTCACATACTAAATCTTTTTCATAAATTTCCACTTTGGACTAACACATATGACAGTATTTCCCTTCGCTGGATACTTTGACCCCACTGTGTTAGATGTATAATGTAACTCTTGCCTCTGACTAGGATTATCAGATGCATTTTCAGAGCATTTGCTATGATGGAATGATGATCCTCATTTTATCCAGAAAATGATGCCCCATCATCCCAACCTATAAAGTTACAAAAAGAACTTAACACACCTGCTATATCAACATCCTCTGTGCAATATATGTATTATCTTAGTGCTTCTTTCCCTTTATCCAAACAATAGTTATGAAAGTGACTTTGGAAAGTGGATTTTTACAGCATCAAAATCAATAACTTTTTAATCAATTTGTAAACAAAACGTTTCAATACATAGAGTCCATCCTGTGTTTTACATAAACGTAACATAATTAATCACGAATCTGTGTCCATCAACATGAATAATACAACATGTAAATTTAATTCGCTTTCTTTACGATCGTTTTCGCCGATAACTTTGCCTTCTTCAGGCACAATACAACAGCAAAATAATTTACTGTATAGAGGCACCAACGAAAACATGAGCACGAGACTTGCAGGCGAGCATAAATGCTAATTATGGGAAAAAAGAGATAAGTAAGCGTTAGCTAATGCATGTTAATCTCCATCTTGCGACGGGACCTAGTTTACACACCCTTAAGAGTTTTATAACAGTAGCATATCAAATACTCACCAAGTCAGCAGTGTTCATTAGCGGCTATATTGATAGAGGAAGGGCCGTCATGAGCGTCCCCCCAAAAACATGTCCTGATTCCAGGAGTGTTTATCTGCCGTCTACCAGGCTAATCCACAGGGGGACCGCCCGGATGGCAGCTGTAGTCTATGATTCCACCTGCGTACTTCACACCGGAGCCACTCCGCAACTCTAGAGCGCAGGACTTACGCTATCCGGGGTCACAGGTCCTGTCTCACCTAGATGCCCACCAAAGAGAGCATTCCCTACGGGGGTGCCGTTGGGGATTGACTGTGCTCCAGAAGGCGAGAGTAGTCAACGGCGATCCAACCAAGTCGACGGAACGGTACAGACTCAGCAGCACTCCTGGGTTCTACACGCGGGTTCAGGCGCCACAGCAAGCAACGGTGATCGATATACAACATCAGAGCAACAGTCACTAGAAATCAATATAGTCCAGGTGAGTAAAGCCGTAGCGTCAAAAGCGGGATATCAAGACAGGTTTAAGCATACCACTCGCCAGGATATACAACCGGGAGCTGAACAAAGACTCATCACTCTTTACTGCCATCTCTGAGTCCTTAAATAGCCTGCCAGCGCACCCACCCATCGGGCTGGGCTTGCTAGACTCATCTTCCTGCACCAGGATGTCTATATACCTTAAACCACCATCACAATAAACAGCGCGTGCCTGGCTACTGCAATAGGCAGCACCCCCACCAAATGATGCTGGCAAGCATAGGAGCGACATTTTAGCCCCAATAAGGAGTGCGTAGTGAGCGTGCCAGGAGTCTCTCGCTGGAACCCCGAGGGTGCTCACGTGAGTGCACCGGTGTTTTCCACTGAATTTGGAGGCACGCAGCCTTGTATGCATATTCCTAGAGTGACTTAAACCATGTAATATATAGTATTGTATAGCGAGTACAGCTATACATCCCTCGTGAACTGTTTTAGAAATGACAACACATGCTATACCACCCAGTGTTTGTGAATGTGTCCTGTGCTGGTGACAGAGTGTCGGGAGACAAGCCATTGCATGAGCTATAGTGTAGAGGTCGAACGACACGCTGTGTAACTAAGGAGACCAGAGCCTAAATGCATGATGTGCATGTTATTGCCATTTTCAGTGCATCATGCCCCAAAAAAGGTTTAACGATGGAAGAAACGAAAAAGATAAG
>CM070035.1:40450772-40464194 GCA_036250615.1 Ptychadena robeensis | reverse complement strand
GCGCTTTTGGTACAGAAATCTGTACCTATGCAGTGCGCTAGGGAGGTTAACCTCCCTAGCTCTCTTGTGAGGTCCAGATTTCTGTACCAAAAGTGCACCATAGATTTAAATGGAGTTTTTTGTATGTTGTAGGCCTATAATATGTCCGTACAATGGTTAAGTAGACATCCTGAATATAATAATAGTTGAAACACACAATTATGTAAAAAAAATTACATTAAAAAAATTTATAAATATATAAAAGGTATCATTTGAATGATAAAATCTCTAATATACTAATTTTGTGTGAAATATTTCAAAACAGTATGTATTTATATTTTGTTTATAATAAAATTGTATTCAATTGGAAATGAGTTTTGTGTGGTTTTCTAACTTTGAATTGTATTAGATACAGCTATCGGCTTCCGTGCAAAAGCCAGTTCAGAAGATCGGAGCCACCAGAACAGCGCAGAACAGTGAGTTTGCGCTGCCGGGGCTCTGATCTCTGCCAGACGGACCCATCTCATTCAGCGCAATACTGACAGGACAGTACTGGACGAGATGGGGCCGCCAGGAACGCTAGGGGGGTAAATCCTTATACTTTTCATTCTAAAGATGCTGAGCACCAATTCAAGCCACATCTGTCTCATCCAACTCATTGATCTATGCTGTATAATTCTCTCACTTTTTATCAAATTAGAACTGTATAGAATGAATGCTGCAATAAGGTAGAAAGAAAGTTCCACCAATGTCCAGATCCAATCATTAATAATGTAATTTCCATTGCAGCTCTGAGTATTATGAGCTTCTGACAGATTTTTTACCATAGGCTTGTAGTAATTAATGAAAGGAAGAGTGCGAGAGACATGAGTTGGCAGTTTTCTAGTCCTTTTTCCTCTTGATTAGTAGTGCCTTTTTATTTGATTAGTAGAAAAAGTGACTGCACAGATTGCAGTTAGAGTTGGCAGCATTATACAATTTTATCTCACATTATGTTACCGTTAAAAAAGAGAACGGATTGTAATACAGAGACTTCACTTATGTTTTTAATTAATTGGCTTTTTTTTTCTTTTGGAGGAGGGGAGCACCATTAACTGGTTCTTAAAAGTGTCAGTAAACCAATCTATTACCATTAAGACTGAGAAACCTAATACAAATAATCCTGAAGCCACTTTGAGTACCATAGTATCAATACCTTTTTTGAAGCAGTTTAATGGAATGTCAGTGAGTACAAGACAATGTTGTTTGGACGCCTTTAATAGCAAAATACACTTTGAGTTTACTGACACTTACTTAAAGGAAGGTCACAATGAGAAACTATGAAGACCAAATCAGATCAGATCTGACTCAATTATAAGTTACAAAAGCACAGTCTAGTTATCTTTCTCGACACTCCCCTCCAGAGTAGGCCCATTATTAGCCTTTTTGGGGCCCTATGCAAAGGTTGTTGAGCGGGGGGTGGGGTGTGTGCTATCGTTCTGCCGGCCAAGCTATATAGCGGGGGGGGGGGGGGGGGGGGGGGCTTTGGCTGGTGGCTGCTGTCATAGAGGGGAAATGTCCTTGCTCCAGGCAATGGGAGATAGACTTTTAGAATTCAATACAATTATCCTGCTTCATCAAGTGGTCATTCAGGTAGAACACTTGAAGACTAGAAGAATACCAGTGCTAGAGATGGGACGATGGAAATTTTTCTTGGACTGTTAAAAGAAATCTGAATAAAAAAGACTTGCTGACAAGTACCCCCAGTTATGTTAAGGGGATGGGCCCTGCCTTGCTGCCTTGTAATTTATCTTAGGAAAAAGCATGCAAAATCCATGAAGGTGCTAGGCTATGTCCCCACATGAGCAATAACGGTGATGACTAGCGATTTCTATGGCACAGGAAAATCACGGGTGAAAATGCACCGATCACTCCCTGATGGTGCCCATATAGAATGAATAGGAACACGTTAAAAAACGTGTCTCTATTAGTGTTGAGCTCGAATATTCGAAATATCGCAAATTCGAATATTGCCTATGCTGCTCATCACTAGTCTCTATGAATGAAAAAATTTACCATTTTAAAACGCACCTATTCATGTCTTTGGGTGCGATCAGGGGCGATCGAACAACCCGATCGTGTTCGATCCTGGCTGTGGGGAAGAGTCAATTGAAATTCATGGGCGTGATCACCGCGACACTATTAAAATCACGAGTGATCATGGACAATCACCAAAGAATGCATTATATATGTATTTTTATATTTTGCCCCAAAATTAAATTTTTACTTATAAGTGGCTAAATCGCTTTGCCCACCTTTAGTACGTCATCTGCAAACCCAACAAAAAATCACACTGTTCTATGCTGTGGCAATGGACCAGCAGGTAATGTACTGAAGGAAGCCATGAATGGAAGCATATCCTGTACCAGACACTTTATGGTGTTATGCTTTGAGAGAACTTGAATGGACTTGGAAAACTGTAATTTTTGGACAGTATTAGTAGTTGATTGATTTTACTTTTGGCTTGGAATTACTATTTCACACTTCAGCAGCTCCAAGCATTGGCTTTTCCACAGTTGATGAAGCAAGACATACGAAGACCATGGGGGAGGAAATTACAGTATAGTTATTTTCCATGTGTGTACTGATACAAAGACTACATTGCCTCCGCCATACCTCACTCTTAGAACCTAGCCTGATAAGCACATTCTGTTTAGTTATTGAGAGTAATGGTGCATGGTATGGCTATCAATACTGATCTACTTTTTATTTAATTAAAGGTAATTAGTTTTCTTTATGCAGCTGTGGTGCCCTAGAATCGACAGCACTTGTGATTACTGTAAGAAATATGTTTTCAAATTTATATAGAGCCATTCAAAGCTAGATAGAGCTAGAAGACACAAAGGATAGCTGAACACATGAGAATGTATTGAGAGGACTGCTAGTCCCTATAAACACCTATTGTAAAGAGATATTAATGAACGAAATCGTGTTCCTGCCAGCAATGGTTTGTTTTGTTAGAATGTACCTGCAGAGGTCAGGCATATACACATTTAAATCCCGCTCCATGCTTAAATCAAGAAAAATATGTATGCATCATGGATATCATGTTCCAGGGTTAATAAGAGCAGAACTGCCTGTGAAGAATGGCTAATTTCTCTCTGCCCATCATTTGAGTTTGAGGTATAAACATGTGTTACACCAGTGTTAATCCACTGATCTAAATAGATACACAGAAGAGACAATGCCAGGAATGGCCAGGATGATGCCAGGTATCTAATTCTTTCACACCATGATTGTGACAGCTGGCAGGCGTAGGTTGGCACAGGTTGTACATGGCTGTAGCTTCCAGTTGCTCACACAGTGTTTCCCTTACTGGTGAACAGTTAGGGCCCACATATATTCCACCTACTGTAAGTTTTAGATGGTGCAACCTGTAGTAATATTTGAATCACCCAGTAGGGATCTGTTTTGAGATTTGCTGTGTCACGTAATTGTCCAGGTGTCTCCCTGGTGTGGAACTGTGCCTGTGATAGGGTCAGATTTTCTGTACTGCTAGGTCCAAGGGCATGTGTCCACTGTAATGTAATGTACACTGCTCAAAAAAAATAAAAATAAAAATAAATCAATAAATAAAGGAAGCATTATTGCCAATTCTCTGGCAAATGCCAAATGTCCTACACAGTGTTAGGCTGTAAGCACATCCCCCACCTGTGAACTTTGGACCACCCTTATGAAGTCTGTTTCTGACCATTTGAGCAGACATATGCACATTTGTGGCCCACTGGAGGTCATTTTGCTGGGCTCTGGCAGTGCTACTCCTTGCACAAAGGCAGAGGTAGCAGTCCTGATGCTGGGTTGTTGCCCTGGTAAGGTCTCCTACACGTCTCCTTATGTACTGGCCTGTCTCCTGGTAGTGCCTTCATGCTCTGGACACTGACATACACAGCAAACCTTCCTCACTTTAATCCAGGTGTCGGAGTAGATCCCTCAGGAGACTATTCGCCACCTCATCAGGAGCATGCCCAAGTCTTGTAGGGAGGTTATACAGGCACATTGAGGCCACACACACTAACGAGCCTCATTGTGACTTGTTTTAAGGACATTATATCAAAGTTCAATCAGCCTGTAGTGTTTTTTTCCCCTTCAATTTTGAGTGTGACTCCAAATGCAGACCTCCATGGGGTGATATAATTGATTTCCATTGATGATTTTTGTGTGATTTTGTTTTCCACAGGTTCATCTATGTAAAGAAGAAAGTATTTAATAAGAATTTTTAATTAATTTAGGATGGGATAGGATGTCTTATTTGTGTGTTCCCTTTATTTTTTGGAGCATCCACACTCATGTAACAGCTCCTTCTATTAAGATGAACTATCTCAATGACATCTGTCTTAAGGTGCCCATGCATGGTTTGATATTTCCGTTGGACCTAAAAATCAATAGTTTTAAGTTCATCTAACAGAAATCGATTTCCGCACACCTGATACGATTGACCAATGATTGAAATGAAACATAACATGGATCGAGTAGTGATCAGACATGTTGGTTAATTTCAGTCTTCCTTACAAGTATCTGATGGGTTTTCTATCTGATGGCACCATGGAGCATGTGCACAGGGTTAGGAAAATAATCTATAGTTTTAAAATTGATCACACTGTGTGGTGGTACGATGGATCAGTGCTAGACTGACAGACGATGTTTAATTTGCAACATGTGCAAAAGTCAACCCGTGTATGGTAAACATAAAGCGGGTTTAAACTAAAACAAAATAAACACACATTACTTACCTGTCAACAGTTCAGATCCTGGAAAACTGCTACACAAAAACAAATACAACTTACTTCCCTTCTTCATGTTTTCAGTGATGGTGGCAGCATGTTGAATAAGGGCAGAGAAGTCACTTCCTGATTGATTCATCTCTGGGCAGCCGGCAACTTACAACAACCAGCCCCCCTCACTCCTACACAGACAGAGACTCCTCTGCAGCTCCGTGTGGGGGAGAAGGATGGGGTGCACTCGGCTGGATACATCTAGCTATTTAAAGAGAGGCATTTCTCTCCCCTCTTTACAAAGACATCACATCGGTGAGACTCAGACACAGGGGCTAATGGGAGAGAATTCCCAGTAACCCCTGCAGCTTGTTACGTCTTGCCTAGGCGAGACGTAACACAGTGGGAGGGGCTGTCTCTAAAAAGACACCCCTCCTGCTGTCAGAAAAAGTTTTGTTTTGTTTTTAGTCAGGGAGCTGCAGCTGATACTGTAGAGTGACCTAACAGGTGGTAGGTCTGCTTTAAGTCTTTCTCAATGATATCCATCCAAGAAAATATGAATTCCAGACCCTGTGGAAATAAGAGTTTAGAAAGTTTTATTAAAATTAGGTTGGTTGAAACTCTCTGACCAGTTTCAACCAACCAGCTGGGCTTAACCGTACAAATTGGTCAGAGTGTTTTTTTTATCATTTTTTTCCCCACATAGTGCCAGATTCATGTTTTCTTTTGATGGTGGTCATTAGTGTTGAACTTGAATATTTGAATTGCGAATATATTCGGCGAATATCGGCTATTCGAGAATATGCAAATTTTGCAAATATGGCGGCAGATATTCGCCATTGGGATGTGTATGGGAATATATATTTGCAATGCGAAAATAAATAGCACATAGCACCATCATTTTGAATGTAATTGCGAGGTTATTATAATTGCGAATCTAGTTTCCCAAATATAGAATCAAATATTAGTAGAATAATTCGCAAAATATCGCAAGTTCGATTATTGCCTATGCCGCTCATCACTAGTGGTCATTGGTATATCCTACCTGAACTAAAGGTAGCCAAACACGGCCCGTTTTGCACCCGATTTTTCGGCTGGTGGTCACTCGGCTAAACATCAGATGGCCCCACCTAGTGAGATAGACCAGAAATCTCCCGCATTGTACAGTGATCTGACATGCCATTTAATTCCCGGCCGATCCCTGCTGTCCCCATTCAAAGTAATATCCAGGACAGAAAGCTGGCAACACAGGAATAACACCTCCCACCATACCATTTAAATGCAGAATGCGACACAGTGATATAAGCTTTAAAAATTTATTACAACTTCAAAAAACTGAGTAGACATCAAAGTATTAGTTATAATTTATAAATATTGTAAAATAAAGTTTTCAATCAAATGAGCATACAAATAATATCCATCAATTTTTTAGGTGAAGTTATAGGGTTCACAGGGTTCTAAGGCTTAAATCCAAATTGTCAACATGGCACTTTTAATCCATCTGGCTTTTTGTTCAGCTGATGACAAGAAGCAGCCAGCAATGGCACTGAATGAAGTCATCTTTTACACCTCATCCCCATATGCTGCACATCAGAGAGCCAACAAGTCATACAATGTTCAGAGAGTGTATGCACAGCATCCATCCTATCATTCTGTTCAATGAACTGCAGTATATGAATCTCATAGAATCTCATAGAACCTGCTGCCTCCAAGATACTAATGTGATGTTTAAAAACACAGCTACATGGAATTCTCCGTAAATTAACCAATCATGGACATTAAATATATAGAAAATGTATACAGATGTATGCACTTTGACAGTAATTAAAATGGCCTAACAAAGCCATGACAAAGTGTTTCACATGGATTACTCTGATGATTTTGGGCAACAAAGGCTTAATTTAGAGAGCCTCCAATTTGACTATCACAATCGACTAGCAATGACAAGCTGTCACAGGGCCATTGCCGTTGACTTGTCATTAGGGGAGATTGACAACCACCACACAATGTGTGCAATCACTGTATACAGTGGTGTGGTTGAGGTTACAGGGTGGCTGACAACTGAATTCAGTTGAATTCAGCACTATATGTTTATTTCTGTACAAAGACCCATAAGCCTAGTGGAGATAGTCGAATTTATTCAACCATTTCAAGTTACCGTATTTTCTGGCGTATAAGACGACTGGGCGTATAAGATGACCCCCAACTTTTCCAGTTAAAATATAGCGTTTGGGATATTCTTGTCGTATAAGACTACATCTCTTCAAACGCACACCAAATAAAAAATCTAAAAATGTAATACAGTGTAATACAGTTGTATATGAAGTGAAGTTTTTGTACAGCTATCTAATGTGTTCTAGCTTTAATTCAATATCTCTGCAATACCAAATTCAGCCACAATGCACCACAATGTCGCTAGTGAGCACACTTGTCAGTAGCAGCTATTTAGTTTCACTTCGCAGACATCGGCAAAGAGAAGGAGGGGGTGAGGGGGATTCTCTCTCCTCTCAGCGCGGGGAGCATGGCTCGGGCGAGCAGACCTCAGAGCTCCCCTAGATGATCGGAACAGAACAGGAGAGCACCCAAGCACATACCTGGCGTATAAGACGACCCCCGACTTTTGAACACATTTTCCTGTGTTCAAAAGTCGTCTTATACGCCGGAAAATATGGTAATTGCAAAGCCCCTAACCATGGTATCATCACCAAACTTGCTGGAGATGTAGAGGAGGGTTGAGGGTATACTACAAAAAAATTTGGACACAAATATCTTGTGCATAAATGACATTCAAAGTCAAGTAAAAATTTAGAAAGTCAATACTTAATTCATGCAAAAACTAGATGTGCTAGAGCAAAACTTTTTTTTCCAATGTTCCCCCAACCCTTCTCTACATCTCCAGCAATTTTGGTGAAGATACCATTTTCAGAGGCTTTGCAATCAGCTCACAAAGACAGCTAGTGGAAAAATTTGACCATCTCTAAAGCCTAGTTTCAGAGGCGTATCTAGTGTAGTAATGTGGTAGTATATTCTTACCCCCAAATCTCCGCTTTATATTTTACAATTATTTTCAAAATTTTTACTAATTGTTTTTACTAGAAATGACATGCATAACAAAACTAGAGACAATGGAGCCTGACCTTCTAACCCAATATCTTTGCCTGACCTCAGATAGGTGGTTCCTAAAGAATGATTCAAAATACCCATGGAATGCCATTATATACTATTATTCCTTTAACAACATAAAGCTGGGCATACACGATTTCTAGTTCAATTTTAGTGCGATCATTTATCAAAATCGATCGTGCGATTGGATTGGATAGAAATTGATGCATGCCAAAAGTGTCCGAGCTATCGATTTGGTCAAAAATCGGACAGAAAAACGATCGTTCACGGATCCGTTCTGATGGATAATTTTAATAATAAGCACATGAATCGAGTGCTGTTAGTTGTCTCATGCGATCGTTTTAAGCGATCAATCTATGATTCTTGTGGAAATGACCTTTGTTTGTGTGCTGTTGGTCACTGACCAGTTCTTCAGCTAATTCCACTCCAAACCTATGAATGTGTGCATCCAAGAGATATTGAGACTTTCAGGATAGAATCGTCCAGGAATTGAATGCATGGTATGTTGCAGTTTGCGATCGTTTTTGCAAATTAAAATCGATTCCGGAATCGGATAGGCGATCGGATTAAAAAATGATCGCAGGAAAATTGTGACGTGTATGCCCAGCTTTAAGTCATTACTCACCAATCAATGGTACAAACTAATAATGCCTACTATGCCCCTTGTTTTTCATGCTGCCTTTGGAAATCCCTCTGAAATATTAGATTGAGTACAATATTCTGAGTCTCACTGCAGGTCCCAAACAACAAAGTCTTGTTATATCGCAAGAACCATTTTTATTTTAAATCCCTAAATGTTTTTCATAAACTGTTTGCCATGCATAAGGAATAAGGTAACCTCTCCAAATTGTTTTCTAATGAGGCAATGTGCATTTATTACTTGGATGAACTTATAATAGGTCTTATGTGGTGCTTTTGACAACACATGGTTAAAATTTGGTGATGGCAATAATCAAGGTGCACTGAATACACTTTAGTGGTGAAGCTAAGTTAGTATCAGTTGGAGCTGATTATTGCCTAGTCGAATCCTATTAGCAATATTTATTTTTTTATTCATTTATCTGCACCTTAAAGTGGAAGCTTTGACTCTTGCCTTTGACTCTCTTTAATAGTATTTGTAATTTTGATTGTTTACAATGTTTTTTAATACATACTCTAGAACAGTTTATTGAAGGTTGGATGGTCCATGGACTGGAGAGAAGGCCCAGCAGGGTGAAGATTTACTTTTCCTTCTGTTAGAGTCTCCTGCCGGAGTGACTGACTTAAAGCTGACCTGCCATCTTGCATCAATGGCACTAGAAATGCAGATAATACGGAGGAATAGGGAGAACAAAAAACTTAGCTGTAAGGAGTAAATGAAGAAGGTCCCTTGTAGCAACAACTTTGAGGTGCACGGCAGTGCTATCACAGTAGCCCAACATGTCGAGTTGCTGTGACAGCCAGGTAAATCTCTTATCTTAGCTCTGCATTGAGATACACATTGATGATCTTCTCCATTGAAAACCATTAAAAACGCCCCCAATTGCCACTCACCATATTGCACCCTGAGTTAACCCCTGGAAGCCTGGCAGGTAAGGATGGAATCTTTCCAAGTGATGATTCCAAGTAACAGCAGGTTAGTACATTTTTTTAGGATTGTATTGAGCTACACCACTGTTATACCAGGTCAGAGGAAAGTCAAACTTGAATCTAATATATGTAGATTTAAGGGATTTGATGACATAAAAAACAGTTGGTATGTTTATGTTTACTTGTTTCTATTTTGTTGTTTTTTTAAGTAATGAGAATGTGTCTGTTTTGATTTTGATTTGTTAAAAAAAAAAAGTTTTCAACAGTATTGATTGCACTTAATGATACTGATCCTCTTGACAAATCCATGTGCGAAATGCGTCGAGAAATCCATACCTAAACATACGAGATAGCCTTGTCTCTTCCACCTATCCCCCATGCTAGATATGTCTTCATAGTCTGATGGGACAATGTTTTTATATCCTCTGGGAATGGGCAGGAATTACCGGACAATCTGAGAGATAATCCTGCTGATTCCCTCTTTCACTTGACACCTTTGTCAAAAAAAAAACTATGTAAACAGTCACTTTTTGAAAACAAATATTTTTCTCTCTGTGGACCTGTGGTGGAGCAACATGAATGAAAAGCTTATCTTAATCTGAAATAAAAGGAAGAGGAAACATTCTGTAGCTGAAGAATTGCTGAAAGGGAAAATACATTACACTTGATGGAAACATGTTTCAAAGCAAAATAAAATAAAATTTATATTTATATATAGAGAAAGAGAGAGAGAGAGTGCATTGTATTCACAGTGCAAAGTATGCACAAGCGCATCACTTTATCCACATTTTGTTACAGTTTCCTCACAATTCTACACACAAGACCCCATAATGACAAAGTGAAAAGGTTTACTTGAGGTTTTGGCAACTGTAATAAAAAACAATTTCACATTTCAAGGCCAACATTGAAAATACTTTTAGTGTGGAACTCCCTTAATTTTCAACTACAACCACAACTGATGATATTAACCAAATTAGATTATTGTGTCACAAGCTAGCCATACCTGTATAGATTTTTTCACAATGGATTATAGATTAGATCAGGATGTTAGCTATTTTGATCAACTTCATTCGACCAAATGAAATTGTGTTCCAATGATTTTTTTAACAGGAAATAGCTTCATTCTAATTTATTAGATCGAACAAAAACGATCAAATGAAATTATTTGACATGTTTGATTTCCATTAGATGGTTACTAATTACTGTATTTTTCGGACTATAGGACAAACTGGGCCATAAGACACACCCTGTTTTTAGAGCAGGTTGGAAACAGTTGGAAAAATATTTTCCTGCAGTACCCAATTTCAGCCACAACAATGGTGTCACTAGATCACTTCAGGCAGAAGGGGAGGGGGGTGAGCGGGGAATTCTTCACTCTTCTCTCCCTTCTTGTAAGCTGTGAGCTGCATGGAGATCGGAGATCGTAGCTGACAGACAGACATGGATGGAAGATTCCGGCTGGCCGCTTCCATGTATGTCTTTCTGCTGTACTGCTTCTATCAGCAGGGCTCTGCTGGTAGAAACAGTACAGTACAGATAAGGGATGTGGCTGCATTTCATCTGACAGTTCGGGAGAGCTGGCGGGAAGCCAAGGCGCAAGGTGCGCATTTGGACCGTAAGACACAGGCACTTTTTCTTCACAATTTTGGGGTTGAAAAAGTGTGTCTAATGGTCCAACAAATATGGTTCAGTAATCGATTTTTGTTCAATCGAACAGAACGGATAGTTCCCAAACAATTGAATGAAAATATTGAACCATGTATGGCCACTAGTGATGGCCGAACTGTCCGCAAGACGAACAGTACGGGTGTTCGATCTGCCACGAGAAGAAGATAATTATTCTTTCGCCGGCCAGATCAGTAGCGTGTAAGTATATTTTTAAGAATTTTGGAACACTTCTCTTTTTTAACTTAACTTTCTTGTTTTTTGACTTTAGGAGCATTTTAAGGCATGAGTCAACATGCGTCATGATGTACATTGACTCATCATACTGCATATGATGTGAATCAATGTGTGCTGTGATGCGTGTTGACATTAAATATAAAGTACATCACAATGGATATTGAAAACCTGACACAATGACATGTGCTGACATATGTTTTGATTCACATCCACTGAAATACGAGAACAAATTTCCTTTGTTATAACCCCATTACCACTATTAACAACATTTTTAATTTAGGTGACAGGGGCGTTTGTGGAGACAATGGTTTGCTAGGCGATCAGGGGGGGAAAAAAAAGGCCATCTTCTGTGTTTTCTTTAGGGTAATTAGGCGCAATTTTGCTGGGGGGTGGGGAGTTAAGATTTTGCTACATAGATAGTCACAACTGTAGTTCACATATTTTTTTATATGTGACATATTTTCAAAGTCGCCTATTTTCTTTTTTGTGTGTACATTTTTTTGGGAATTTTTTCAGTTAAACAAACATAAGTACAGATTAACAGAAAATAAAATGAGATAAGATACAAGTGCTTGTACAGAAGGTGAACATATCACATGTGAAGGGAGCTGCAGAGGTTAGACAAAAACGCAGGTGAATACTAATTCTCCCTCTATATATTATACAGCATTCAAACTTGACAAAAAACGCATCAGAGAGTCTTATCAACTGTGTATCTGCATGCACTTTTTGTATGCCAATTCTGTCATAACGTAGTGATAACATAATAATAACAACATAGTGATCACAGGAGTACAGTAACCAAGATTAATTCTTTCAGGGAAGTCAGTCTCGTGCATCGGTGCAGTGTATCAAGGGTAAACCCACCATGCTAACCCCAGCGTGAGTGTATATGCGTGTGTGCGTGGGCTCGGGTTTTGCAACCTTCTAGCCCAGCTCAGGATGGGTCACCAAAGGCTTGCCGAAATTGATCCCATTTCCTGTGGAATTTCAAACGTTTAGAGGGATATTGAGACGGCAGTGCAAGTGTTTCCTTATTCATCACATCCCTCAACATTCCCAGCACCTGTTGGACGGTTGTCGGGTCACTAGATATGCATTTGCTGGCAGCAAGCAGGCAAGTATGCAGCCAAGGGGAGTTACTAAAGAGCTAAGCCGGCCGTCCTAGGTACGAAGCTGAGCAGCATCAATTGTGGATCAGGTTGAACCGGGGAGCGAAGTACCTGCCCCGCCAGGCCTGCAATTAAGTTCCAATAGTGCATGATGAGTGGGCATTGCCACAAGCAATGCACCAGAGTAGGTTTCGGGGCCAGACATTTAGGGCATTTCGATTGCCAGACTGACTCCTTATCCGGGGTGGGTAGCTTCGCCTCGGGCAATTTGTACGCTCTATGCATAAGTTTGAATTGCGTCTCCCACCAGTTCTCGGACTCTACACATTTGCGTACCTTAAGGTAGCCTCTAAGAGCTTTTGTGACCGCATCCTCTATTGCCAAATCAGCTTCCCATCTGGCGATAGTAGCATGCAGACCCTGCAACGGAATGCCTTTGCGTAAAGTGTCATATATTTTCGATATGTTAAAATTATCAAATTCCAGCAGTAAATCAAGGTCATTCCTGACATATAATGTGGCAAAATTGTTTGCTAGTGACTGGCAAAACCGTTTGGCTTGTAAATAGGGAAGTGGGTGCACCTGGGCCACTGGAATACCAAACCTGTCATGGATTTGAGAGGGCGACAGAGCCGTTCCCTTCGCATCCTGCAAAAAGTCAGTCACATACTCCATCCCCTTTTGCCTCCATCTATGGAACACCGTGTATGTAGTCCCTTCTGGGAACCTTGGGTCTCCCACAAGAGGTAGGTATTTAGAAAAAGTGTAAGGGAGTTTATGGATTTTCCTGACCTCACGGAAGGAACAAAGTCGCCTATTTGTTTGAACTAATTGCCAGTTTGCAGTCCTCATGCAGTTACCATTGCTCATTTGTTGTCCATGTGTTTTCTCATTTGTGAATCCGTTATTGTAGTTGACTCTTACCCATCTATATTAATAATTCCATATTACATGTCTGCATAATGCAACAGTTGCTTGTGGTGCAT
>CM070035.1:40428663-40439767 GCA_036250615.1 Ptychadena robeensis | reverse complement strand
AAACTTACAAAATCAGTGAGGGGTCAAATAATTATTTCCTCCACTGTATATATATATTATTTTTTTTTGTATACTACTGCTTTGAGGCAGGTGATGGAGAATGCTATACTTCCGAGGTATTTCACAGTCTCTGACCATCTCCTGTAGCATATCTACAATTTGGCCTTTTCTGGAGTAGTGTTGAGGGAGAATATATGAAATTCGAATATATTCTATGAATAACCGACTTTCGAGAATTCGCAACATTTCGTGAATGTGCACTTGGATATGCGCCATATTATGCTTAAACATTGTTTACCGGCATTCATCGCGCATATCTGTGCACAGTGCGAATGGATATGTGCAGTACACACAGTGCGCGTACTGGCTAGGTTTACAGAATGAAGAAGAGAAGCTGTAAAGTAAAGCTGGCTCATGATGTAAGGCAATAGAATACAGTCAAATATAATCTTACAAATTTGGAATGTTGCTTAATATATTTGCAAAATTATACGAACTCGAATATACCATATGCAGCTCAACACTATTCTGTAGTATCTGCACAGGCATAAACTAAATGTAAAGCACGGTCCTCTGGTAAAGCCTGGGGTTACATACGCTACTCCCCATAACTGACCACTGCTGATACATGACAGTGGGTATAGCACGGAAGCTAAAGTGTATGTTTTGGAAAAACAATGACTGTTTTCATCAGTTGTTTGCTTCTCTTCTACCTGTTTTGTAAGAGGCAACTTGGGAGACATTATAAACCTAGTTCCTCCTGAGAAATATGTAGGCAGAGGCCTCTGGAGAACAGTGTTCCATCCTGTATAGACCTTATGTAGGAAGCTGCCTCCCAGCAGACACACTACAGAAACGAATGAGCCTGTAGAAGTTGATCTGATTTTCACCGTGTGTACCATCCAGAACGGCCTCCCTGGAAAACACAAATTCAAGGCAGTTTTTTGTTTGTTTTTAATTTATCTAGGCATATTCTGCTGAGCCAACACTTCAGCTTTTAGTTTTAAACGAGACACTGTGGAATTATTTAGCATTGCGCTGCAGAGAAAAATGACTGTTACAAGATCAATGCACATAGCACAGGAAAAGAGTGAGAAAAGGCTGCTGAGGAGAACCTGACGGAAATGTCTCTGGAGTACTAATGACATAATGGGAACCAAAAGGTTTAGATGTGAGTCAGGTCTCTCTGGGAATAGATAGGTTTGCCATGTAGAAGAAATGACATTCCCTACAGTTTACCTCTCCGGCTCCATCTTCCAGTGACAGATGTCTTGTCTACAGGGAGCAGTTTCTAATTCTGCACGGGTCATAGAAAGCGTGTCTCCTCACCTTTACCCAGAGAAACGACAACATGAATATTATTTTTCCTTGGTGGCATATAATTAGAATCTATTATTATCCAATTTAACAACTCAACTCACCCCTTGCGGCACAGATGACACTTGCAGGACAGTGAAGCACAAGTCTTTGTAAATAGTACTCACCATTTATGTTATTATTTCATTAAAGAAGCAGGAAGGTATCTTCAGCATAAAGCCCAGTTAAAGACCAATTTCAGCCAAATTCGATATATATATATCTTTTTCATGGCAGAAATAATGATATTCTCATTCATAATATTCAACCAACCTACATGTACCTGGATCTGGTCCGACTTCTGTTATCCTACCCAATTATGATACACACCCAATGGCCTCAGATAACTAGGATCAGTAATATCGCTGCTCCGGATTGTCTGGGATTATTGAACCATTGTTTTAGAATAGTCCAAGACCAAGTTAAATATATTATGACTTCTGAATCCAGCACTACACAGCTATAACTTTTAATGCAAATTAATGGTTACATAGAAAGTTTAAAAAAGAATGTGAATGTGTCCTAAAAACATGCTCAGGCATCTGCTATATATGGCTGAATTATTATTATTTTTTTATTTCGACTGGCTGACTTTGTGAGTTAATTGCAAAGGTACTGAACATGGTATCATCACCAAAAAGTAAATCCAACAAATTTCTTGAATTGAAAATGCAAAAATAGAGGACATGAGAAATGGAGGGAGTACAAATTACACTGAATAAATCTCTGTGTATCATGTTCTTTAGTGTTTGGAATTCTGCAATACTGGGTCAGAAGAAGACCGAGAAGGGAGTTCACCCACTGAGAAGATAATGCAGTGTCTGGTATTTATTGTAATCGAGACAATACGCAATATTGATCATAACATAACAGATTTCTTCAGTTGAATCCTTTATTTCTATATATATGTCTTCATGAGGAAGCATTAAGCAAAATGCATCAAGACACAGTCATATATCATCCCAGGATGTATGTTTTATAACAAATTTTTGTATTCCAAGTGAGAACAGAGGGACATCCAATGTGGGAGTCGTCTTCCCTCCCCTAACCATGTTATATTGTCAAATAGATTTTTTAGATTTTATCTAATGATATTGCCTTTTTATTTTCTTTGTTAATAAAAGACAAGAAAATCCGCCCAGGTTAAGGTTACTTACACAACATTGGGACCCAACTAATTTTCTTGTCTTTTATTAACAAAGAGAATATTGGCATATTTGGGGTTAAGTTTTATCCATCGTTTCAAACTCACTCAAGATAACTGTGGGGAAAAGTACCTGTCTACCGGATTCCCCTGGTGATTCTCTGGATCGGCATACACACCGATCCTTTTGAGTCCACACAGTTATGTCACTGGTGACGCAAAGTGGCGGGGGGTAGGTGGCACTATAGCCCTCCATGTTAATGGAGGGGCATCACTTTCACCGGTGATTAATCTTGCTGGGGACCTCCAAATGAGCTAAAAATGGTGGCGTCATTTAATATGCACCACAATGATCACCCATGGCACGCTTTTTAAAAAAGCACGCCATGCGTGCAACGCTCAGGAGGTTAAAAGTAGAATCATCGCTACTGAAGAGGCAGGATAGGGAGCATTGTCTAGCACATTTAGTTTTTGCAAAAATTAAGTTTAAAGTCAAATCAGGAATCGACTTTTGTTTACGCACTGGCAGAAAATTCAAGTTAATTGCAAAAACCCTGAAAATTTTATAAAAGTCAAATTTGCTAAAAGGTCGCTGGATAGGTTGGGGGCTGATAACAAACATCTCCCAAGTGAATACAATGCAATAAAGCAAGTAGAATTTCCATAACATTAAATATAATGCCTGCATTGCGTTGCCGTTGTAGCGTTGTGTTGCTTGGTAGTTTCTCCTTTCCTTCCTCTGGTTTAACAAAGGCCTAGTATGAATAACCAAACATTTTTGGGCCTTCTTCTCTGCATGGACATACAAGTCCAATCACGTTGACATACCCAAAATATGCAATTATGATTCGATCACTAATAGTGTAAACCACTTTCTGCGGTGACAGGGTTCAAGTAAAGCAAATCCTATTCTTCTACATTATAAAAACATACAATTTAGATTTTAGCTAATTCCTCTTCATTGTCCTCGAACGCTGTCTGATATTATTAATTGCCATTTATATCACAGCTTGTCCTTTTTCATTAATGAAACAGCCCCTTTAGAAGAATGGCCTACTTTATGTTAAGTAATTCCATTTATCTACAAAACCAATTATTCTTATACCCCCTGCACTTCATACATTAGAAAAACAAGCTATCAATACTGATAACTTAATCCGTATGTTGCTGGAGCCCTAGTGTGATGACTTTAATCCTCTCCTTTTAACTTGTAGTTAATAAAGCAAAGCAAGATGCAGAGTATTAAAAAGAGATAAAAAAAAAGGATATCCATGAAATCTCTTATTCGTATCTGGTTCATAAAAAGTTTACCTGATATGTACAATTCTCCTAATATTCTGATCATTATGATAAAATTCATTAGTTTGGATGTTTAAATAGGACTCTTCCACTTTTAATGGATTAAAAACGTTTATTATATTAAAATTTCCCCATAGATATTTAAAGTTGGTCAGTGTTGTTTTTATTAAGTCTAGAAGATTCAGACAAAAAAAGCTAAATAAAGTCATTGCATGTGTGACCTCTAAATGTCAGTTTTCTGAAGTGGAACTCCAGGCAAAAAATGAAGTTCAAAGTTGACATGCCTGTGACCTGTTTTATTGCTTGCTATTCCCACACATTCCAGTAGCAAAGACAATTACTCCACTAAATGTTTTTAAAACATTGAGGGAGAGTTTCCCATATCTTCTACTGTATTTTTTTACCTATAAGCCACTTCAATGTATAGGACGCACCCAAACTATACTTTGGAGCGATCAATGGACGAAAAATATTTTGTCTTTCTCCTACTCTGTTTGCTGGAGCTCCGTGCTCTTACTGGCAGAGCAAGACTTAAGGAGGTGAGGAAGCTCTGACAGATATCCAACCCCGACGGGCAGAGCTGTATCTGAGCTGGGCAACTTGACTGAAAGCAGGATTGGCTGAATACAAAATGCTTGGCTCTGTATGTGTGAGAGCTGCAGAATGAGTCGAACTCTCAGAGAGAGGCAAAGCCAGATGGCAGCTCTTTCATCTGGCTCTGCTCTTCATTGTTTATATCAGCGGTAGGGAGAGGGAAGGCATGGGTTGTCTCACCTTCTGAATATAAAATGCAGGCATGTAACACTCAACCCCCCCCCCCCCCGAATATATTATATAGTCTGATAAAATCGGTAATTGTTCACTGGCCTAGCAGCAGAATCGTACCATTTTTTATTTCCTAAGTAGGCAGGGTAATGTCTTCAAAAACTTCAGATTCACTAAAGCTAGGCACACACGGGTAGATTTGTAAAACGATTCGAGTACAATCAATCAATGTGCGCGGTCACGGTGATTGATTGTACTCGAATCTGCTTACAATCCTTCCTGTGTGGGCTGTCCTTCGAGGGGTTTCAATAGAGCCCCCTCAAAGTACCTCGATTGAACGGGTTTCCAACATGTTGGAAAACCACATTTAATCAATCACCAACACTCAACATGAAATGTTTTCATGTTGAGTGCAGGGAAAGGAAAGCCGACATCATCACATAGAACTGACAGCTCGGAGCGCAGCTCTGTGTGAAGGGGGGCGGAGTCAGTATTCCTTACTGCAGCCGTGGAGAGCGGGAGAGAAGCTGGCTGGATTTCTTCTTCAGCTTTCAGAATGATTTACATGCTGGAAGCCGGAGAGAACTCTAGCTAGCCGGACTTCTTTATTGAACGGTAATCGATGTGCCCATGTGGTGCACATTGATTTCCGTTCAATCGACCACCAATCAATCACAGCGTGGTGACGTCACCACGCTGTGATTGATTGGTGGTCGATTGCAAGGGAATCTACCCGTGTGTGGCTAGCTTAAGGGTCCCCATACAACTTTAGATTTCTCTGTCAGATTTTATTTAGATCTGCTTTTGCTTTACCAAAACCATGTAACATGAGGAACTTTCTAAACAATCAAGTCTACCTGTGTTCAATCGCAGAGGACCCGGCACTACATAGTTGTTGGTAGATCTAAAGAATATCTGACAGAGAGATCTAAAGGTATATGGCCAGCTTAAGAGTCTACAAGCATCTGTACAGAACAGCAGATTTACCACCCAGTGGCCTTCAGGTAACAATGCTTTTGTTACCTGTGCAATCCACAGATCAGTTGCTTGATTACACGGGAACTGATCTTATGCATGTAAAGGAAGACTGGTGATGTTTTTGTGAAGAAGATGTGGATCTCTTCATACTACATAACTACTTCATTACATAATTCTTCAGTCAAATACAGCAGATATAGACTGCTTCAAAATGCTAAGAAGAAAATGTTGATGCCTGAGTAATGAATAGTGATGGCCAAACTGTCCGCCAGCAGACAGTTGGGCGCAAACATTGAATGTCCGCTTTTCTTCTATAGTCTATAATTCTTCCCCCGGCCAGACCTTTCCGTGCCTGGTCCGGCCGGAGGAAGAATTATTTTGACTAGTGATTGGGACACCGGAATGTTATACCGGGCACGGGCCAGACGTTACATGCAATGGACGTCAATTTGAAGTTCTCCGCAAACAGGTGGATGGCAGACTTTTTTAAAAGTCCTATCTGCCTGTTCGCGGACGGAGCTGGATGATGTTCGGCCATCACTAGTAATGAATGTGAGGCATGAAAGATTTTTAAGATGTTTTAAAGAAATATCTTCGCCATTGAAAATCATAATTATTGCAAACAAAATCAACACTATGCATGACCTAGTGCTGCTGAGGTAAAAAATAAAATGTTTGTTTACCCCTAGTCCTTCTGTATTGTACAGTGGGTACACACAGAACTACATATTGACAGAAAAACACAGAATTGTAGACATTTTTGCAGATTTATTTAAAGAGAAAAACTGAAATATCACTAGAAATATCAATAGTTCTAAATATTCAGACCCTTTGCTGTGACACTCATATATTTAACTCAGGTGCAGTTCATTTATTCAGATCATCCTTGGGATGGTTCTACACCTTCATTTGAGTCCAGCTGTGTTTGATTGTACTGTTTGGACTTGTTTAGGAAAGCCACACACCTGACTATATAAGACCTTACAGCTAACAGTGCATGTCAGAGCAAATGAGAATCATGAGGTCAAAGGAACTGTCTGAAGAGCTCAGAGACAGAATTGTGGCAAGGTACAGATCTGGCCAAGGTAAAAAAAAAAAACTTCTGCGGCACTTTTAGTTCCTAAAAGCACAGTGGCTTCCATAATCCTTAAAAAGAAGACATTTGGGAGGACCCAGTACCCTTCCTAAAGCTGGCTGTCCGGCCAAACTGAGCTATCGGGGGAGAAGAGCCTTGGTAAGAGAGGTAAAGAAGAACCCAAAGATCACTGTGGCTGAGCTCCAGGAATGCAGTCGGGAGATGGGAGAAAGTTGTCCACCAAAGTCAACCATCACTGCAGCCCTCCACCAGTCGGGGCTTTATGGCAGAGTTCTCCTCAGTTCAATATATACTTGAATACTTGAGCAGAGATTTCGACGATTTTGAGTTAATTGCAAAGCCATTGAGCATGGTATCATCACCAAACTTGCTGGAGAAGTAGAGAAAGGTTAAGGTATACTACAAAAAAAGTATTGCTCTAACACAAATAGTTTTGTGTTAGAGCAATAGTTCAGTTCAAAGTCAAGTAAAAAATTTGAAAATCGGAATTTCCACTTTGATTTTGAACTTGACTTATGCAAAAAGTTAATGTGCTAGAGCAAAACTTTCCACAACCCTTCTCTACATCTCCAGCAATTTTGGGGATGAAACCACATTCAGAGGCTTTGCAATCAGCTCACAAAGTCAGCTAGTCGAAAAATTCGACCATCTCTATACTTGAGTGAATACTTTCCGTACCCACTGTAAATCACAATCTGTAATTTACAGATGGTGATCACATTGTTTTGTTAAAAGACAATCTTGTAATTGTTGCTTTCATGCATTTGGTGGCATAGGTGGCATAGGTTTAAGGCTGGACTAGACACATTTTAGGTAAAACAACTGCAAGATAGATAGTACTGGGACCTGAACAGAAGAGCCTTAAGCTGGCCATACACCTTCAGATTTCTCTGTCAGATTTCCTTCAGATCAGATCTACCAACAATCAAGTAGTATAGTGTCCTTCCTGATAGAATACATAGTGATTGGAAGGTGTAGAAAGGTCCTCATATTACATGGTTTTGGTAAAACAAAATCTGATCTGAAGGAAATCTGACAGAGAAATCTGAAGGTGTATGGCCAGCTTTAGAGATCATGTTTCTCCTTCTTCGCAAGTTGAAAACTGCGGCATTACCTCAAAAGTATAGATTTGTGTTATAATGTATGTAATTATATATAAATTAGGGAGACATGTTTGAATGTATATGAATACAGCAGTAGAACCCATTAAATAAACAGGCATAAAGCATTAACACGCCTAGACCAGACCGATATAAAACCACATTCAGCATAGCATGTCATTATTGGTCCTTTCACAGTGTCATATGCTGCATATCTACGGGTAATGACTTTACCTAAAGGGAAAACCCAATTTAATCTTCTGATCCACAATTTAACCATTGGCTACAGAGACATTTCAGCAATTGCAGTAGTTTATACTGCTGAAAGCACTGCAATTTCATACTAGCAGCATATTATTATTATTAAACACCCGGTGCTTGTAAACCAATATTTTCTGCAGGAACACTAAATGCTGGAATTAGAAAAAAAGTCTAGTGATGCCAACAGTGGTTATTTTAGATGACATGGAGAAATGAGTAGTGCCTTATTTTTTTTTTGGGCTAAATTGGAAGAAACATCAACTATTAATTTTAGAAAAGTCGCCCTTTAGTGATTTCTAGGACCTAAACTAAATTCAGCATTACAATATAAATCTCAGCTGTGCACGGATTCGCAACACTCTGCTTAGCAACTGTGTCAATGTCTCTCCGATGGACAATAAACGGCTCTACCTATTGTCAGACTTGTGCTGTGTTGCATTAAAATGCTAACAAAAGTCTTCAGTGAAGGCAAAACTAGGAAAATTAGGCTAGGATTTAACCCCCTGTGGAGCTAATCACATAGTTAGGAGCGCTATGAATCAGCTGCATTGTAGTTGTCAGATTCGTATATTCCAAATGCAGGTTGTCGAGTTAAATTGGGTCTAAGGTAAAAGAACAAAAAACGAAAGAGTATACTGTTTTGTCAACAGCTTTTTAATTTTTTTTTTTTTGTAGACTAAGCTTGTATTCAGCCCAATCACATGCTTCTAAAGTTTAAAATTGAGGGTGGTGGTGCTATGGATGTTCTTGCCATATTGTATAAACATTATATACCAGGGATGGCAAACCTAAGCATGCGTGCCAGAGGTGGAACTCGGAGCCCTCTCTGTGGGCGTGCGAGCTGTCAGCCACCACAGAGGAAAAACTGCAGCCTATTGGCCCTCAATGCTGTCAGTTCTCTTCCCCTCTCTTCTGATTGCACACAGCGCCCTATACCCTCTCCTATTCTATCTTATAAGAAAGTAAAGAGTTTACATGTTTCATGTGTGTATATACAGTCCTGAAAAGTTTAGGACCACTTGAAAAATGGCAAAGAATCATATTTTATATTGTTGGATCTTAACAAGTTTCCAAGTAGAGCTTCAATATGCAACAAGATGAAATGGGAGTGAGACAAAACCTTTTTTGATCATTCAATTAATTGAAAATAACAAATAAACTCAAACTGTTTTACAGCTGATCAAAAGTTTAGGACCACTTACCAAATCTGTGCAAAGATGTGGATTCATTGTCATTTTCTGTCAGGTAGTCACACGTTGGCAAAGGCAAAAAAACATTCCCTTTATGAATGTGGTCGGGTGGTTGAACTGCATAAGCAGGGTCTCTCACAGCGCTCCATTGCTGCTGAGGTGGGACGCAGTAAGACAGTCATTTGGAATTTCTTAAATGATCCGGAGGGTTATGGAACAAAAAAGTTCCATAAAGTAAGTAAATAAAGTGAAAGACACCAAAAAATTTCACTAGCACTAAGCCGGAGGATCCATTTGGCTGTCCATCAAGACGGATGATCCTCAACCCAAATTAAGGCCCTTACTGGTGCTGACTGCAGCCCCATAACCATCAAACGGCATCTGAGACTGAAGGGCTTCAAAAACAAAAAACGTCTTTAAAGACCTCGTCTCCTTGAACGCCACAGAACTGCTCGTTTGGACTTTGCAAGAGAGAACCAAAATGGGGCATTCAAATGTAGATGAAAGTTTTATTCTCTGATGTAAAAAATTGTAACCTTGATGGTCCTGATGGTTTCCAAAGTTACTGGCATGACAAGCAGATCCCACCTGAGATGTTTTCTATGCGCCACAGTGGAGGGGGCGCCATAATGGTCTGGGGTGCTTTTTCCTTCAGTTGAACAATGGAGCTTCAGGAATAGAGATGGGCGAACATCGCCATTTACTGTCCGCGAACGGGCGGGTCGGACTTTTAAATAAGTCCGCCGTCCGCCCTGTTCGCGGACACATTCAAATTCCCCGCCTCTAGGCGGGGAATTTGAATCGGGAAAACCGGATGTGACGTCAGTGACCTTGTTAAGCTTGTTAAGATCCAACAATGTCAAATATGATTCTTTGGCATTTTGGTCTTAAACTTTTGATCAGGACTGTAATATGATGTGTGTGTAATTCAGGTTAAATTGCAATGCCGGCACTTTGAGATAAATAAGTGGGGTTTGGGTTTCAGTTTGGGCGCTCGGTCTCTAAAAGGTTCACCATCAGTTTTATATACAATACATAGACCAACCTGTCCCAACAAAAAATACAGCCCATGATCGGGGGATCAAAAAAATGGTCACCCTCTACAACTGAGCAGAATGTTACTATTTCTACATTAGTTTTAGTTTGTATCACTTCTCCATTGCCTACCTGAAATAGCTTTTTTTATTCAAGCCTTTCCTTGAGCAGGAACTGTTTTGTGAACGTAAATTGTGTATAATATAATCGAAAATGAATACATTGAAGTCATTGTTGTGAATCTAATTTGCCCGGCTTTCAGGTTTTGGTTAGCCTGTGGCATATTTAGGAGGATGAAATTGTCTGAATGGTTGTGTGACTGAATGCTTGCCATCCAATTTCACATAATGGGACATTGAACTCGATGTAGCGCACAGACCTTGTGACCACAAATGAAAGTTATCTTGGAAAAAAATGTAATGCTAGAGATAAGCAATATTTTATGAGGATTGCTGTCATTGTTAGTGTGTTGTTTCCTGGCATGGACTTTGCTCCATTTAAGACTTTGCTTTTGGTAAATATCAGAATGTCTTCTGTTTGCCAGCATATAAACCGTATATTTTCTGTCCTTTCATTACTTGGCTACAGTGGGATGCCAGGTAAGGCTAGTCACATGCATGTGCACTATTTTACATGTGAAAGCATATTTATAAAATTCACGCCTTTACCTTAATATCTAATGCTTAGAGTTATTAGCTATCTATTGTACTGTATAGACATGAGTTATTTCTTAGGGAAACTGTACTTACAGTGGCTTGCAAAAGTATTTTCCACATTTTGTCACATTACAGCCACAGACATGAATCAATTTTATTGGAATTTCCACGTGAAAGACCAATACAAAGTGGTGTACACGTGAGAAGTGGAATGAAAATCATAC
>CM070035.1:40407608-40419141 GCA_036250615.1 Ptychadena robeensis | reverse complement strand
CAACAATAGCAACAGCAGTTGAAAATAAACAGCTGATTTGTTAAATGAAGATAACAATGACTCTAGATCAGATTTATTGTGAATATTAGATGGAACATTTGCAATATTATGTGAATATTGTCTATGCTGCTTATTACTAGTGGTGAGGAGAACAACAGTACCCATCAGGGGTTTGTAATCGATGAATGAGAATAATACCAGTGTGAGAGTACCAATGCCAAGTGGAGGGTACAGGAGAGCAGGTGCAGGGTGGGGGTGGGTTAAGCATGTTGCCACCAGGCATATTTGGTGGTATAGTTACCTTCTGTATTATATGTTATGATAAAAAGAAAGAAACAGCTTTGCCTAGACCAGTGGTCCCAAATTGGGGGGCGCAGGGTGAAGGTATTCCAGTGGGGCGCAGGCCCTTATTCTGACCCTGTGTTTGAATGTGGAGGGGGGACTCGATAATGTTCCTAAATAGAAAAGAGGGGCCCTGCAAGCAAAGTTTTGGAACCACTGGCCTAGACTAAAGCTAGCCACACACGGTTCGATTTTGGTTCAATCGATGCTCGATTAGATAAATTTTTTCATCGATTGAACGAAAATCGAGAAATGCCCACATGGTACGATCGACGATAATTGTTCGATGAAGGCAGAAAAATTTATCGAATTTTGATCGGACATGTTGGAAAATCATCGTCGATTGTGCCAATATCGTTTTATAATCGTGGATGTTTGTAGTGTCCCTGGATCGATTAGTTTCGCTATAATTAACATAGACCACTTCAATCTGAACTTCGTGTGTGGCTAGCTTAAGGACCCCCATACACCTTTAGATTTCTCTGTCAAATTTCCTTTAGATCTCCTTTTGCAGAGGACCCTATACTACATAGTTGTTGGTAGATCTAAAGGATATCTGACAGAGAGATCTAAAGGTGTATGATTTCAGTAGGTGTCAGATCTGACTGCTCTGGGACTTTGCACATTCACATTGCTCTTCACACTTCTTTTTTGAAAAATCTTGTTTAATGCCTTACTGTCTCCCAATAATTCACCTGATGCATTTGCATTCAGAGAATAACTTTTTTGGCTGCCATACAGCCTTACAGAAATATAACATAAGAGAACGCAGGCAAAGTTCGCTAGTGAGGTTAAAATAAACTCGTCTACGGCTAAAATCCAAGACGCTTAGTACAGCTTTGTGAAAGACCGCTGTCTGGATCCTTGTGTGCTGGGAATATTTTGGAGAAAGTTCTAAACCTTTTCTTTTTCAAATGCTTTTATAATCTGCCAGCTTTGCAGTTCTTTGTTATTTTTCAAAAAAATCAAGCAAAATGCCTGAAATCGTACTTATGAGATATCAAAGGTAAAGCAAACTTGATCTATGATCTGCGTGATGCATTAATAAAGGGATGTAGGTACATATTTCATTAATAATTGCTCACATCTGTGAGGTAAAGTTTCCAAACTCTCTTTATACGTGTTGTTTCAAATTTCTTTGAAGATTGATAGCAAAAACTGTTAACACATGTTTAAACTTTTATATTGTCTTTAATTTGAAAATATTTACTTATTATATGTAGTAAATCTCACTAGTGAAGGGGTTAATAAACTTGTGATGATTATGCACCTTCTGTAGATTGCCCAATATGTCCTCATACCACCTTCAACATCTTGTCAAACCCATCAACATCAGACCTATTGGGTACAAGTATGACAAAAGATGTCAACAGCTTGGTTTTAATTTACAAATGAGATCCAGGAAAAGAAAAGCTGAAATACAATCCTACAGACTGTTTTCATATGTATTTATAAAAATGGAAAGTCACAAAGACACTTAAAGTGCACCTAAACTCAAAAATAAAAAATTACAAAAAAATGTTTATTACATTTTTAATTACCTTTAAACTTTCCCAATAGTTAAAATGTGCTCAAAAACTAAAAAATATTCATTTAGCAATCATGCTGATGCCTGTGGGAGCCGCCATTTTAGATTCAGTGTTTGATTCCAGGCTTGCATGAGTTGAGGCTGCAATATCGTCGGCGGCCACCTGGGGGCGCCAGATACAATGTGTGTCAATGGACACAAAGTGAAAGTGAGAACAATAAATAAATAAATCAACGTGAACTGCTGCTGGAGATGTCGGCTGCCCGCCGCGGCGCTGAGGAGATGCTCACACAGAGGAGGAGGGGTGAGGGGACAATTATACAGATATCTCCACACAGGTAAATTTGTCTATTGTCTATTTGTACTAAATTATATAGCTTAAATGGGAAAGTTTTATTGTGAATACCAGAGGACCTCATCCTGGCACTGGTCCATATCCTTGCTAGAACTAGTGCTGATTGTGAATATTGTAATCCAATTTTTATTGTGAATATTGGCACTTTGAGAATTCACTTAAGTCATTAAATTAATTAAAAACAGTACTATATCTTTGCAATAGAGAACATTCAATATTTATTACATCAGTACCTGGAAATACCGTGTAATGCATTCCCAATATACACAATGAAGTTAGTTTGTTAAAAGTACCACCATGCTTCACTGTTGGGACTGTATTGGACAGGTGATGAGCAGTGCCTGGTTTTCTCCACACATACAGCTTAGAATTAAGGCCAAAAAAGTTCTATCTTGGTCTCACCAGACCAGAGAATCTTACTTCTCACCACCTTGGAGTCCTTCAGGTGTTTGTGAGCAAACTCCATAAGGCTTTGATGTGTCTTGAACTGAGGAGAGGCTTCCTTCGGGCCACTCTGCAACAAAGCCCCGACTGATGGAAGGCTGCAGTGACGGTTGACTTTTGACAACTTTCTCCCATATCCGGACTGCATCTCTGGAGCTCAGCCACAGTGATCTTTGGGTTCTTCTTTACCTCTTTCACCAGGGCTCTTCTCCCCCAATAGTCGCCGGTTAGACGGACAGCCAGCTCGAGGAAGGGTTCTGGTCGTCCCCACGTCTTCCATTATGTGCTCTTAGAAACCTTAAGTGCCACAATAAAATTTTTGTAACCTTGGCCAGATCTGTGCCTTGCCACAATTCTGTCTCTGAGCTCTTCAGGCAGTTCCTTTGACCTCATGATTCTCATTTGCTCTGACATGCACTGTGAGCTGTAAGGTCTTATATAGTCATTATAGCTTTCCTAATCAAGTCCAAACAGTATAATCAAACACAACTGGTGTCATTTATTAGCAGCTGGTTGCTTACTGAGTTCTGTAACTAAAATAACACACATGTGAATGGTGAGACAGAGCTCCCTTCTTTCTCTAATCTGAAATAGGATGTTTGAGTGGTGATTATCTTCATTAGATTATTATATCACCTACAAAGAATCAATATATCTGAATGGCCACACCGCAAATGTAGAAAAAGCTAGAAAACATGATGGGGATGAGATACATTGATGCTTTGCTGAGGCTGTTCTATTTTACTGATAATCTCTTTGAATTGCACTGAGGTAGATTTGTATAAGCAAATTGCATGTCATATATCTCAGCCATTTCATATCCTGAGTTACCTAATCCATGGCTTGCAGTAATTGAGAATCATGCATTATAATAAATTAGTACGTTTTTTATAATCACGGAGCTGAGAATTTCCTGCCTGAATTAATTGATTTATCTTCATAACTTAGCCTATGTCAATGCCAAGCATTCAAAAATCTCATCTCATGTTTGATAATACATGTTACTGGGCAGTAAACCTATTCTCACCTTGGTCTTTTATTAAGGAAACAGTAACAGCAATATGAATTGAATACAAGCTTACAAAATGTAACAAGTATGATAGAACTGTCATTTATACTGCTTTCATTAAACTAACTGGATGAGCCTGTTTCCAAAAGGTGACTGTGAGTAAAAACCCTCCTTAGAAGGTTTTATTGTCTTTATACCAAACTTTAGACACTTCTGTCAGCATTCAGTCACTTGCACACAGGCTTAAGCCCCCCATACACCTTAATATTGATCCATACAATCTCCATTAGATGTACCAACAACTGTGTAGTATAGTGGCCTCCCTGATAGAATACATAGTGATTGGAAGGATTAGAAACATACTACATGGTTTTGGTAGAACAAAATTTGATTGTACAGAAATTGTATGGAAAGATTGTAAGGTGTATGGGGGCCTTTAGTTATTGGCTGGAACCTTTTAATACCCTTATAAGCTGTCTTATATATAAAGTGCAGCCTGAGCTCTTAGGCTAGGGCTCCACTATGCGCTGGCATCCGTGGAAGCAGATGGACTGCGTCAACATCAATGTGATGGTGGTTTGGACCGATGAATCGTGACCTCTGACGGGCAGTGGAGACAGCCCTGCCAATGCCCCATTATTGTCAATTGGCGTCTTGTGCACTCTATTAAAACCCCTGCATTCAGTGGAGCCCTAGCCTTATACCTATGCTGTGATCTCACACATTCACCTATAAACAGTGACTGAGGTTCCTATGGTAGGCAAGACAAGTCTATGTAACAATGAAATCTCTAACTGCTTTCAATAAAGCTTTTCGGGCTACCAAGGCACCACATCTGCAAGTGAAACTTAAAGACGGCCTAAATTCAACTTTTGTACTGCATGCACCTCATAGCCAAATCCCACATTATAGGTCCAATCTTTGAAAAAAGAAAAAAAGCTATATTTAATGAGTAAATTCCAGTGGTCTCTTGTTGCTCCTGTCCCTTGTGCTGAGGCAGGGAGAAACTGAGATAGCTGCATGCCTAGTGACAGTGGATTAGGTGCGGAATCATACTCTGTATACAATATTGTGGAGATACATTTTTCTTATTGAAAATCATTATCTGGCCATCCAGAGGCCCCTTATTTCATTGCAGTTAAATAACCCCTGGAAGGGTGGTAACTTTACTGAATCTCTCATATAGTTCTAGGGAAAAGCAGGTAAGGATATCTTTTTAGGATTGTGCAGCATTTCTCTACCATTGTACCAACTCTGTGGTAAGCAATAATTAATATGTATATACATATATATATTAATTGCATTTAGCCTTGGCAATAGAATGATACTTCCACACAGGGGAGGTCCTAGGGAGATTGGCGCCCCTTCTGAGGGCCCACCCCCCAGTCTTGCCTCACTTCCGGTGAGCGTGTGGGCTCCTGAGGTGAGACTCTGTTACAGACTCCACCCATTCACCACCCATCCTCATCCCCACTCCCCCGGAAAGCAGGAGAGAGAGCACAGGGGGTAGTCTCCTCCTTCTCTCTCCCCGGGCAGGAGCGCTGTGGGGCAGAAATGGAGACACCTGGACATCAACATTTTTTTTCTGATGCCCCCTGGCATGATGGTGTCCTGGGCAACTTCCCAGGTTGTCCAAGCCCTAAACCGCCTCGGCTTGTACAGTGCCAGGGAGAGAATATAGCAACATGGAGAACATACCTTTCCCTATGAGTCTAATTATTACAACAAGTAATATAATGGATATTCAATTCTTACAAACTACTTACAAACTACTATTTGGTTTGGTTCTGTTTAATCCCTTTAGGATTATTCTGCAGTGTGCTCTCTTCCTCTGACATATTACTTAAGTACAAGTAACGTGACATAGGTCTGTAGTTTTTATAGGGTGCTTTTTCCTAATGGCAAACTAATGACTCAGTGATGTTCTTGATGGTGAATGTGAGCCTGAGCTTCTTGCTTGAACAATCAGTGCTACAACAAATTACATCATTTATTGAAACCCTGTAAATATTCCGAGTATATTTAAGTATCACTTGCAGCTGCACATCAGCTATCAGTTGTGTTGTTTATTTTCAGTGTTGCAAAAACCATTGACACTGGTCCAAAAAGTCTACATAGAATTTTTGTTTTTTTACAAAACAATATTGTCAAAAGCAAGCATAGTTTGTCCCGAGTCCTGAGGAAAGTGTCATGTGGTTAATTCAGTGGAAATGCATCTAATTGATTCAGTGTCTGGTCTTCAATGGGTAAACATCGCCAGGACGTTGCTTGTTGTGATTGACATTGGATTACATTGCTGGATGATGTGATAGACATGGATTTACTTCTGGAGACATAAATAAAGTTTGTTTTTAAAGTCGGTAGATACGTGTTTTGTGTTTTTATTTCAACAAAGGATTTTTACCTTGGTGTGTTTGTACTGTAATTGTCTAAATTTAACCCTTTTTGGGAATGGGAAGTAGTGATGAGCAGCAAAAGCAATATTCATATTAGAAAAATATCACAATTTTTTCACCTATTGTTCACCAAAAAATTGAGAATTGGTGATATCCAATCTTTATTACCTTCATTGCGCTAATCTGCACTTGTACATGCGCATATTGCGAATGCAATGCATGGTAGTTCCAGGCACTGATGTAGAAAATCACAAATATTAGTGATTACGAAGATATAACACTATATTTGAGAGCTTCTCAATCAAGGGCTTGTCCCCACAAGCGAAGTTAGCTACGGGACGGCGCTGAACAAAGATCACGAGTGGTCATGACCGCCGTGGTGGCTAGCTATATGTCAATGCAGCCACTAGCATTTCAAAACGCGCTCACAGCTGTGGCCACTGGCAGCCGTGCAAGTGGGGGTAGCCCAATTGGAAATGGAAGCGCCCGTTGTCTGTGCGCCCAAATTCGGCTGTGGGGGTAAGCCCTAATGGGGAAGAGTTGCATTCTCACTCTTCTAGGTGAATAAACAGAATTTTTATTAAGCCCCTTGGCAGAAATCTTGAGTATGACTCGGGGAAGATTTCAATTACAAATATCAGTAAACCTGGGCCACCCTTAGCTTAGTATACCTTGATGGCGGGCCTCGACTCTTTCTGGATTCACCTCCCTGATGCCAGTGATGATGCAGGGCAGGAGGAGGGGTGCTATTATAATATGGACATAGGTGTCCCAGGCACTTACATTGTTGTTTTTTTTACATGCATATCTGCATAGCTTAATATCTGGCCAAACTACAGAATATAGGATGAAATTAATGTTTGCTTTGGCTTTGAATAAACCCAAAGACCTACATTGCCGTAACACTGTATAGTATTCATCTGTTCCCCATTAGTAGTAGATATTTCTTTGCTGTAATTTGAGGAATATAGGAAACATCTACATAAATCTTGGCTGGTCAATTCGTATTATGATTGACTCAATGTGGCCAAACTTTGGACAATCGATGCACTTTGACAATTAATTCCATTCTGGTTCAGGCAATGTGGCTTACTCAAATCCTGATCGGATTTAGGTGAACTGGCTCATTCCACTCAATTCAACGTGAATGACAAGTCGATTCATTCACCTGTACTCTTGCACGCCACATTTGCAGTAAAGCTAAAGCTGCTTCCATTCAAACAAATAAAGAAAAATAAAGTAATCCAAAAAACATGTAGTAGCTGAAACCAGTAACCCTCATACAGGAAGCCTATTTCACAGCTCCGTGGAGCTGAATTTGTTAGCACGGTATATGAATTGAGCTCTGGAGAGCTGGGCATTTGAACATTTCTTGAAATGACTTAAGATAAGTCATCAGCTACCTCACAGGCAATGGTTTTTTAGTCAGTGCCAGGTAATCCCTCAATGTGACAGCATCATCTTGCCTGGCTACAAATATGAAAGTTACCATGGAAAAACGAAAAGGGAAGTCCAATGCCAGCAATTTGTAGCAAGAGAAAAGAGGAAACAGGAATAAAATACAATTTAGGCTAAAAAAGGTATAAATGTCACAAATGGCTCATGATAGGAAATAGTGCTTCAAGAAATCTAAAATATGAAAAGCTTTTGGTTTCCGATCAAAATATTACTGAAGTCAAATGGCAGTAAATAATATTTTTGGTACTAAGCATTCTTGTCAACATGTTTCTGTTCCATTTACTCAAACTTCTGACAGCATGTTTAAAGTAGGGAACAGTTTGGAAAAGTGATTTTAATCTCAGTTGTGTGAAACTGAGAAATAGCATCAGAGAGCATTTGAAATATATTACTTTTTTAACTCCAGAAAGGTACAACTGCATCAGAATTTGCTGCATGGTCCTCCTGAACCATTGATGAAGAGTTTAATAAAATAGGGTGTGAAGCTCACCAAAAACACATCAACTTTTGTTTGATAAACTTTTTAAGTAATTTAAATATCAAATTTCAATCTAACATCAATTGATGGTAATAGTGCAACATCTGGGTAGTGGAGCCCCCTTGGGATATGCTAGTGGGCCTGTAAGGCCTGCTCACACGGACACATCTATGCTAGGCTACGCCTGGTCCAGCTGTAAGGGGGGTCAGCCAGTCTGCTAGAGGGAGCTCCAGGCTTAAAGCAGGGTACAGACGGTTCGATATTCGAGCCGTCCGAAGTACCCTCCAGCAGCTTGATGGCGTCATCACGCTGCTGTCAGATCTCGGCGGGGCTGGGGAGACAGCTCTGCTCTCTCCAGCTCAGCCGAAGCTTTAGCTGGAGACCCGCGGTCTCTATGCAAAGCATCGGACATCTGCCATATTTACAGTCATGTCCCATATGGCTGTTTTCGAGCAGGATTAATTTGAAAACACGAAAACAGCGATGGGCGCATATAATATGAGCCAGATAGATGGCCGTGAGCGCGCACGGCGATCGAAGGGGCCATCAATCTGGTCCATATCTGCAGGTCTGTACCCTGCTTAAGGAGATAAAAGGGATCTCAGATGAGGAAGTGAGGCCTTTGTTGAAGAGAGAGAGTGAAGACAGGCTCAGTTGAGCAGAGGGAGAGCCGCTGGCCTGTGGAGGAAAGAGTGTGAAACGTGCAGGTGGCTGCAAGGCAGAACAGCTTGCAGAGTCTTGCGAATCCCCTGTTCTGATCCAATGTGTTGTCTGAGTTGTAGCTGCCCACAACTTGGACCAGCCCCTGGTTACCGGTGAGATGTGCAGAGCTGGATTGAGACCCCAGAAGTCCCCCATTGGGACCAGGAATCCTCCCAGCCAAAGACTCTTACCGAGTGAAGTGGCACAGGTGAACCTTTCTTACGCTATGCCTCCACTGCGTTGTGTGATCCGTCAGGACCCCGGCGGACCTTCCGTTCTCACGACGTTCTGCCAAATTGGCTCAGCACCATGTGAACAGAGGATCCGCCAGGCAGGTAATGTGTATGTGCTCTGTCGGGACCCCCGTCCCGCTTAACAAAGGGGATCCCAAATGATCACATAACGCAGTAGAGACACAGCCTTACTTTGTTTATAAAGGACTGGTATCGGCCTAATCAAGTAACCAGTTTGCTATTGTATCAATAAAAGTTAAACTGTTCAATCAACACTGGTGTTTGAGGCTTAGTTCACTACCCCATGTCCTGCTTTGTTACACACCTATAGGTGCTCTTCACCTCTACCTAAATTCACACATATTTTCTGCATAAAGATATACACAGGGCCTCTGTGAGATTAACTTTAATGTGCACATTGTGGGTTTATAAAACTGGGGGAAACTTTACCGTGCTGGAATATAAACAGTTCAGTCACTACCGCTGTCTCAGTTGGCAGGGTGCATACTTAGGGTTTGGTTACAGTACAGTCTATTCTTTTGCCCCCATGAGAGGAGTTTGTATGCCCCACTCTTTCCCAGGGTAGGGGATCTCCAACACTCACATGTTGCCAACTGGTGCTTGTAGTCCCAGCTTCTCTCTCAGCCTTCCGCAAGGATTCTTGGCAAGATAAAACACAAAAAACAGTGGCCCCTCCAGTTTTAAGCCTTATATAACCCCTAGAGAAGGGGTAGGCATAGTTTTTGACACATTTGCCACAATAGGTTCTTAAATTTGACAGAGGAGCCAGACCAAGAGCCTGTAATGGCCAACTGCCATAGGTGTCTTGATTTCTCACTTGCCCAGCTTTCTTGATGATGCTGGGGACTTGTGGCGGGGATATGCCATTGAAAGGAAGATGACTTTCATGAGGGTAAAAAAAAAAAAACATTTCAAAAATAAACTGCCACATTTCAGTAAAAATATGGAGACTTTGAGGAAAAGATGCTCTGACTCCTCTCCTTAGGTGGATATTCAGACCCCTTTAAGCATTATGCATGATAATTGCAGGGAAAAGGCAGAGTGGACCCAGAGCATCTTTTCATCAAGGTGATAATAAACAAAGTTTATTATAACAGAACATAGCAAACACAGGAAACGTATATGTCACATGACTGTCCCTCACAACACTGCCATCTAGTGACAATACAGTAAAACATATAACACTGATATAGTTGTTGTTAATACAATACAAACCTGTATTCTAACACCCCCACTCAACAACTACTATCTAAGTCAGTCCCATGTCTGATCTAAGATCCACAAATCAATTTCTAGCGAGTGGCTTGGTCATAGCATCAGCAATCATTTTTTTTTCAGACTCACAATATATCAATACAATCACTTTCAACTAAGTCATGAATGTAATGATGTCTGACGTCGATGTGCTTGGTCCTTGCATTCATCTTCTCACTTGTTGAAAGTTTCAAACTTAAGTCCTTTGTCTGTTTCAGGTATCTCATAACTCTTTTAATTGCATTCCAGTCTCTTTGACGTGGTCTATCAACTCATCTGCAAAGAAGAGACATGGCGGCTGCAATGTCTGGACGTGTAGTGGTTGCAATGTAGAGAAGTGCCCCCACTGCTTGTCTGTACTGTTCATAGGATGTGAGAAGATTCTCTTCTCCTTCTAACGTTGGGTAGGCCGTATCCATAGGTGTGCTTGCTCCTTTGGCTTGTTTACCTTGAGGCAGCTCTGAAAGTGTCCATGTCTGGAGGTCATGAAGTGATGTCATCTCTTCATCAGAGGCTTCATTCCACTTTTGCTGGAACTCCTTTATTGCTTGGTTGATCTTCTGACTGAAGGCTCCTCTGGTTCATTTTCACTTTTTGACTTTTCTGCAGTCATGTCTATTTCTGTGTCACTTTCCTTGTTTTCTTGAGTGACTGATGTGGATTCTTTCTCAGTTTGGGCAGATTGTGTCAGTTGTTCAAACTTTAAACGCACAGAACTTTCATCTATAATCACACTTCTGCTGACTGTGACTTTATTTGTGTCTTGATGCAGAATTCTGTATCCTTCCTGAGTTTCAATGTAACCCACAAGAACTCCTTCTTTTGCACACGCATCCCATTTTGTTCACTTCTCTTTTGGAATGTGTACATAGGCTTTACTTCCAAAAATTTTGATGTGTCTTAAATCTTGTTTCTTTTTGTTCCACAGTTCATATGGAACGTTCCACGTTTTGCTGTTCCGGGCAAACGATTTTGAAGATAACATGCAGTCATGTATGTGGTTGGCATACCAGCATCAAATAGCATGCTCCTCCCACTTTCACACAATGTGCGGTTCATTCTCTCTGCAACTCCATTTTGCTCTGGGTTATATGGAACAGTTGTCTGGAACATAATTCCATGTTTTCTGAGAATGGCTTGTGTTTTACCACTTGTATATTCTGAGCCATTGTCTTAGTATTCTTAGTACTCTGGGCATTCTTCCAAATGTATTACTGACTTGAGCAAGATACTCCTCAAATTTCTCTGGAAAGTCATCTTTACTGTGAAGTAGGAACACTGTGGTATGTCTGGAGTAATCATCAATGAAAGTA
>CM070035.1:40382444-40407508 GCA_036250615.1 Ptychadena robeensis | reverse complement strand
ATATGTCCATGTAATGTATGTGGGGGATTTTTTTTTTGAGTTTACAACCGCTTTAAGTCTACTTAATGTTTATTTTACTGTCGCAGTCTATACTCCATTTACTATGCTATTCAAAGCAGGCCTCCTGTCAAAAAATGCTACCAGACAGAAGCATTGTTACTGCATAATACTTAATGAATACAGCAGTCACCCATAACATTTTATTTTCATCATTCAGCTTGTGCACCATCAGCATCTCATAATTTCTAGCCCTTATCATCTCATTAATAAATCCCCCAACAGCTTCATATCATACCCCTGTAGACTTTGTTCTCATATCATTTCAAAATGGTTTCAATAGTTATCACCAGACTGCATCTCTTTCCCTTCTCAGTAGCAGCCATCATATTGTATGTATGTTCCTCAGCAATCAAGTAAAGTCTCCACAGCAGCGGGGTTCCGACGGAGCACATACACTGTACCTGCTTGGTGTTGACAAGTATGAGATGCTGTGTTCTCAGGGTGCTGAGCTATTCTGCCGATGCAGGGGTTGCATCTAAAGTGTATGTGATCCCTTGGAACCCCCGCCAAACACTGCACTTAACGTAGGGGTCCCTGCACCATTCTGTCTCTCAGTATAATGTTACCCTACAATAAATTTGCCCGTGCCACCCTCAGCTCTCCCCGCCCCACTAACCCCCTTCCCTGGCAAACAGTACGGGTATTCTACCCGCCAGCAGAAAGATCCTGCCAGAGGAAGAATATTTTCACTAGAGACCAGTGAAAAAGATCAGCTTGAAACTGGAAGTGACATCAGTGACGTCAGGTAATCGAAATCAGGAACTGTGAGTTCCAGATACCTAAAGTGACGTCAATTCCTCCGCGAACAGGCAGACGTTGGACTTTTCTAAAATCCACGAGCGGCGCGGCCTTGTTTAGTCATGACTAATGTCGAATCTTCAGTCCATCATGGATGGTGCTGCTAGACTCATTTACTCCTCATCTGCCACTCCTCTCTGCAAATCTCTTCACTGGCTTCCAATTGCCCAGAGAATTAAATTTAAACTTTTGTGCCTTGCTTTTAAATCACTCCACACCTTCTCTACCATTTACATTTCCAAGCTGGTACATAAACACACCCCTAACGACCCCCTCCGCTCCTCCAGTTACCGACCAATGACATCCCCACTCATAACATCATCACATGCACGGCTTCAATACTTCTCTAGGGCCGCACCTACTCTCTGGAATTCTCTCCCTCGCCATTTGACTTGCTTCTACCTTTTGACACTTTTAAAAAAGCCCTGAAAACCCACCTCTTCACTCTTGCCTACCCATTTTCTCACTCCTAACATCACAACCATGCCAGTCCCATCCTCCCACCTATTGTATACTCTGCTCCCCAACCTATTAGATTGTAAGCCCCATCAGGCAGGGTCCTCTACTCCTCTTGTGTCATATCCTGGACCTATGTGTTATCTTGTGTTGGGTCTCAACTGCTATCGTACAGCGCTGCTTCATATGTTGGTGCTATATAAATAAATGATGACTATAATAATAATATCTTTGGACTGGAAGACTAAATAGTAAATAATAATTTCCAGCAGGTGAACAAGCCTAGAAACAATCCACATGTGTGAGGTGTTTAACATGCGCTGTGGTTTAAAGGATTGCGTATATTCCGGCTAATATTCCACTCACAGCCAGTTATGAAGCTGTAAAGTACGTTTTCCCTTGAATGACTCTGAAGTATTGCGCAAGCAAAAAAATAATACGTTTCAAATTAAGTACAGAATATCAATTTGTCAAACCTGCTGAATCAGCTATTTTCTATTTGGAAAGTAAAACACAATATTCTTTAATTCAGCCATGCTTGTCGTCCATATCAATAGCCCTGTGATTCTGGATTAAGCCTTTGGTGAAGAGGGACTGCTATACGGGGGTTTCTAATGTCTCTAACCAAAGAGTTTTAATCGAAACTAAGGAACTGCTAGACATTCTTCATAACTATAGATCTTTTATTCACTAATGAAATGTTTGAAGCCTCTAATTTAGTTCATCTTCTGTGATTTATAGCCTTTTTTGTGTGCCAACAAGCTACACAGGGCTTAACAGCATAAGCAAGCCAAATAAACCAGAGATAAGCACATATGAGGCATCACCCTATATTAGTCATTTACACCTTCCTGTTCACATTGTACAAATTAGCATTCACTTAGCACAGGCTCAGCAAACTTTACAATGAAAAGAGCCATTATGTCCTCTCTTTCACTAAAGAAAAATAGTCTGGAGCTGTAAAACAAAACCACATTCACATATACATTCACACCTTTTCCCTCCTGGAGGACACCCCCCTCTGTTAAAGAAGCAGCCCAGCAGCCATTTTACATTTATCCTGTGTCTCTAGTACTAGATAGATAGGGAGCGCTGCTGCTGATTGAGGGATTGCTGAGCTACTTTGCTATTATACTCCATCCAGTGATCTGTAGCTATAGCTAAGGTGTTCTGTTACATGTAGTTCATCATTACTGAGCTACAAAAGTACTTTTCTGGGGGTGGGGTATTCTGTATTATGGTAATGTGCACTGTGTTATAATCCTGAGCTGAGGTGTGCTGGTAGTTGTAGTTCAGCATCACAAACTGAAGCAGGACATTGCAGAGAGATCTGACTAAATGCAGTGCACTGCAGAAGGTGCTATCAGGTTGGTAGCCCACACCAGCTAACTTATGGCAAAATCTGTAATCTAAATAGATTTTCGGCCATTAGACATGAAAAAAACAGCATTTAAAAAAATCCCTATTTTTTTGAGGAGAAGTTTAGCCATTGATCCCACTCTGGCATGACACTGTTCAGGTGGTTGCACCCTTTTGACACTTTTTTATTGGTGTTGTGGCTACAAATATGACCTGAAGGTTTGAGAAGTTCACCCTCCATTAAAGTCAATGGAGGTTCGCTGTGAACATGCGAACGGCGGGTATTTGTAGAAGTTTGATTCGCCTGTTCGCGAACAGCCACAGCTGATGTTTGGCCATCACTATCCCTGACACACAAAGCTTGTTTTTTTGTTCTTCCATGGAAGTTGCTGCATGGTCAAGTCTCTAGGCTTGGGATGTGTGGCTGAGTCCCCCTTTGTAACCTTCTACCCCTCTAGGGACCCACACTCCTTCCCTCAGTGTTGCTGGCAAGCAGGTAGCAAAAAGTGATGATTAGACATCAGCATGGAAAGGGTTAGAGTTGGGTATCAAGAATGTTGGGTTAGGACTAAGGCAGGAGGAAATTAGGGATAACAGTTTTAGCTGACTTTGTGCAAGAATTCCAATGCCCCTGGACTGGAGGTGTAGAGAAACTCAAAAAATTGTCTTTGAACTGAATTTATGGAAAAACTTAAAGTGCTAGAGCAAATTAGTTTTTCTTTTCCCAGAACCCTTCTCTACATCATCAGCAATTTTTGTGATGATATTATGTTCAAAGACTTTCCAATATATGAACATGGCCTATGCTAAGTAAACTTTTGTATTTAATATGTTACAGGTCCTAGTTTTATTTTTCTGTGTATGCAGTGTAGTCTAGCCATACAAACTAGGTCAGGTGCTGTCCCCTTAAACTCTACTTCCCATGAGGCTCTGCGGCCAGAAGGGTGTAAAGCTGAACAAAAAACAAAAACAGAGAGGGGGATAGAGAGCTATATATCAACTCTCATCCATCCTCTCCTGAATGGAGGCTCAAACTCCTGGACTTTTAAGGCTCATTTTAGAAATTGATGGTTATTAATATCATATGTATAAGATTTTTATTCAAAATAAGGTACATAGATAATTGTTCAAAAATGATGTCATCACTACATGATTATAGATGTCTCATGATGCAAAATTCACTTAACAATTCACCTAAAATTTCTGTTACATACAGACAATCTTTTACATAAGCAATTGCTTCATACTATTGTTGGGCATTATCTTGACACGTTTCGCCGCATCGGTATAAAGCTGAAGCCCAGGAAAAGGAGAGGCAGTCCAGAGGAGCAGGTGCTAATGAGACAGCAGCAACTGGGCTAGAGAGCTGTCTTCAGGCTTGCCTTCTTCTACCCTATATACCGGCATGCGTGTAGCCGGTGGACTCAATAGCATGCATTCCTTGAACAACACCCAGTTGCTTGTCATAAAGATTGGTATCATCCCAGATACCCAATTCAAGTGGGGTGGCACGACCAGTGGAGTGCAGATTGGTGGCATTACCACATGCCGTATGCTCCTGTGGATGAGATTGGCAGTCTCCGCTATCTCCAGTGGCGTGCAAGTTACCCCTGCTACTGAAGAGGACAGGATGAACTGTTCCAGTTTACTAATGAACTGAATACACCTTTATTGATCCCTTTGAGTTTAAGCTCCCTTGTTTTCCCAAGTTCTGCTTTCTTGCTTAGCAGTTTTGCAGTATGTTCACCTTCTGTCGGTTGATCCTTGAACCTGTACAGCAGTTAATATTAGATTCATTTAAGTTTTGTCCCTTACATCAATAGTTACAACCACACAGATCAGTAACAAAATGTGATCTGCTTTCATCTAATAAACTGCACTTCATTTATCAAAAACTAGATGAGACAAAGTTTTATTTGACTCCTGTTAAAAGCTTTCAACTGTTCATTTTTTGTTGGTTAAAATTTATGACTGCTTTTTGTACCATTTTGATATAAGAAGATTTTTGTTTGCCTTGCGGTTTTGTGATTTATTGTCTAGCTGCATTGGAGCATGGACTGGCTTTGTTGAGTCTGCAAACTTCCTTGTGTTGACAGGAGCCTCCTTTACATACTGCAGAATCAGTAAACAAGTGAATATGGGCCTCAACAGAACATTCAATGACTCAATTAGATTCAGTATTTACATTTGTCTTTTTAATTAATATATACATTAGGGAAAGAAGTGTTTGCCCCCCTGGTGATGTTGTATGCTTGTCCTCTGATAAAGAAATGACCAGTCTATAATTGTTATAGGAGGCTTGTTTTAGCTGTAAGAGACAGATTAAAACCAATAAAACCCCTTGTAAACGCAGTCCACAAAAGTCAGAGATTGATGTTCATTGCAATGAAGGGATAAGTATTTGATCCCTTTGCAAAAGAGGACTTTTGCCAAATCCCTTGTTAGCAATGAAAGAGTTCAAAGGTTTCTTGGTCGTAGTTGGCCACGAAGTTTAAAACATCTCAGTATGGGATTTTCTATCACTGCTCTTTGTAGATCCTTTTCAAGTGAGTAAAGTTTTGTGGTTGATGTTTGACAACGCAGCCTTCAGGTGCCTCCACAGCCATGCTTGTCATCCATATCAAATAGCCCTGATTCTGCATTAAACCTCTGATAAAGAGGGACTGCTACACTGAGTAGCATGTCACAATGGACCATCTCACAAATCTACAAAAGGCTACAGACTCTTCCAAGGAGAGAAAGGACACCAGAGTACCAGATTCCTGATGTTCTCCAAACAATAATAAGCATCCATTACATCCTCTTTTCCTGAAAGCCAAAGAAAACCAATTGAATGGTGATAAATTACCACATTTTAACTTTTTGGTGTGAAAAATTATTCAGAATGCATTATGGGAAGTTTTTAACTTACTTAACTTACAACCAACCTTTGGGAGTGAAGTTCATAAGTCAAGGGCCCACTATACCAACCTAGAATGCAGAGCAGTTGGGTCAGTGAAGTTAAAGCACAACTTAACCCTCCAGATGATCTTTTCCCCCTAGCTAGTCAACCCCACATCATTGGAGCAATATGTAAATAAAAAATCACTGTGAGGAGATATATGTAGAGTTACCCCCTCGCCCCTCCTACTGTGCATTGATCTCCTCATTGCCGCAACACCGAGCTCTGGCTTCCCACATTGCTTTTCACAGCTGTTCACATTTTTTTTTCTTGCTTTCATTTTGTGTCCATTGACACATATTGTATCTGGCGGCCCCCAATGGCCGCCGGCATTATTGCAGCCTTAACCCATTCAAGACTGGAAGGTTACACGGAATCTAAAATGGCGACTCCCACAGACATCAGCAGGTTGGATAAATAGATTTTTTTTAGGTTTTTGAGCAACTTTGAGCTTTTTGGGACAGTTTAGAGGTAAGTAAAAATGTAATTACATTGTTTGGTGTTTTTTTATTTTTGAGTTTAGGTGCGCTTTAAGTCATGAATATGGCTAAAAAAGGGAGGCATAGATTTGGATAAAAAATAATACATGTCTAACATTGAATATCAGAATGTTATCTGTCATTGTACTATGATGTTAGCACTTCTTCCCTAAGGTACCCATGAATTTTATTTTAATTGGACATTGTACCAATTATTAGTAGTGATGAGCGGCATAGGCAACATTCGTATTCGCGGCATGCCACGAATTTTATGGAAAACATTCAGAAAATATTCACATTCGGCAATATTCTGGTTTTTTTTATTGCGAATATCAGCAGTTTATTGCAGATTTCGTGCGCGCAATATATGTTTAACATGGCACGAATTTTTATGCGAATTCTTAAAGTGACGATTTTCGCAATATTCGCATCACCCCAATATTCATTAAAAAAACTGTTGATGGTGTTGCTAAGCTCTTGTTGCAGCATTCCCATTCGTCCACTTGCATTGGGAGTCATGTGTAATGGCTAAAAAATACAGAATATCCGGAATTGCGAATATTCGGCAATATATTCACCATCTTTGCGAATTTCCGAATTGCCGATATTTGCGATTAATATTCGGAATCCGAATATTCGCGATCATCACTAATTATTAGCAGAATTTATTCTAATTTTTTTATGAGACTGTCACTCAGAAGTGTGTAGAATACGTTTATCTAAATTTGCATTGCACCTCTATTTTCCTGTTTCCTCCCCCTATATATGTTCGACTTGGCCATAACTGGATAACCAAATCTGCTGCCGACCAGTCAAGGAGAAATTTGGTACACCCCATCGTCATATGTATGAGATGCTGTAGACCCCTACTGATGCTTCAACAACACTCTGTAATTTGCATTTATGTTACATCTGTGCACCAGACAATAGATTGTTAGAGTGAATCATGCTAACTAAAAGCCCTCCAACTTAATTTGTTAATCTTTTGTACATATATTATCTCTACCAGTCACAGCTGGAGTAATCTCTTTCCACTGTGCCTGTCTCTGTTTAAATTATTTTTTACTTTGTAATTCTTCATCTGCTCATTGCCAGAATATTGAATTAACTGAGTGGAACAAACAGGCATTCTTTTATTAAAATATTTGCAATTGTATTCTTCAAACTGAAGTGACTGCAGCACAAGGAATTCCACATAAATCAAGAGCGACAAGAGCGTTATAATAAATAATCTGCTAAAGATGGAAAATGACTCCCACTCAAGAGAACTGATGCGCCTTTGAATAAACTTTATATAAAAAAATAGATTAAATACCTCTTGTTCTTTTGTTCATACTATAGAAATACCAGACGGCATCACATGAAGGTGTATGCAAATGAGGAGTGCAGAGGACAATGTCAGCTGATAGAGCTTACAATAGAGGTGTATGGAGGCCATATGTGTAGGAGAAGAGTATGGTACGTATGACAATGGGGATAGTGTTAAGGAGCAGGTGAAATGATAGAGCTCTGATAGATAGAGCTGATTAATGTGCAAATAGGCTTTTTAAGAAGTGGTGTTGGAATAGGTGGGAAGTGTAGGAGTACAGGAGACATCTTTGCTTTCTTTTCTGTTATACTATTGATGGTATCCTTGTGTCCATCAGATATAGTTAGGGGACAGAAAGCTTCTCAAACAAAGAAAATTATTAAGTTCACATTGGAAGGATGAGGTGTATTTGCACAATAGTTTCAGGAAAATATAGTTAATTAATAGGCTTTTGGTCTTTGGCTAATACCCTAGATTTGGACTGTTGAGTAACAGAGTTGCAGGACAGCACATGGGAGGTAAATATAAGTTGGTAAGGAAACCCTTAATGGTCAAAGTGACAACGTCTCTATAATTCATAAACCTTTAAAAAATATTTTCATAGTATCTTGACCTGTACCTATTATGGAAATATGCAAGAGGGATATAGTATCCAGATGAAGATGTAGGAAATGGCAGAGTAGGCTGTCAGGATCCAAACCCAGGGATGCTTCAGTGTCTGGCTGCAGCTTTGTCTGCTGAGCCGTCTGAATGTTTGATTTAGTACCTTGTTTGATACTTTGTACAAAGACACTTCATTATCAAGTTTCTCGTTGAACCCTGAAAATTTACCCCTCCCATGTACTTCCTATAAAAGCCATGTCCTCGCTCTACTTCATTGCCAGATTAGTGTGCTCCTGCCAATATCTTGCTCTTGCTGCTTTTTCTTATTGTATCATCACCATTACTATCCATGTACCGACCCTTGGCTGCTGACTACTAGACTACGATTCATCTTGCTTCCTAATACCTATGGATTTTGGTCTACCCTTGTTACCGACTACACTTCTAATTATTCCCTCTCGAATACCATTGTTGATCCTGACAGCACCTGTGTTACTGCTACAGTACCTGGACTCCAAACCTGACCACAGATAATTACATAGGCCTTTGTATGACTTTGTAATGCCCTTGTACAAGCCAATAAAGCTACATTTTCCCCAATTTAAAACAATATTTTTGTCTATACACATTACTATGTTTCATTAACCTTTTCAAGAATATTAAATATGGTGACTGCCACAGCGATTTTTTTCTGTATTTCACTTTTTTTAGTGTATCATGCACTTGGAAGGAAAAAGTAAAAGTGTAAAAAAGGCTTGAGGAAAAATCAGACTAGTTCAATGATTGAAGCAATATTTACATCTACAATCTGATCTTGAATCTTAGTCTGCACAGATATGTTTGCTCATCAGTCTTAAGGCCCCCATACATGGGTCAGATTCTCATCTGATTCCGGTACGATCGATTCCGGGCGCGTGCACGCCAAACGATCGTGCCGGAATCGCGTGCAGCCCACCTTGTCCGATCGATCGCTTTCGATTGATCAGGGGCACAGAATCGGATCGGACAGAGAACCAACATGTTGGTCTTTCTGATCCGATTCAGCACACATCAGGGGGGGTTGCCATGTGTGAAATAAGCGATCTGGCACGGAATCGTCCAGGAATCCGTGGGACAAGGTGGTATGCAGCGAATGGATACTTTTAATTGGCCGATTGATAGGAGCTCCGATTCCCGCTGAGATCGCCTGAATCGATCGGATGGGTGATCGATCGGCCATGGAATCGGAACGTGTATGGCTAGCTTTAGATGTTTAACATAAAGAAACCCTAAAGCCAGTTGGAGGTAACTCTCAATCAAGATAATTAATTACACATAAAAGAAAACTGCATGTACAGCATAATATGTGTCAAGACACCATAAGCAGGAAAATTATGAAAGATACGTGGTTGGTATTTATAAACTGTAACATTAATAAGCTCTTTTGGCTCACCATATGCAATCAAGCATAGACGAAGCTTAAGGCAGTTTCACCTTATTGACTTTTGAATTACACACTAAATGCATTTATATGTAATCATACAAAACTTAAAGCAATAAAACATGTAATATAATAAATGAATATAAACATGCAAAAAGGTACAGTCATACTGGCAATTTATAAAGTAATTTGTATTTTTGCATTCTAGCAACACCCCCAATTGTAAGATTCAGTTGATCCATGTCAAGGGACTTCCATCCTATCAGATATAAAATACTGTACTGAGTAAGCTCCAGACCAGGGATATTAAACTCTGGCCCTCGTGTAATTAATTTTTGCCTGCGAGATATTTTTTTTATATTTTATTGAAGAAATAAATTCCATAGATGTGTCTTTTTATTTGACATTTAATGTCACATTGTTATAGTACTATACTTTGTTTGTTTCAGATGCAATGTTTAAGGAAAACTTAGGATTGTTTCCATATGAAAAGGTGTATTGTTATATGTGATAAGAAGGAAAAACTTCCTAAATTTTGCAATAAATATCAAGGTTTGCGCTGCCTTGTCCAAGTATTTAACACACTTAGTGGTCTGCACGTTTATTATTATTTTTTGTTATTAAAATTGGTATGAGAAATCTAAACAGATTGTATTTCCTACCACCCCCTTCACAATCCTGGTGTCATTGATGTATTTTGTAGGTGCCCAACCCGCGGGCCGGGGGTCACATGTGGCCCTTTGGATGTACTTCAGTGGCTCCCCTAACTCCCCTAACCTAACTGTTAATGCATAGGGCATAAGAACTCATCTGTCCACTGATCTCTCACTGATGCATCCTTGCCCAAGATCTTCTTAGAGCGGGAAGAGGAAGAGAGGCGAGCTGAAAGCTAATAAGTGACCCAGATGGTACCTGAGCAAGTCCCTTCCTCTCCTCTTACAGCTCTAAGAAGATCCAGAGCAAAGACATGTTGGCGGGAGAGCCTATGCTTGAAGTATCATTTTAAACAAGTTTTCTTATTTAAATTTAAAAATAATTTCTTCTAGCTATGCCATACCTATACAAGTCAATACAAATTGAAAATGTTAAGTGTGGCCCTTTAGTGATGCCGAGGGCCGCACTTGTGGCCCTCCATATCAACTCAGTTGCCCACCACTGCTATTTGCATACAGTCCAATGCTGTGTGGCCCTCTCCACCTCCTGTCAGTGTCAGAGATGACATTGAGGATGTGGGGGGGGGGCACAGTGGAACCCAGAAGAATTGTAGAGGACATCAACATCAACATCAACATAAAGGGAAGGCAACAGGCTCGCCTGCAATAGGTAAACAACCCTGAGTGTAGCTCGAGGCGAGTAGTGTTTGCAAACAATCTTAGCCTAAGCTACATTGCGGGTGACCGCCAGAAAGTTTAATTTTGGCCGACTATATATCTAATTTTGACACCCTGTCAGCCCCCTGATAGCCCTGGGGGGAGTGCGGCGCCGTCGGGGGCCCCCAGTATGGTTGATGGGGTCCCGGGGCATCACAGCTTCTCCCCCAGGATGATGCCTACCTGTGTTGTTGTGGGGATACCCCTGCCACGGGGTACCCCCAGTCTGGAGATGACTCTGCACGCAGCCAGCATGCAGAGCAATGGTGGCCGCCGAGTAGCGCATGTGCGCATGTGCGTGCCGGCGATACTACGCGGGCACACGCACGAGTGTGCACAATTTAAAGAAACATGCACTTCCTGCAGAGGGGAGGGGTGGTTAATCAGTGCTGGCTATAAAAGGTCTGTCTCAGCACAGAGAAGGTGCTGTTGAATTGCAGTTCAGTTGTTACCAAGTGCTATATGCGATTCCCTCTCCCTTATCTTGATAGACCTCCTGTGTACCGACTCCTGGCTTGTTTACTCGTTTACCCAAATTTGCAAATTTGCAATTATGGTGGCGGATATTCACAATTTTCAAATATTATGTGATATTATGCATTGGGAAGCTTATGGCCATGCATTTTAAATATGCAATGTGAACAAAATACCACATGTGACTAGAGATGGGCGAACATCGCCATTTACTGTCCGCGAACGGGCGGGTCGGACTTTTAAATAAGTCCGCCGTCCGCCCTGTTCGCGGACACATTCAAATTCCCCGGGGAATTTGAATCGGAAAAACCGGATGTGACGTCAGTGACGTCACATCCGGTCCTTGGACCGCAACCTGGAACGCATAGTTCCTGGTTACGGGCGCAGGATGTGACGTCACTGACGCATGCCCGGTCTTGTAGTGAAAAGATTATTCCTCCGGCACGATCTCGCAGGTTCTGATCCTGCCGGAGGAAGAATTTAGATCTTCTTCTCGTCGGCGAACAGGGCGGGTCGAACACCCGTACTGTCCACCGGCGAGAGGATGGGCGAACATGCTCGTTCGCCGCCGAACTGTTCTCCGGCGAACAGTTCGGTCCATCCCTATATGTGACCATTAATTTTGAAGGTAATCCCGATGCAGTTTTAATAATAAAATAATATATTTTCGTGATGCATGGCCATACACTCGAATTGCGAATATCGAATCGTGTATTAGTAGAATTATTCGTGAAATATCGCAAATTCGAATATTGCCTATGCCGCTCATCACTACTTATTCATAGTGGTAATATTTATTTATTTGTTTTTGTACTTTTTAATTTATTATAGGTAATTAGTAGTGATGGCTGCAAGGCGGACAGTTCGGCGGCGAACATCGATGTTCCCATCCTTCTCGCTGGCGAGTAGTACGGGTGTTCGACCCGCCCCGTTTGCCGGCAAGAAGAAGATCTCTATTCTTCCTACAGCAGGTTCAGAACCTGCGAGATTGTGCCGGAGGAAGTATCTTTTCACTAGAAAACCGGGCACGAAGCCGGTCTCCTAGTGAGAAACCGGCTCGGGAACAGGAAGTGACGTCACATCTGGGTTTTCCGATTCAAATTCCCCGTCTAGAGGCGGGGAATTTGAATGTGTCCGCGAAAAGGAGGACGGCGGACTTCTTTGAAAGTCCGACCCGCCCGTTCGCGGACAGTCCTGGCTGATGTTCAGCCATCACTAGTAATTAGCAAAAAATGGTTCAAAACAACGATTATTCATGCATACAATAACTCAGTATAGTGACTACATGGGTACTCAAAAAACACACATGTTCTCTTGGTATTTTTTCAACCTTTGAGATGAGGATAATACCTTATTTTTACTCTTGGATACTACTTTAATCTGATTGTTTGACTCAAGTGACTTACATGCTCAATCAGAAATTTAAAGGGGAAGCACCTTGGAGGAGTTCCGCTAGTTTTATCACCAGTTATTCACAAAAAATGTTTGTGTAGCTCCGCACATCCAGGCAATTACTATATTCCTCCCTGGCTCACAGACTCCCTCTCCGGCTTCATTAGTCCCAGTCTTTCACCTCAGGTGCTGGACTTGAAAAGGCTCAGCCAGACCATAATATACCTCCAACAGCTCGCATATAGCAGTAAACGTCTGCACTCCGATGTGAATTAAAAGCCATCAACTTTATTTATTATTTATCCATATAAAACACAGCCATGGCCCCTCCAGGGAAGCACCCTCTGATGCGTTTCAGTTCAAAGGAACTTACCTTTTTATGCACAAGTCTATGGTCAAAGCGCAAATTGTACAATGGATTACACATGTTCAGGTGCAATTCTCCCTATATGTCTCCTAATTAAGTACAAAGCTACACGAAAACTACAATTTAGAGCTAATGGAAAGTTGTGGTTTTCTTGTAGCTTTGTGCTTAATTAGGAGACATATGGGGAGAAGGTTACATAAAGGTTACATCCATTGACATCTAGCATAGACCACCCTGTTACAACTTTATTATTAGAGATGGTCGCATTTTTCGACTTGCTAACTTTGTGAGCTGATTGAAAAGCCTCTGAAAATGGTATCACCAAAATTGCTGGATAGAGATGTAGAGAAGGGTTGGAGAAACATTTAGCTCTAGCACATGTAGTTTTTGCATAAATTAAGTTCAAAATTAAAGTTGAAATACTGATTTTCTAAATTTTGACTTGACTTTGAACTTAATTTGTGCAAAAACTATTTGTGTAAGAGACATCCTTTTTTTTTTGTAGTATACCCCCAATCATCGAATTTTGGTCGACCATCTCTATTTATTATAATCCCCAGTGTGAGACTCTATAGCAAAATTTCAAGTCAAAGTTACAACGCAAATTTTCTTTTTCTAGTTGCATTTCAACTAAAACATTCAATTCTATGCCATCTCTAATAGCTGTACAATGCACTAGGCATATCAAGATCCAATTAGACATGCCTTCTGTTATAAGAATATTATATAATATGATATATAATACAAGATGATAAGCAGAAGCAATATCATAATTATCACAAGGTAATATCTGCTAATGATCCCAATGCTACACCTAACTAGGGATGGACCGAACTGTTTGCCGGAGAACAGTTCGGCGGCAAACGAGCATGTTCGCCCATCCTCTCGCCGACGGACAGTACGGGTGTTCGACCCGCCCTGTTCGCCGATGAGAAGAAGATCTAAATTCTTCCTCCGGCAGGATCAGAACCTGCGAGATCGTGCCGGAGGAAGAATCCGGCTTGGAGCAGGAAGTGACGTCAGTGACGTCACATCCTGCGCCCGTAACCAGGAACTATGCGTTCCAGGTTGCGGTCCAAGGACCGGATGTGACGTCACTGACGTCACATCCGGTTTTTCCGATTCAAATTCCCCGCCTAGAGGCGGGGAATTTGAATGTGTCCGCGAACAGGGCGGACGGCAGACTTATTTAAAAGTCCGACCCGCCCGTTCGCGGACAGTAAATGGCGATGTTCGCCCATCTCTACACCTAACTACAGCCATGAATAGTCATAAACCTGAATAACTAACAACTCCAATCTGTCTCTCTCATTGTAGTGCTGTAGTGTCTTACACACAAATAAAGTACTGTCCACTCAGCTGGTTAGGGGAATATTTACAGTTTTTACTAAAGGATTATTCATAGGCTTCACACCACCCCCAATGGCAGGGATAGGACATATGTTTAGAATCTAAAGTTCCAAACAATGCCTAACCAGCTGCTGAGAGAGAGGTGACCCCGGCTCTCACCTAAGATGTAGTCTAACAAAAAGGGGAGTCTTGATCCCGTTGCTGGGGTAGGTGTAGGAGACACTTTGTCGATCCTCTTCACGGGTCACCTACTAGGGAAGTAGCTCTCTCTGGAGACCAAGACAGCTTCCAGTAACTTAAGGAAAGCGATCTTTCAGAATGGCCCAGAATATTCAGAGGAGCCTATCCTTATAAGCTATGGCAAGGGGCTGGCCAGTAGCAGTTGCTGGGCAGTCTAGGTAGTGTAAACAAGCAATTGGGGGGAGCCTTGGCCTGGCCTCTGGTAGGAATCTTGGCAACTACCTGGCACTTGATAAATTGATTAAAGGTATTTACACATCTTTAACCCTTTATACAGGTGTCCTGGCCAGCTATCTGCAACCATACAAATATACATGTATTCCACTACACTACAGTGCTTCACATCTATGTATTCAGACACAAGGCTCCAGTGTTTTTATTTGGGGATGGGGCAAGCTGCAATAGAGGTCTGCACATTTCAACTATATGGAATGGAAAGCATTTGGGAATAGTCAGAACAGCATATGACATGCAAATTGAGCAATGTACTGGTACATTCTGTATTACCTGTAACTTTGTAAGCAATGTGCAGATTTTTAAGTCATCTGCTTTTACATATTCAAAACAGTACATACTTTAGTTCCTTTTTTAGTCTGCTGGGAGTTAAATTTTTTGCAATTTTTTTCATCATTAACATTGTTCCATTTTTTTTATTCCAATTTCCATTTTTTTTCTATAGTGATTTCATTTTTGAAACCTTAATGTTTGTATGATATTTATTTTTAAAAATCAGATAATGCTGCTAACTGGTCAGTTTATTAGGTCATTGAAAAGCTGTGCTGTCCTTTTGAACTCTACATTGTAACTTTTACTTGATTATCTAGTCTATAACATTACTTCATTGCACCATCCTCAAACCAGGATCACAATGTTCGGCTACAATCACATTGCCACACAAGCAAGATATCCTGACTAGTTATGCAAGAATGAATTCATCGCTTTTTACAAAGTGAAACAAATGCAAAGTAAATGTCACGTATTCACATTCAGCGCAAGGATGTTAGAAGTTCTACCAAGTGAATAATCAATGGAGGAATTTAAATAACTGGAAGATGTTCAGCAAAAATGGTTTGTCAGATCCTGTGAACAGCTCAGGTTTTTCTGGTATCATTTTAACAGAACAAATTATGTATGAGAATATCTAAATATAAGATCTTAGGCCAACATGTGCTTTGTTGTGAGTCTGTCATCTGATGGTGTATTGATTCTTATTTTCTTTTTTTGGCAAACATATCCAAAGTCAGGTCGAGTAATGGACTGACTCACAAGGTCAGACCAGCAGATAATCCTTCTGTGATGGAATTTGTGATACACACATGATATCACTGTGGTTGCATCATGATATCATCCTTATATGTTCAAAGGTTGTCAAGATCACCTGTCATTGGGTAAGCACATCATGAAACTTAAGCTAAGCATACATTTTAGTGTTCAATCGAACATAAATTGTTTACTACACACATGGTTCAATCGACAAAATTAATTTGATAACGATCAAAACATCAATTGAAAAATGATCAGACGTGTTGAAAATTTTTTGTCGATTGTACAATGATTGTACAAAAAACATAGCATTTTTTTGTTGGTCGGGTCAATGTATTTGAACACATTTATATATGAGTCTTTCCTGTGTTTTTTGATCAAAACTAAAATCGTCAAATTGAAGCAGTATTGCGATCACACATGTGGTACTACTTTGGATTCTATTACGTCCGATGTTCGATGAAAAGGTCAACATCTAAAATTTAATCGAAATTGTTCTAAAATCGAACCGTGTATGCCTAGCTTTTGTCCATTTGCATAAGCTTCAGTACTAATACAAGGCCATACCCTCATGTAACACAACCTAGATAATAGATAGTTTGGAAGTTGTGTTATTTATGTGTTTCAATATTGTAAATCACACTGATAGTAACCCTTACACTGGTGATAACACTTGTCATACTGTTATTATTCAAAAATTTCTTCTTCTACCCTATTATTGTTTTCCCGTAGAAGGACTTTTGTAGAGAATGGTACACATTCTCAAGTTTACTATAATAATATTAAGTCATAATTTTATGCCATTTGCCCAATGAACAAAAACGCACAGCTAGTGCAAATACAATTTATCCAATGATCCAGTTTGTAGCAGTATACTGTGTGAGTGCACACCAATAAACTAATAATTTGTTGAAGCACTTTGACTTTATTACAGCACTCTTTTGGGTATAAGTCTATCAGCATGTCACATTTGGTGTTCTTTTGGTGATATGCAGTATTGTATAATATAGTGGCAAGACGAAAGCTCTTACTAACGTAGAAAAACATCACCAAAGAACACCATATCATAGTGAAGCATGGTGGTGGAAGCATCATGCATGGGGCTGTTCAGCTGGAACTGGGGCCTTGGTTAAGTTAGAGAGAAATATGAACAGTTTCAAATACCAGTCAATATTGGCTTCAGGCTTCTCCTAGAAAGCTAAACAGGAAGAGGAACAACATCTTTCAGCATGTCAACGACCCAAAGCATACATCTAAATCAACAAAGGAATGGCTTCACCAGAAGAAGATTAACGTTTTGGAATGGCCCAGCCAGAGCTCAGATCTTAATTCGATTGAAAATCCATGGGGTGATCTGAAGAGAGCTGTGTACAGGAAATGCCCTCACAATCTGGCAGATTTTGAGTGTTTCTGCAGAAAAGAAGAGTGGGCAAATCTTGCCAAGTCACAATGTGCCATGCTGATAGACTTAAGCTGGCCATACACCTTTAGATCTCTCTGTCAGATATCCTTTAAATTTACCAACAACTGTGTAGTATAGCATTATCTGCGATTAAACACGGGTAGACTTGCTTGTTTAGAAAGTCTCATATTACATGGTTTTGGTAAAACAAAAGGAGATCTAAAGGAAATCTGACAGAAAAATCTAAAGGTGTATGGAGACCCTTATACCCAAAATGTGCCATGCTGATAGACCCATACCCAAAAAGACTGTGTGTTGTAATACAACCAAAAAGGTGCTTCAACAAAGTATTAGTTTAAGGATGTACACTCTTATTCAACCACATTATTTTATTTTTATATTTTTTTTATTTAAGTGGTACAGTTTATAGGTCACATTAAAGGTAGAAAAGGAGACTGAAATGATTTATCTGTCTCACTTTTGTACAGTACAGGAACCTGACATTTTAACAGGTGTGTGTAGACTTTTTATGTCCACTATACATGTCAATGAAAATGCATTAGTGTTAAGCTTGAATATTCGATTTTCGAATATTTAGCTCGAATATCGCTATTTCGCCATTTGGCGAATATTTGCGAATATATCATCGGATATCCAACGCGATCGCGATTTTTCGCGATTTATTGCGATTGTAGAATCGCAAATATATAATCGCAATCCATTGCAATGAATGGGATCGCGATTATATAATCGCAATGCGATTTTTTTAAACAGAAATGACGGATATTCTCCCAGTCGAATATCCGAGCTCCATTGACTTGCATGCATTGCGCATATTGGATCGCAAGTGCGATTTTAAGATGGCAATTCATGTCGTAAGTGCGGATATTCGATATTACGAATATGGAATCGAATATTATGGCGGATATTCGCGAAATTACGCGAATTCGAATATTGCCTAGTCGCTCATCACTAAAATGCATGTGAAATAGTGCATTTGACAATCAGAGCTTCTGCTCAAAATGTCTGTTAAGTCTCCTCTTATTTCATTAGCTGGGATATTCAAACCAAACCAGCACACAAAACATGCCAAACGTGTTCAAAAAAATGTGTACTATGAAACTCACACACACACACACCAAAACCCACTGTACTGATAAGATATTATACATTATAATATATTTTATTCTGTATAATTGCAGTCAATCATTCCTGAAAATGTTGCATTTGTTTTTCTGTTAAACAAGCAAAAAAAGTATATTGGCGATCTGCTTATTAAATAGGCTTTATTTTTTCAAAGTTTTTTTTTTACTGTACAAGAGAATGCAACTGCAGCAAAAGATTTATAATCGGATAGAGTTCCTAAGCCTTACTTCTGAAATAATGATCATGTTTGTGATGTCCTTATTGTGTAGGTTTATGCTGTTTTAAATGAACTATCATTTTAATTAGCGTTTGAACAGAACTAGCAAACAAAAAGACAAAGAGAACTCCAGAGAACTCACAGCAGCTGACTGAAAGTGAGAGTTAGTGGCGACAATGGGGAATTACGTGCAAATGAACGCTACATTGTGGAGCTTAATGTACTGTTCTGTCATGAAATGGCAGCTGCTACCACATGTAATGCATGCAATAACAACATGCTTGTAGAATGAGTACCGGTAGTTATTTAAGTCCATTACAGCTCAGTACCCATCATTTTATTTAAACAACAGCCATTACAAACAGTAGTGAGTACATCCTATAATGTGTATTTGCCAAAATTTTTGAAATCCATTGTTCACCATAGGTCACCAAATTATTCAGACAGTGCAGACCAGTTCTCATTGTAAATTGAGTCCTTTAAACTCCTTACTATTTATGTTTAACAGTGCAATGATTGGTCCATGAATGGATTGTGTATGCGAGCAGCTGCTTCGGTCCCTCGCATACAGCTCTGCAGAGTGGACCAGGAGGCGAGGAAGCCTCTAACAGCTTTCCTGCCTCCATTTACTCCAGCTCTGCCGGTTGGAGCTATACCTGTCAACTTTGATGCACGAGAATACCGTATTTTTCGGACTATAAGATATAGTAAGATATATACTGTACCAGGAAAAAAAAATTTGATATATAAAAGTGTTCACATCAATTTGGTTAATGAAGTTGATTAAATAAATGTAATATCAAATTCTCTCAGTAGATGTCACTGGCAGCAGTACACACACACACACACACACACACACACACACACAGCACATCATGTCACCACTTCACTGATCAGGAGGAGGGGGGCAGGAGGCTGCCCAGTCTTCTCTCCTCTGCTCTCCCTCTCCTCTCTGGCTGCCTGTGTCTGTGGAAGCTGCAGAGTGATTGCAGTTCCCACGGACATGGAGAGAGGGATAGATGGCAGTTCATCTATCTCTCTCTTTATTGCTTATACTAGCAGGGCTATGGGCTCCGTTGGCATAAGCAATTTAACAGTTCAGATGGGAGATCCAGCCTTGGGCGGATCTGAAATCTGACAGCTCCCCGGCTAATCTCCTTGCCAGGGGAGCTGGCAGGGGGCTCATATTTGGACCATAAGGCGCAGGCACTTTTTGCCTCCGATTTTGGGGGTGAAGAAGTGTGTCTAAAAATATTGTAAGCAGAAAAAAAAAGAAACTGATGCCCTTGATGTCACTTCCAGTATTCAAAGCGTTGCTCTTCCACGTGCCAAATGTAGGAAATTACGTTACTGACGTCACTTCCAGAAGCGGATTTAGTTGTCGGCTGATTTAGGAGTGAGAGGGCATTACTCTCCCTCCTAAATTAGCAGGATTAGTGTACCACCATAAGCTTTCCATATTCGTGTACCCTTTTTCTTCTCTAACAATTCACTTCATTTATAATTTTTCATGTATTTTTCTGCTTCCATTCTGAAATGACACTTCTGGGATATATCCCTAAACTTTTTTCTTTTCGTAAAACAAAACTTTTATTTCAGAAAACAACAAGGAAACCTCGTCTTTCTCTAGACTCTACTGCACTTGTAAATTGACTTTGATTTCATGATTGAGCCATTGCCAAAATTACAGGGAATTGTATGCAATTTTTAAAGTTCATTTATTTAAAAAGAAACCGGCCGAAGATTTCATCTGGAATTATATTTAAGTCTGATATATCTTTCTTATTTTTCAGTCCAATATTAGATGAGTTCTCCTTGGAGACACTATCTTTCCTGCAGAAGTTTAATAGAACTCATAATTTTATCCCCTGGTGCTGACACGTGTGATATTACATCCAACTCCATGACAACTTGGGCAGGATCCCAAATAAATATTGGTGAAATATTAGGTACTTTGCTTTATCCTGCATGTGCCACAATTTTTTCGTTAAACTCATTCAGGCTTTGGAATCTTAGTATTTCTATTATTCCAGATTGCCTACTTACGAGCAGTGATAAGCGACAAAGGGAATACTGAAATTCGCGATATTTCACAAATAATTCTACTAATATTTAATTCAATATTCGCAATTCGAGTGTATGGACATAGATTGCGAAAATATATTCGCAATTATAATCGTGATTACCTTCAAAATGATGGTGACATGTGGTATTTATTAAATGATGGTGACATGTGGTATTTATTAAATGAATGGTGACATGTGGTATTTTTTTAATGAATGGTGACATGTGATATTTATTTAATATAAAATTGCAATGCATGGCCCTAAGCTTCCCAATGCCTATTATTGCGAATATTCAAAACTGGCAATATCTGACGCCATATTTACAAAACTTGCGAATAGCTAATATTCATCAAATATATTGGCGATTCAAATGCTATTAGTGATGAGCAGCATTGGCAATATTGGTATTTGCAAAAAATTGCAATTTTTTTTATAATATTCGCAATCTCCAGTCATCATTACCTTCATTGAACAAATCGACACTTGTACATGTGCATATTGCGAACACACTATATGGTACCTTTCACAGATTATGTTCATTGCGCAAATCAGCACTTGTACATGCGCATATTGTGAACAAAATGCGCAGTAGTTATGTAAAGATCGCGAATATTCACTGTTGCAAAGATATAGTACTATATTCGAGATCTTCCCAAATTCTTAAAGTGCCGATATTTACAATAAAATTCACGATAAGAATATTCACGATCAACACTATTAGTATGTCAGCAACATATTGATACAATATAATTTGTAACATGTACTATCTACTTTTCGCACTTTTCGTACTCCACCGTGACTGCCAGCTCTCCTCCCGGCTAACTACACACTGCCGGTGTCAATTAGATGCCGGCGATGTGTGCGCGGGAAAGTGATGCCCCCTCCATTAACATGGAAGTCTATGGTGCCACCCTCCCCCCGTCCCCTTCGGTGCCATTGACACAGGGCTGGGAAAGCTCCATGGGCCTGCAGCTATGCAGAAATGCTGCAGGCTCATGGAGAGCCAGCGATTGCGCCTTATCCCGGCACGGGCGAAGTTTGATCCAAGATCATACTGCGCCCGTACTGGTTTCGGGCGTAACACCCAGGAGGTTATGCAAACAACCGCGGTATGAGCAACTTTTTGAGATCACACCATCCCCATTCTCTTTGAGGCAAAATGCATCAACAGGACAGGACAGGGTGGTATTTGTTCACCTGTGGTTTGTCTAATGTTACCCTAGAGTGTATGAAGTATGATCCCCCTATTATATTTAATTGTATGTATATGTATTAACATTGTGCACTTTTATGTTTCTCTAACTAGAGATTTCTGATTTATCAATAAAGACCTTTAACATCGAAGTAATTGTAATATTCTCATTTACTATGCATTTATGTTCATTCTTATTGAAAGTTTGTTTTGCTAGGTTAATCTATCGACTTACCATAAAAAGTATAAGTCATGTCAGTGACATTTGCTAGTGTATTTCTTTCTGTCCACTTACCCGACATTGCAAGCTATTAAATAATTAAATAAGTGGTGACACTATATGTAGAAAAATAAAAAGGCATGCTATCTTATTACATTCTGACTCTATCCATACACACTTTTTCTACTCTCAGTTAAGCAGCTAGATAATTGATTATTAGCAGTCAAAATTCCAACCAACCAGGCCAACCAATAAATTGGCAAAAGCCAGACCTTGCTGGACTGCCTGCCAATCCTGAGAGATAGACACAACTGGGAGTACTTTTTGCATCTTCCCTAGATTATTGGTATATTTTGACAGCTGTGTAATGCACATGGGTGAAGAGAATCATTTACAATCATAATATTGTATGTTGCAAATTGGCATTGAACTCTTTGTCTTCTCTTTGGAGCATATTTGGTTTGTTGTCCTTTGAAGGACTAAATTCCCATTAAACTCCCCACTTGTTTGATAGAAAATATACCTTGCTTTATATAATGAGGCATTTGTATAACACTTAATGACTGTTGTTTTTTTTGTGTATCTCTGGACAAATACATCTGTTCTCTTTCACCTAGAAATATAAACACTGGTATAAACAACACAACATAAAGCCAGCCAAATGGACGGAATATTATGGTGCCTGTTAACAGTATTTTACATATTAATGAAAATCCAAAAGGACCACAATTCTGATGCACTTGCACAACAGAAAGTCCCAGAATTAGTCACCAGTAGTGCCTTATATCTTACACTTTATATTAGCTACTACCAGGCTTATGATACAGGATCTGGTCACCATGTCTTCAATAGGTAAACTCCCTTTACTTCACTTTTAACTCCCTTTATTTTTACTTTCCAACAAAAAGGAGAACCAATTAAACTAACTTAAATCCATTAAAGTTTGCCTTCATAAATTTTTTTTTAATAACACGAAACTAAAGCACATTTAAATGAAATCTTTTTTTAATAAAATAGTATGGTGGATTGGTAACAAAGATGAAAGATGAGGAGGAAAATAAAGTATGGTTCTATCTGAGCACCTGCTAAATCTTTAAACAAGGGAATTATCCCTCTCACTCTGATTTGCTAATTATGGGTTGTAACTACACAAATTTATATGGATAGAGTGGGATGCTGTCACGGTTGTGGACAGGGGGTGACCGGAATTAGCAGCATACACTGAAACCAGGCAGGAAAATACAGGACCTCAGGAGCAGAAATGGGGTGCAGGACCTCAGGAGCAGACATGGGGTGTAGGACCTCAGGAGCAGACTTGGGGTGCAGGACCTCAGAAGCAGACTTGGTGTGCAGGACCTCAGAAGCAGACATGGGGTGCAGGACCTCAGGAGCAGACTTGGGGTGCAGGACCTCAGGAGCAGACTTGGGGCGCAGGACCTCAGGAGCAGACATGGGTTTCAGATTGTAACACTAGTTATTTAGCACTCCCCCATGCGTTCTCGTTTTCCTTGTTCCATGTGATAGAATAGCTGTGTGCATTTTTTTCTAAACATCATACCTTATGTTGATGGTAATTTCTATCCCTACTACCAACTATTTTCAATAAATAAGTATGAAAAAGAACAACCTGGTTCTGATTTTGTACTACATCTCTGACAAATATTTTTTTTCAGATTTCTTAATGTACGCTTAATGGAAATTAATTTGCCATTGAAATGATTAGGACCAAATGTGTTATATAATTAAATAATGAATTAGCAGGTGAAAATATGAGAAAATTGAACGTCTGTGGAACAGATTTTGGCTTTGCTTCAACGGGCGCAGTCATCCTTGGCTTTTCTGGTGTTGCCGGAGCGTACTTGCTAATAAGACAAACTTCATATACAAGACACTGCTTCAGCCATTTTTCTCAGTGCACCACTTAAGGAGCAACATATGGCGACTCCTTGAATTAAACACCAAATGAATAACATTACTGCTGAAATACACAAAATCTGGATCGAAGCAGGCCATAACCATTAGTTTACAAAATGAAGTCTGCCAGCTCATGATATGCCTGGATTATCCCTGCTGTTCTGTAACAACATAAAACACTGCATTGTGTTCTTTCCTCCTAAATGAATATAATCTGCATAAGATATATCTTTGTCTGATATGGGTGATTTTGCAGAAACCCGTGCTTTATTGTTATGGATCTTGTAGATAGATTATGATTATATTGCATTGCAGACAACATTGTGCACAAAGAAATGGCTCATAAACATGAATAATACTTTGGGTATTTAAGTAATGATAAATATGTATTAAATATGAATAAATATGATTGCCTCTTTTTTAGTAAAGCACTTCATTGTTTGAGTCAGTAATTTAATGGAATGTAGTGAGTGATCAGTGTGATGACCTCACACCTAGAAATTAAGTATTCCTTTATGAATGAATGTATTGCCTAATGAAGTGAATGTTGGCAACCTTATCCTTAAAACAGAGAAAGACGGGTCAGTTGTAAAAGATATAGTGATAGACTCCTTTGCCAAGGCCTACTTTATTATACTCTACACCAGTGGTTCTCAATCTGTGGGTCGACCATTTCACAGGGGTCACCGAGTTCTCTGAAAGCATCAGAGCTGCTCTGAACAAGCAGCAGCACTGATACCCCCAAGTGGGGAGGTAAGTTAGGAGGAAGAGTAATGCCCCCTCCCTTATAACTTCCCACCGCACACATCTTTTGCACAAGCGGAGTGGGAAAATGGGGGGGAATGTTGACTTCTGCTTTCCAAATACAGGAGGTGACACTTTGTGACGTCACTTCCGGGGTCACAGATCTCAAAAGGTTGAGAACCATTGCTCTACATAGTGCTGTGTGGCTACAATTATATCCTATCAGTAGTGATGTCGCGAACCCGAATTTTCGGGTTCGCAAACGGCGAACGCGAACTTCCG
>CM070035.1:40358863-40382344 GCA_036250615.1 Ptychadena robeensis | reverse complement strand
GCGGCGAACAGTTCGGGACATCTCTACCTATCAGTAACTTTTCAAACCCCCTATTAACTATGATGACATTATTTTAACCTTCAAACATAACATTTTAGGAACAGATTCACTTTTACTGGCTAGGAAATACTTAGGTAACAGATGAAATTTGTTAATGTGCTCATATCATATGGATACTGCTATGCATAGAGTTGTGTGTTTTGAATATGCTGAGTGTAGTACAGTATTATATAGTCATTTCAACAACATGTATGGTGAAAAAGATTGAGTGTATTGAGAATGAATAATTCAGCGTGATGTTTGCCCTTGACTGGTGGCCCATTGATCCCCCAAGCTATTGACTATAGTATATACTAGGGATATGGATAGAATGGTAAAAATTTTACCCTTGGGCATACAATGTTGCAGTAGTTGGTTGTGGCCAAATTGCACCTATAGCAGAAGAGCTAGAGCCAAAAGGATATGTTTTATTAAAACACATTAAAAACATTAAAAGTCAACTCGGCTCTAAGTTAGTTAGACGTCAATGTCACGTCAATGAAGCATACATAGCTCAGTGGTTAAGTGTATGTATCTGAGTGCAGGGGTCTACATTTGGGAACAGGGCACAGACTAAATAGCTTTTGTATTGCAACACTAGAGTAGCCACATGCACACCAACTATATACACATGTATACACTTATATACAGACTGCAACTGCATACACTTCATCTACTTCATTTGGTACTCAAGTTCAACTCATTTGCAAATCAGCCAATCCTGTGGCACCAAATGAATATTTTCAGAAATGAAATACAGATATCCTTTTCTACCTGGAGGTCCCAGGAACCTTGTGAAGCAGCACAGGTTGGCACAATAGTATGTTTGCTCATGGTGTGGTTTTTATAAGTTGCATGCTGATATACTGAGGTGCACCACATACTTTGAGTTTGGCCTACTACACTTCAGCTCCTGTGTCTGACCACATCTGTAGCACAGTGCTGAAGGAGACTCCTGAATGTTCACCATTTTTACATAGTAAAAAGTTTTTGCAGAAGAGATACGTGAGATGAAAAAAAAAACTACCTGGGTGCTACCTTTTTCTTGGCTTGTAAAAACTATTTTTTCTTGGCTTGGAAAATCTTGCAAAAATGAAATAACATATAATGTAGGAGACATAAGCAAATAAGCACAAGCATGTCTGGCTTTTTATGGATTTCTATGGCATCTGTACACCCTATTTGAAGTGAATTTAAAGTAACCTTAAAAAAAGTAGACTCCTGAAGTCTGTATGTTACATACTGCTCCACCATACTACAAGAAAATATTAACATAAAACTTCTGGAGGAATCTTAGCATATTCATTATGTGTAATCCAGGTATCACTCCCACATCTCGCAATTCTCCTCCTAAAGACATGTCCTCCAAAGACCCCCAATAGACAGATATATTTTCATTATTTGTGTAGTGTTGGTTAACCTTTGGATTTCGTTCAGAAAAGTAGCCATGGTATCCCTACTTCTATAATGATTTTCCAGTCAACATGATGCCTGCAATCCGCATTGATTCTAGCAACCATGATTGATTGTACACAGTATATATTAGATGATGTTTTCTACCACTGTGACAGATGTTGACATAACTGCAATTTTCTCTTTGTCAAGCTTCACTACCTATTTACTCTACCAGATTCACAAAGAGATCCAACACAATTCATCTCTCATGCTGATCAAAGTCTTAAAGAAAACCTGTCACAACACAAGCAGGATGTCATCGCTGACCAGCCTCAGGAAATTGTACCAATTTAGCCTTTCTAGCTCCTCAAAACAATTGGTCAATGCTTTTGGCGTATTTAGGCAAGGACTTCTTTGTTGTCTGGTTTTCCTGATTTGTATATTTGCTTAGGTGGTCAGCAATGGCAACCTCCTTGGTTATCTAGAAGCTCATATCATTCTAGGTACTGCTTTCTTTAGCTTTGGATAATGTTTTGATTATGACACCCTTAAAACGACTTATTTCCTTTTGGAATGGCAGTGAATACAAATATGTAATTAACTTGTCATCAGAATCCCTCTCACCTTAATTTTAAATGTACTTTATTCTTTGTGACCAACTTGATTCTATATACGATAAATACTGAGTTGTTGTTACTGCTGTTTGCTATAAATATAAGCATGACTACATCTCTTGTGTCGTGGGGTGCCATTGTAGTGTGCAACTTACATGACCAGATTCTTTAGAAGGATGTCTTCTGCTCAGCACAATGCAATAAAGCTCACAACCAAGAAACGGAAGGTCCAGGCACAAAGTAGGGGATATTCACAAGTTAACTACAGGAACTGATATTTTTCAGGCACATTACCATCACCTGAATTGCAGGGAAAGGGCATCAATCTTGAGAATCTACAGTTTAAACTAGCTCCTACTCATGGGTAGTGTTGAGCAGCATATGGTATATTAGAATTCGCGTAATTTCGCGAATATATAAAGAAATATTCTAAATTCATAAAATTTGATTCGTCTGTATTCTATTGCCTTACATTGCGCATGCCTGTGCGCAATGATTCGCAATGCAGCTTTACAGCTTCTCTTCCTCATTCTGTGCCAGTATGAGCAAAGTGTGTATTGCGCAATGCGCACACATATGCGTGATGTATGCCGGTTAAAAATGTTGAAGCATAATATGACGAATATCCGCCATTGCGAATATCTGCGCGCACATTTGCGAAATATTGCAAATTCTCGAATGACGGATATTCGTCTAATATATTCGAATTTCGAATATTCTTGCTCAACACTACTCATGGGTACCTTAGACAGCTGAAGGCTCTCACACCAGGGAAGAAGATAGGCAGTCCTTGTCAAGAAGTCACACTGGTCCAGTGGATAATTCACCCAGGAATCCTGCACCTGGGGACACGTCTAGAGGATCTACCTTGTATCAGGTCAGTAACATCAAAAGTGCCCCGAATGTTCTGAGGAGCTAGCATTTTAGACCCCCAGAGGGGTTGGCTTAGGGCCAGTAGTAGGGCAGATTAGGATTGATACATTGTGAGGAGTACAGAGCAGGAAAAGGAGACAGCCGTCTAGACACGTAGCCATCTTTGAGTAAACAGCAGGTGCACAACCCTTAAGGGGACAGGTGCCACACAAACATATATACAGTTAATACATAGGTGTAATGTACAGGGAAAGGTATATATATGTATACGTATAAGTAATGAATAGGCCCTGTCACTGCCCTATGCTAGGGAAACTCCATGAATATATAGGCATTTATAACAATGCAATAGATTATACAATTAATGCCATTACTGGCCACTACACCTCTTCCATTAGACATCGCATAAACCCATGCCATGGCAACATGAGGAGCAATCCAACCATATTCCACCAAGACCACAGCCCTGTTGATACTGGATAAGACCCTGAACCTAAACTGCCCCTTTGGAGGACACAACCTTTTAGCATTATAAGTAATACAAAGGAACCATGATCAACCTTTAATAATAGCATTTGTGTGTTGACTGGTGTATATTTTTACAATGTATAAATGATCGGGTGACTTAATTAAAATTAATTCAATGTTGTACTCATTGATGGATAATTATACAAATATTGTTTTTCAAATCCTTGCAAGCAAATGCAACACTAATTCTTTTTTTAAGTTGAAGTAAAAATTCTCATGAGGTTTATGTACTAAGTACCATTGAACTGAGAGGGAAATGTTTCACATAACTGTGAGGGCAACATTGGAAACATAAATCCTTTACATTCCATACTTGGGGTGTCCTTAAACCTGCATGTAGTGCTACAGGTGAGCACATTTTTCTCACGGTGTACAATGTCAGCATCTATATGGCTGTGAAATTAATTTTTATTTTAATTTCTATTTTTATGTAGCTTACAGCAGTAACACAAACCACGTCATCAAACGTAATAGGCCTCCTTTTACTAGCAGATATAAAATCTGCTCAATGATCATTAAGACTTAAGAGACTGAAGACCTTACAGCAGTGTAAAATTGACCAAAAGCAAAACATTTGTAAAGTAGAATCAGCCACAATAAACTGTAGGGGGGTGAAGTGGTTGCCCCTTTATCTTGTTGGAGCATTGCCCTTTTAAGTGGTGTTGTTGTATCCCCGAGATGTAGGGAGATATTCTTCTACGTGCAGGAAGCCAAGAGGAGAGGGAGTATACAGGTGACAATCATGACAGTGAGGTGGGACAGTGTGTGCCAGCAAGATGTGAGTCTTCGAGAGCCCTTGCCTAAGAGTTAGGGAGATTGAGTTAGGGTAGCCATACACGGGACAATTCCGCACACGATTCCTGGCCAATCGATCACCGGGCGCGTGCACGCCGATCGATCGGCTAAGAATTGAGTGCAGCCCACCTTGCCCGATCGACCCTGCCCGATCGACATGGCCCCCTGAATCGGATCTGCCAGAGAACCAACATGCTGGTCTTTCTGATCGATTCAGCACACATCAGGGGGAGTTGCCAATTGTGAAGTGATCGATCGGGCACGGAATCGTCCAGGAATCGTTGGCCTAAGGTGGTAGGCACAGACTTAATTGGGTGATCGATATCCCATCCAATTCCCTCTGGCATTGCCGGAACTGATCGGATGGGTGATCGATCGTCCATGGAATATCACCATTAGAGATGGTAGAATTTTTCGACTTGCTAACTTTGTGAGCTGATTGCAAAGCTTCTGAAAATGGTATCATCACCAAACTTGCTGGAGATGAAGAAAAGGATTGGGAAAACATTTGAAAAAAAAAGTTTGGCTCTAGAACAGTAGTTTTTGCATGAATTAGGTACAAAATTAAAGTCGAAATTTTCAAAATTTTGACTTGATTTTTGCAGTATAATACCCCCTAACCCTTCTCTACATCTCCAGCAAGTTTGGTGATGATACAATGTTCGAGGGGCTTTGCAATTAACTCGAACCGTCGAAATGGTCAAATTTTTAAAAAAAACATTCGACCATCTCTAATCACCATCGTCTACTTCAATTGACTAGACCAGAGGTGACTTGTGACTCCTTAGGCTCTGTGGCTCTTTCAGTCCCCTTGCCTCCGGCTCTTCAAGCCTCCTCCTCCTCCTCAATCACATACAAACAGGAGTAAGGGCATGTCAGAGTCCAAGATCACATGCGCAGTACAGGAGGGTGAGAGATGAAGTGCATGGAGATCTCAACTGTCTCCTTTTTCTTGCATGCTGAGCTCTCCGCTGTCTTCTTTATATGGCACACAGACCCCGCCCCCCACAATCAGTGGGGGTTAATCTAGACTTATTTCCCAAGGAGCAGCACTACTCCTCCACTTTAACTGCAGAGTAGGTTTTGTTTATTTGTTTGCAACTAGTTCTTAACACATGTTCCCTTCTAAACTAAGTGTGCTTCAGTCACTTGTGACTCAAAATATCCCTTAAGTAAATGATTTCAATTGTTTTATCATTCTTTCTAATTGGGGCATGTGGGCTAACCCCTTCATCGGTGTGGGAGTGTGGAGTGACAAAAGTAAGCACAGGAGAAGAATGTTGTTGTAGGTTGGGATTGAGTAGGTTGGGGTTGGAGCTGGGCTGGGCTGGATGTGTCTGTGAATAGTCAGACCTTATAAGCAGCTTGTGGGCTGAGTCAAGGAGCAGTGCATCCAGTAGAGGATGGGACTACAGAACCTGAGGACATCCAGTACCCTGTGTGATCTCTACCCAGAAGGCCTCACTTCTAGACACGGAGCTTAGACTTGTGCCCAGGGACAAGTAGTCCACTGGCACCCACTACAGTACTAAAGTAAAAAAGTATAGACAGGTGTTCTACTACCAGAATAAGATACATTAAATGACTTAGCAGTATACAATTGGCCACAATCAAGACATTCTACAAGGCTAAAACCAAATTTAATAGCGATAAAGGGAACATGCTAGTCATTAGGCTACACTAATTGAAATACTGTAGAGAATACAGAAGTGTAAAACCGATCAGTTTTAATAGATATTATCAGGACAATCATTTATTAATCATAAACATATATATTATTTGTGGACATGGGGGTGAATGTAAATGACATGTGATGTGTTTTTTTTGCATATGTGATGTAATTGGGATGGCACCTTACTGGAATTTTACAGGCCTGCACAATCAAATCATAATCAATCATGTTTGTTGTCATTTAATAGGTATTGTTTCCCACAACAGGCATCAACCAAAGCTCTGGTGTATGCCATGAACAAAGGGCAGTCCCAAGAACAAGTGATTGCAGAAAACCTGCAAAACAGCATATTAAACTAGAAAATGGCCCTAATAACATACAAATCTCCTGTAATTGTTGAAAGAGCTACCATCATGGCATTTTAGTACAGTACCTTGCTTCATTAAGTTTGTCAGCTTTCTTTAACATTTCGTAATAGGAAAATATTGAATGGAGGTCAAAGTAAAGGGTATTGGTCACTATCCTCTGGAAGATACCAAATTATTATTTTACAGTGACTCCATAGCAGAAGGAGTCTGGACTGCCCTGTCCCAGATTTTTGAGGATTTAGGTTTGACCCAGATCAGAGTACCACCACAAGAATAATGTACAGACAAACTTAGATTATCAAAAATTAGTCCAAGTTTTATTATGTGTACATAGATAAAAAGATGACCTAGGTATTAGAAAGAAGTGGAAAAAGGCTTGAAAAAAAAATCAAAACGATAGTTGATTCATCCAATTCAATTGCAACGACAGTTTCTCCGCTCATATGTACAATTCATATCCCTCAATGTTTCCCAAGTGTTACATATAAGCACACAAGCGTTTCCATGGTCAAATGTGTTAGGTTTATGAGTCTCTTACATCTTTAAATATCGAGTAAATGCATTCTCCGCACCCTCGCGCGTTTCGCCGGCCGCCACCGGGCCTCCTCAGAGACGGGGAATAGATGAGCCTGTTTTTTAAGAAGAGTTGAATGGATTGTATCAAGACTGTATGGGGGCAAACCCAAGTGGTCCAGGAGGAGTATCAGGCTGCTCAGCAAACAGCCCAGATAGTCGCACGTGCACAGAATATTGCCAGCCCTATTAGGATGATGACAAGGTATAATGTCAAAGATAAATCTAATGGGAAAATTGTTCCCCTGTTGTAATCATAATAAATTAACGTTGTCGGTGCTTTTGCACATACAGATATGAATATAATATAACAGAACATCATGTCTGGACTTCTTAGTACTAATACATACAACATTGATATAAGTTTACACATATAATTCTGGGTTTGTACCATCTTACGCATTTATGATTGGTGCATTTCTGATCCCATTTGGTTATGAAGGGATTCGAACCCTTCTTCAAAACACAGTAACATTTGAATAAATTGCTTATTACCGATTACCTGCTATGTATGCGGAGAAATATCTGGTTACAAAAAGCTGCCTCAAAGTAATGTAAATGGGCCTGGTAATTATAACATCTCATGGATGGATGTCGTTCGCAGGGGTGGAGACTGTGTAAGGCAATAGTGTGAAAATGCAATTAACATACACTACATTGGTACGTTAGGTTCAATCAAACACCCGTGCTGGACGAAGCTATGTGGGTCATAAGTTCTCTTGGCAGAAAGCAGTATGCAAAAGAAAACCTGCTCACACTCCCACAACAGGTGCAGCCCCACCCTTCCCCCCCATTATGATCGGGTCCCACTGCCGTCAGCATGTAGCCCGGTAAATGGTGTGATCAATGGTGGTAAAAGTACCATATAATGGGTGGTAGAAGGTAGCAGGATACTACTGGTGGTACCGTGATAAAAGGGTTAAGTCGGTTGAATGTGGTTAAGTAAGGTCCCACTGTAGTCTCCAGGTGGTAACTGGCTTTCCCTGCAGGCTATTTTTGTGGGCTCTCCATTCAGCATGCAACCAGCTCCATATTTACTGCACATGTGAGACAAGTCGGCTGGCCGCACTTAAGTAGTGGCCCCAAGGACCAAGTCAGGGAGAGGGGGGCCGGGTTATCACCAAAGTGTTATTCACTCCCAACTCCCTTTCTGGACGCCGGCACTGTAGAGTGCACTCTTTCACAAGGCAAATCCGCAATGGATGGATGTGCTGGGGCCATACCCTCCAACAACCGAGGGATCATGGTTCCCCCAACCACTACTTGGCACCTCCACTGGGTACAAAGGCGGCAGGGATCAGGATTGCGCCGCCCCGCAAGCGCTCCAATCTGGCTCCAAGCAACACCCCACAACAACAGCCTCGCCAGGAAAACGACGAGCGCCCTGGCGCCGGAGGACCCCCCACAATCCCAACAGACCATTCATCATGCCACATCTCATCATCTCAGGCATTCACAACCTAATCTAATGCTCCAATGCCCCTCATACAACTCCACCTAAGTGTGATTCCTGCTGTCAAATCATAGTTGCACTCCCCACATCAACCTCGCTCGAACAGCTACACAACTCTCACATTCTCTAATCTAAGGGCAATGTAAATGGCATAATCCATGCAAAAAAAACGTAATATCTGGTTTTGTGTGGGGATAGTGAGGTGGAGGGAAGTGTATATTTGTTGCAAAATGGGGTGAGGAGCAGCTGGTAATATGAGGATAATGTATACGGTGTGAGAAGTGTACTTGTTGAAGGGCCTTGTAATTGGTTTGTATAGAGAAGAAAGATGATAATTAATTATTACGGTTAGGGTGGTGGGGGACCTAAGGTGTAAGGATGAGTGCCTCATGGTATAGGTTGATCCAAAAACGAGGGGTGAGGTAAATAAAATAATAAAAGAGTGCTACGATAACTTAACTCTTAACTCTTTCCATTTCCCAGCAGCAGCTTAATATGCACTGTGCCCCGTGCTTTTCCATATAGCCCAGGTGCCAACATGTGGCCCTGGGCTACATGCGGCCCTTCGGAATTCTTTCGCAGCGCCCCCTCAGTCTCCACTTGCAGACCCCGAAACCTGTTATTGCATAGGATCTCACCTGTCCACCGTTTCCCCGTTGACAGTTCCTTGTCTGGGAACTTAGAGTGGAAGAATGTAGCATCTAGTGACCCAGTGCCTGAGCAAGTCCCTTGCCTCTCCTCTTCTCCTCTAGTGTTGATGGGGGATCGAACAGACCTGGTGAGTGCCTATCTTCCACTATTACACCAATGAATGGGGGTGTTTGGTATAATATATATTGCAGCACATTAACCTGAGAATAGGGGCATATAACCTTGCTTTGATGATATCTATGAGGCCACGTCACCGTTTGATGATATACATGACACAAAATGTGCATTACCACACTAACAGTGCTTCCTAATGCTAAGATCTATTTTAATAAAGTTTTATTATATATGTGATGCTGAGGGATGCACTTGTGTGCCCTCTATATCAACGTCTGTTGGCCACCACTGTCCTTATAGTCCGGGGTACTGAACCCCGTGTGACTGACTAATTCAAACATCCACCTTTCTCGATCTTCTCAGCCTGCTGGTAAACAGTTAAAGGGTTAAAGTTCAATATTTTTATTTTTTAACCTCCCTAGCGCAACTGCATAGGTACAGATTTCTGTACCCAAAGCAGCACCATAGCTTTTTATTGTTTTTGTAAAATAATTTACATAAACCAAAAAAGTTATTTAACAGTAAATGTTGAATTTTGTTTGTTGTATATCTAATATAAATTTTTTAAATGTAATTTGTGTTGTGTTTTTTACTTTAAATGTGTACTCGGTACAGTATACACTGTGCCCAGTACAATAACCCGTTATTTAACAACGTATTTCACCTTTTAAATTTCCCCGCCGCCCACTGATGTGACTGCATCGTGTCACCACCGGACGGGGCGGAGGGATCACTGAGCAGCTCGGGATTGCATGAAGAAGCCTCGGAGCCACCGGCCGCTGGCACACAAGACAGTAAGTGAGGCCTCTGCAGGGCTCCGGGCTTTAGGTGTAGAATCGCCTGTTTTTCAAAGCCTATAAGCCCCGGAGTGCTCACTTTCTTTCTTGTGTGTCCTTCGGCGGCGGCTGGCTCCGAGGCTTCTTCATGCAATCCCGGCTGATCAGTGATCTGTAATACATTGCCATCATTTGAATTTGCCGCCGCCCACACGATGTTGACATCATCGCGTCACACACCGGAGGGATCACTGAGCAGCAACGGATAGTTCTGGTCAAAAGCTTTGAAAGCGGCACCGCCGACACATCAAATGCATGTAAGTGGGCACTGCGGGGCTCCGGGCTTTAGGTGTAGATCCACCTTGAAATCATGCGATCTACAACCCTAAAGTCCGTAGCCCCACAGCGCTCCCCACTCGTGTTGTGTGTCGGCGGCGGGCTTCCGAGGCTTTTTTGACAGAATCCCAGCTGCCTCAGTGATCTTGTCTACATTGAAATCATTTGAATTGTGCCGCCGCCCAACCGATGTGACATCATCGCTGTCACAACCGGAGGGGCGGAGGGATCACTGAGCAGCCGGATTCTGTGAAAAAGCTTTGGGAGCCACCGCCGACACCACAATACAGTAAGTGGGCGGTGCAGGGCTTCCGAGCTTTAGTGTAGATCACCTGAAAACAGGCGATCTACACCTAAAGCGCGGAGGCCCGCAGCGCTCATTTTTTGTCTTGTGTGTTTGGCTGCTTCTTTGCAGCTCGTCTACGGCGGCTTCTCCCTGCTCAATCTTTTAACTTCCCGCCGCCGGGGGGGCAGAGGGAGTCCATTAGTGTGATCGGAGCCGCCGCGGACTCGTGGATCGGTGAGTAGCGCAGCGGGTCTCCTACCAGTGTTGGACTCAAGGTCCAGCTCGTCCAGTGCACTTTCAGCATGTCAGTCTACACACTCACCTCAACGCTAGGGAGGTTATTATTTCCCTCTGGCTTTTTCTGCTGAACAATTCCACCAGACTACAGGGAGTGGCAGAATTATTGGGCAAGTGGTTATTTTTGAGAAATATTTTATTATTGAAGCAACAACCATGTCTCAATGAACCCAAAAAACTCATAATATCAAAGACTGAATATTTTTGGAAGATAGTTTTTTAGTTTTTAGCTATTTTTAGGGAATATCTGTGTGTGCAGGTAACTATTACCTGTGCATAATTTATTGGCAACTTAACAAAAACAAATTTATACCCATTTCAATTATTTATTTTTACCCCAGTGAAACCAATATAAACATCTCACCACATTCACAAATATACGGTTACGCAAGGGTAACCAGGATACCACAAGGGGGGACCGGGGGACGGCAGGGTAGGTCTACGTGCACCCCTGGTCTTCACCGGAGCACCTCCGCAAGGAGGGAAGTGACCTACGCTGCCCGGGGTGCACAGGGTCACTGCCTCACCTAGAAGTCCCCAAAAGGGTACCGGGGTTGCGGTTGGGGGGATTGAGGTTGCGCCAGGGTAAGCGAGTCCAAGACCAATTGTCAAGAGTACCGAGTGACACAGCAAGATCCGGGTCAACACGCAGGAGGGTCATGGGTTCAACATGGCAAGCAGGGGTGGTCGGTCGATATCCAAAGCAGAGGTCCAGGGAGCCCGAAGATCAGAATAGTCAAGGTGAGAAGCGAGGGTCAAAAGCCGCGGGAGATCACAGCAGGACTTCAAGCATACAGAGCCAGGCTATAACAGGGAGCTGGGAAACAAAGACTCAGCACTGGTTTGATTTCTGCCATGCTGAGTATCTTAAATAGTATGCTGCAGGTGACACCCCCCGCTGGGCTGGGGCTTGCTGATCAGCTTCCTGCCCAGGCAGTCTTACAAACACTTAACCCCCGAAGTACTGGCAGCAGAGTGGGGACAACGGTTAATGCCCAGAAGGAGTGGTATCGGTGGAAGGTGGCCCGTTGGTCTTGCTGGACCCCGAGGGGCCACGTGAAGTGACATATACATTTCTGACATTCAAAAACAAAACAAAAACAAATCAGTGACCAATATAGCCACCTTTCTTTGCAAGGACACTCAAAAGCCTGCCATCCATGGATTCTGTCAGTGTTTTGATAGTTCACCATCAACATTGCGTGCAGCAGCAACCACAGCCTCCCAGACACTGTTCAGAGAGGTGTACTGTTTTCCCTCTGTAAATCACCACATTTTGATGATGGACCACAGGTTCTCAATGGGGTTCAGATCAGGTGAACAAGGATGCCATGTCATTAGTTTTTCTTCTTTTATAACTTCTTCTGCCAGCCACGCTGTGGAGTACTTGGAGACGCGTGTGAGGAGCATTGTCCTGCATGAAAATCATGTTTTTCTTGAAGGATGCAGACTTTTTTTTTTCTTTGTACCACTTCTTGAAGAAGGTGTCTTCCCAGAACTGGCAGTAGGATGGGAGTTGAGCTTGACTCCATCCTTCAACCCGAAAAGGCCCCACAAGTCTCATCTTTTGATGATGACCGCCCAAACCAGTTACTCCACCTCCACCTTGCTGGTCGTCTGAGTCGTGACTGGAGCTCTCTGCCCTTTACCAATCCAGCCACGTGCCCATCCATCGTGCCCCATCAAGACTCACTTCTCATTTCATCAGTCCATTAAAGACCTTAGGAAAAATCAGTCTTGAGATATTTCTTGGCCCAGTCTTGACGTTGTCAGCTCTTTGTGTCTTGTTCAGTGGTTCGTCTTATTATTTCATCACGCCTTTCTGTCTCTGAGTATTGACACACCTGTGCTTTTGGGCACTCCAGTTGATTGGCGCTCTGAAATATGGCCAAACTGGTGGCAAGTGGCATCTTGGCAGCTCACGCTTGACTTTTCTCAGTTTCATGGGCAGTTGTTTTGCCGTCCTTTGTTGTTCCACGCGCTTCTTGCGACCCTGTTGACTATTTTGAATGAAACGCTTGTATTTGTTTGATGATCACGCTTCAGAAGCTTTGCAATTTTAAGAGTGCTGCATCCCTTCTGCAAGATATCTCACTATTTATGACTTTTCTAAGCCTGTCAAGTCCTTCTTTTGACCCATTTTGCCAAAGGAAAAGGAAGTTGCCTAATAATTATGCCACACCTAATATTAGGGTGTTGATGTCATTAGACTCACACCCCTTCTCATTACAGAGATGCACATCACCTAATATGCTTAATTGGTATGTGGCTTTCGAGCCTATACAGCTTGGAGTTAAGAACAACATGCATAAGAGGATGATGTGGTCAAACTACTCATTTCCTAATAATTCTGCACTCCCTGTAGGAATACTATGTTCAAACAAATGTTCTTGAGTTCCTGGTGGAGGCACATCCAAATCTCTTCCCTAATTATAAGAGGAAACTCAGACTAATACACAAATACAATCTTGCACACAAACCCCTCTGGCAAATGTCAGTAGATCTCCAGTCTGGGCGTGCTACCAAAATCCAGCCTTGTCTCATAATTCATACCATCTATTCATCTATTACGGACATTTTTACAAAAATTGGGTTGCTAGTTGTAACTCATAACTGTCTCAGCTTAAAATGTCGCTACTTCTTTATGATAAATGTGCTATTGTAAAGTAAGATAATTAAATAATAGACTTTATAAACAGCATTAATTATGTACCCTTTTCTACTATGTTAAAATTAAAACTTCTAACGTTGCAAGTGGAGTCTGTCAGCATCAGTTTACATGTTAACTATGTAAACTATGTAAGTGTCATTACAGGAAGAATAATTAGTAAATTATCTTACAATAAATTAACATATATATATATACCACATTTCCATTGATGAGATGCTAGCAGATTATTGCAATTTATAATGTAGTGTAATGGAAATTACAAAAAAAAACTATTTGGTATTGCCCTGATCAGGGGGTGGTGATGTCCTCCAGCAGGGCATTTAAGATAGGAGGGGGCAAAGATTCTTGTTCATGTTTCTGCTCTGTGATCATGCTTGGAGAGTTACCCCATGGGGGAGACAGGCTGCATGAGAGTTCCCCATCCAGTCTGAGGGTGGAATCAGGGACAGTACCAGAGGAAGTTAGCTATGGGAACTTGACAATTATTCACTCCTGGGCACCACCATTACCACTTCAAGGGCTATTAATTGTAGCTTTACTCTTGAGGTACCCATACAGGAATAATTTTTTTTGTTCGATTTCCAAACTATCGCTCACCACGCATGTTTGCGGTGGTTGATCCTTCAAGGTTCTGTCCTAAAAAATCTGTACAGTTTCAGGAATCAACCATAGGCACAATAGGCATGTATTGTATAACTTTACTGAACTAAAACACAAAATGCAGAACAGAAAAATGCAGAAAAAAGAAAATACAGAAATAGGGGGCCTATAAGTCTAACTGAGTACTCTATAACTGAGTAGTGTAGCCCCACTTATGTCCAGGAGCAGTGTGGTAATATGGAACCACTACCTGTGTGTCTGTAGTCTGGTAAGGTGCAGCCTCTCAGCCCCCAAAGGGCTTAGGCTTACCACTGGTGATGATGCAGAAACCATGGAATTGGCTTGTGCCACCCCACTGGTAAATTGGTAAAGAAACCATACCTCAGGGGCTGCAGTAGCAGGGCAGATGTCAAAGAGGTATGAACTCCAGTCCCTCCCATCCCATACCTCTTTGACATATCGATTGTGGTCCAAGCTATGGGAGTCCTGATTCACCAGTAAGGTACTGCGGGTACATACTCAACCATTCCGATGTAAGATATGTTGAACATATGCAGATTTTTTCAGAATAATTGGTGTAAGGCTGTAGTTCTGTTTTGAAAAAGCATTGTTTGTAGAAGAGAGACTGCAGGAACCTATCCATTTGAATCTGTACTATGGTCAGATATATTTAACTTGTTTAAAAAAATATTGAGATTGGGCTGGCCAAGACAGACTCTTGATTTGGTTATTCCCATCCAGACCTTAATTACCCTGACTATGTGGCATGGAGCATTAACCTAATGGAAATATCAATCCTCTCACTTGTGTTCTAGGATAAACCTGTATCTTGCTAACCACATGTGTCCTTCACAATGACACAACTAGCCGATTCCAGCCTTGCTGAAAAACCAGGAGATCATTATGGACCCTCTATATTTCTATATAAACTGTGGGTCATCGGTCCTTGAGGCCTCATATTGTTATCTATATCTAGGTGTTTGCAAAGTTGGCGACTGGGCTTGTCAGAGATTACATTACTATAATCATCTATCGTCCAATTTCAAAGGTCTTTAGCAAACTTCAACCTGCTTCACACTCAGTTTCTTCCCTTGCGTAATGTCAACCCTGCCTATAGGAACCTGTTTCCAGCTATTCAATTTACCCCAGTCTCTATTTGCACTTTTGCACTGTTTGAGGGTCATTTGATGTCAGCCTAGACTACCGGTAATTTGAATGGGCATGAGTGGCAAAAAAAAAAATCTACCTTCAGTAGAAAAATAAAACACTTGTAATATATTACCATACTTGCTGTATTATTTGCTTGAGAGTGATCAAAATTCCCTGCTCTGGCCATCTGTCATCTTTAAAACTTTACCTGATTTTAAACACTGAGCCCAAAATCATAGGTTGAATCCAATGACATTTTGCAAACAGATATTTAAAAACAAAATGTTAATATTATTAGTGAATTATAGTTAGATTTTTGTTGTTGTTAAAATGGATCAATAATTCACATATCTAGTATTTAGACTGTGATGGCAACTGTTATTTTATTATAACAATATATGCAATCATAGCTGTAGCTGTTCCTTGAAAATATGATCATAGATATCTTAGGTCACATTATGTCAAGGGCCTTCATACCAAGTCTTTAGAACTGCCAGTTGGGTTCAATTATCTTATCATACCAGATGTTTTCTTTCAAGTAGATTGTACACCAACATTAAAGAACATCTTACCCTTTAAAACTGATTTGAAGTTGAGACTTAAGAATTTTGAATGACAGGTAGCAATGAGGTGAAGAAATTATAAGAATTGAAATGGCGGTTTTAATTCACAATTTCTTCTGGAGGTTTGATAACAAGGGTAGCTCAATCAGTACAGAAAATGTACTTGAAAGAAAACAATGCTTAGGCTTTTTTACAGCTAAGATGGCAGAAGTCTTTTTTCAGGTTTTGTCTCATTGTTAACCTCCCTAGCGCACTGCTGAGATACAGATTTCTGTACCAAAATCGCATTACTGAAAAAAGTTTTTTACATTGTAGGCCCATAATTTTCCAAAGTATGTCCATACAGGAGTCTGGTAGACATCCTGAATATAATAACATGTTCAGATGCTTTGTAAATAACTCATAATATCAGATAATGAATATTTCAAAAGAAACTGTATCAGGTAAATTAGCACTGCAACCACAAGGTTGGCGCTGCAGATGTGCCAGGTAGAGATGGTTGAATTTTTCGACATGCTAATTTTGTGAGCTTATTGCAAAGCCTCTGAACATGGTATCAACACCAAAATAGCTGAAGATATAGAGAAGGGTTGTGGCAACATTTGTGAAAAAACTATTTGTGTTCGAGACATACTTTGTTTTTTGTAGTATACACCCAACCCTTCCCTACATCACCAGCACGTCTGGTAATGATTCCATGTTCAGGGGCTTTGCAATTAACTTGAAATTGTCAAAATGGTCGAATTTAAAAAAAAAAATTGACCATCTCTAGTGCCAGGTTACATAGGAGAGCATTGTAATACATTGAAGCCAATGTACATACCGTTCTGTAAAGTCTGTCACACCGGGAGAGAGAAGCAGAAAGAAGACAGTAGTAGGGGACATGGGGACAACGGATCATTTATTCAGGGTGAGTATTTTACATTGGGAATCATATTGAATAGTGTTTGCAATGCAGAAAACCCTAATTAGTATGATTTTTATTTAAAACTCCAGCCTGCACCCCGATGTGATGTCATCATATGGGGGGGGGATCTGTTCTGCAGCAGCCTCTTCAGCAGATCGGAGCCACACAGATTAGTGAGTTCGCATTTCAGGGGCTCCGATCTCCGCTTAAAGAGCTGGGACCATCAGGTAAGCCAGGGGGGTTAAGCTAGCCATACACAGGTCGACTTTTGCACGGTCGATCAAAGATTAGACTGTCTTGTGATATTTACACATTGGTTGTCTAACATCGATTGATTGTAACACCACACAGTGGGATCGATAGATTCCCTTACTTATATCAGTGCGCATGCTCCATAGTACCGTTGGATACAAATGGATACATATACCTAGAAAAAAATATCACATACTTGTCAAATTGACAAAAATTTACCAACATGTCTGATCATTGCTCAATCAATTTCATGTTTGATTTCTTTCACTTATGGTCAAATGTACCAGGTAACTATTTCTGTTCAATCAACCAAAACTGTATTGTTGGTCATTAGTCATTGGAAATATCAAACTGTTTATGGCTTCCTTTAGCAGCGTGAGATTTCCAAAATGTCCATATTGTGGAAATACTACTGCTCCGATCCTTCAACACAAGTCCCAGCATTTTACTATGTATGGGCAAATCTGGGCATTGCCACATAGAGGACTGATATAGTCATGGAAAAAGCTAATTTGAAAGTCACAGCTGGGTCACAGTGAAAATCCAACTGCTTTTACAAGTATGTTAGAGGGAAGTTACTATTCTATGTAATTCTGTACATTAAAAAGTTTGGACAAGAATGCCTAACACATTAGCACATCACAGCAACGGACGTGGTAGGGTTAAGGTTGCCACATTATGTTGAGTTACGTAAACCTTACATGTGTATATGAGATGGATATGCTGCAGCCCCAAAAATGCATGTCGTAGGGCGTTTGTGCTAACGTGCTAAGTTGTACATTAACCAATGTATAACCCAATGTGGGGGCCAGTGTGAAATGTACAACAGGTTTCTATACAAAAACCTATAGATTCTAAATGCATTGATATGGAGCCATAACACTTTCCAATATTTATATTAATTGTTACCCATACATTCAGAAGAGCATTTGTGAGCTTACGCACCATATTGGCCTGGCTTGCAGTCTGTGTCTGGTCTTGTCTTGTGCTTGGAGTGCATTTAGATATAGAAACCCATTCCATGAAGTACCCAGTGTCTGTGCTGAGATATCAATATCAACTGAGGTTTAGAAATTTTATGAACTGTCTTACATCAACGGTAGGACCCTATGAGTACCACATTTGAACCAACCAAGCTTATTGGAATTATGCATGCTACACACATTTTGGAAATGTAGACTGCAAGGGTTTGAATGTTTACATGTGGCAAAGGCTCTAAATGACAGACATGAGTTTAATGAATAGGAGATGTGTAACAATATTCAATATCAAGTGAATATATCTAACAATCACATGGGATGACAAGGCATATACAAAAATGAGGTGTGAGCCAAGAATTTGACAGGTCAGTCTTTCTTGCTGTACTACCTGGCAAGACAGGGTAAAGGTCCCCACACACCTTTAGATTTCTCTGTCAGATTTCCTTTAGACCTCTTTTTGTTTTACCAAAACCATGTAATATGAGGGACTTTCTAAACAATCAAGTCTACCTGTGTTCAATCGCAGAGGACCCTATACTACATAGTTGTTGGTAGATCTAAAGGATATCTGATAGAGAGATCTAAAGGTGTATGGGCAGCTTTAATCTCTGGGATCAATGGAGAAAAATACTGAAACCATTTGGCAGGTAAGGTGTATTTAGCTAGCAAAACAAAATACAGTTCGCACCAACATTAACTCTTCCCATTAGCAAAGGGGAGAGTAGAGGGATTTTTAAGGCAACTAAATATATTATTCTATGCGGTAATTTATTATTATTATTATTGATTCTGGGCCAGTCTAATATTTTTTAGCCTTAAAAATCTCTCTACTCTCCCCTTGGCTAATGGGAAGAGTAGATGTAGGTGCAAACTGTACTTTGTTTTATAAACCGGGATGATGGCAACTAGCGGTTTATTACATGGTGACCCGGATATGCTTAAACTATTAAAAAAGTGCTTTCACTCCCATTAAACTCTACTTTGAACACCAGTTTTCTGAAATCCTTAATATTATTATAAATATCAAATAGATAATGTCAATTTTTATAAAAACATATATTGAGCAAAACAATCCAGGTTATTAATTCACAGAGGCCATGAAGGTGTGAGGCTGTAGCACGACTTGGCCAGAACAAATCTATATGTTTAAATCATCTTTTCAGGTTGGTTCAAGCCTAATGCACATTTTTTGACAGCCCATGTGATTTGATCTAAACAGCCCTATTATTAATATGACAGAAAAGATGTACATCATTGAATTCCCCATCGCTGATACCTCAGCCACTAAGCCTAGATCAATTTTTGTTTGGGGGAAAGTTCCATTATATCCCAGATTAAAAATCGGTTTTACCATTATGTACAATAGGAAAATATACTATAAATAAGATAAATTACTGCAGTACCGACTTGGCCAGGGAAATGTAATAAATATGACTATTGTTCTTGGTGTAAATGGGAAGTAAAGAAATGTTGGGAGTGTTTCTTTTTCGTTCTTTTTCTACCCCAGCTTAACACTGGAACATAGCCTTTTATATGGACTACCAGGGCAAAATATGCGGCCATAAAAAGTAGACACATCACAAGAACAAATAAGCCTTTCACCGTCCTCTCTGCAGGTGAATTTAGCTGTAGCTGCCATTACAATTTGACAGGAGAAGAAAAGTAGCAAATTGCAAAGTCTGTGGAGGAAAGGATACAAATTACAGTCATATTCCACAGTGAATAGGGATTTAAAAAGCTCAGTAATGGGTAGATCACCCCAGTGTTCTCTGAGGTTAAATGACCCAGTTTCTTTGGGCCAAGGTACAATATACCTATAGTAACTGAGTATAATAAACATAATACAATAGTCAAAGAGCAATACATTTTAATGGATGAAAATTGGATTTTATAAAAATCTCCTAGAGTTCAGTGAGCACAAACAAATTGGATTCTCAACATCCATAACATTGATATCAGTTACAGCTTTCAAATATGTTGCATAAAAAGCAGAACTGCTTGGAAAAGCTCTGTATTCCTCTAGCTACACCGCTGAAAAGAGAGCAAATAGTGCTTAGATGAATGACGTTCCTGTGTGCCAGGGCACATATCAGAGCTGCTAAGCACAGATAAAACTGTGATTCTCCCCGGAATCATGTACATAGGAAGTGGTCTCTGCCAGTTGTTGTAGGATCATTGTATTGTTCTTCTATATCTAGCTGTTTGGGGGTTCCTATACTTGCTAACAATTATTCAATTATTAAATAATAATTTACAAGTGACAATTTTTTCCTTCTTTTTTCCTTCATGTCTGTATCGCTACCTAAACAAAAAAAAAACTTGCACAAAAAAAACATAATTTTACTGGAATATAACACTGGACTCAATAGGAAATTTTCTGGCTAATATTTGACATCTACTTCTCAGCTTTTTAAAAAAAATTCTACTCAGATAATAATTTTTCGGGTCACGCAGTTAGGGTTTGTTTCCACTTTGTCTTTTTTTGCAGAAAGTAGACACAGGCAGTAATGGGTCCTAGTCATTTGAATAGGGAAACGGCGCCAATGCTTTTTTTGTGTCACCTGATGACACCGTTTTATTGTGAATATTTTATCTTTTACTTTGTTATTCACAGTACGCCTTGTGTCCTTGTTAGAGATGGTTGAATTGTTTTTAAAAATTCAACCATTTCAACTAATTTGAGTTAATTGCAAAGCCCCTGAACATGGTATCATCGCCAAACTTGTTGGAGATGTAGAGGGTTGGGGGTACACTACAAAAAAAAACTATTGCGCTAAAACAAATAGTTTTTGACTTTCTTGACTTTGAACTTAATTTATGCAAAAACTATGTGCTAGAGCAAAACTTTTTCCCAATGTTCCCACAACACTTTTCTACATCTCCAGCAATTTTGATGCAGATAATTTTCGGGGGCTTTGCAATCAGCTCACAAAGATCTCTAGTCCTTAATGATGGTTCAGAAGAACACATATAAAGACGTTTGCTATGGAAAATCTAGGGCAACAATTACCTAGCTTCTATTCTGTGGTTCAGTAACCAATGTGTATCTTGTACCAGGATATCTGGCTGACCTTGGAAACAGAAATATTTTCAGTTATTTACCGTATATTGTACATGATAAGATGCATAAGACCATGAGACACACCATAGTTTTTCAAGATGAAATCAAGGAACAAAATGGTCTTAAGAAAAGAGTCTTTCTGTGAGTAATATTTTCCTTGATTCCATGAGTCCCTCCAGGCTATGCTAGAACATTCCGGTATGTACTCAACAGGAGGGGCAGTGCTTAGAGACTTAAGCCCCCATACACCTTATAATCTTACCATACAACTTCTGTACAATCAGCTGTTGTTCTACCAAAACCATGTAATATGAGGAGCTTTCTAAAACTTCCAATCACTATGTATTCTATCAGGGAGGTCACTATACTACATTTAGTAGATGTTGGTTGATCTAAAGGAAATTGTATGGCATGATCTGAAGGTGTATGGGGGGGTTTACAGAGAGTCACATAGACACTCTCTCTGGCTCTCAGCGCTGCTCCTCCCCCCGAGTAAATACCGGTATACAGAACGTTCCAGCGAAGGCTCCAGTATGCATTATGTAAACTGGTATTTTTATCAGGAGGAGGAGCAGTGCTGAGCAAAGGGGTTGCGCTAATATAACCCATAACATATTTGTCTAAGGGCTTGTTTCCATTAACGTCAGGACCCGTCCACTAAGCCTATACGGGTCCTGACATAGCAGATAGACTTACCTGCTCGGCGGAGGATCTGTCTTCAAGGTGGTGAGCTGCTCCACCGATGTAAGGCTCAACGTATTCAAGTACATTGAGCCTCTGCACCGGCGGATGTGTAAACAGATCATCCGCCAAGCAGGCAATATTAATGTGCTACATCGGGACCCCCGCTAAGCACAGAACCTTAGTGGAGGGGTTCTGATGTATAATGGAAACAAAGCCTTAGAGAAATTCACAATCCCAAGGTGTATCTTCGCCTTTAAGCAGAATGCAAATGAGCAAAACTTAGGTTTTCTCATTTATGTAAACATTTATTTATGTAAACATTTGTATTGGAATCCAACAGCACAGAATGTATTTTTTGGGTACTCTTCATGGATCGTCAGTGTACCATACAACAATATCATGTACATAACACTATGCAGGCAAGAGTTTTTAATGCTGCACTGAACTATCAAGCATCACCAAACAATTCCAAATCTGTATTTATTTTTCTAGGTTACAAACGTCTTACCCACAGATAATCTGGAATCTATAAACCTCTTATTTTAGCCTAAATATTCCAACAGATGCTGCGTTTAAAGTAATCATATCCTGTATTTTTTATGTTATGGGGAAAATGTAGACTCCTCCTTTCTTGAATATACAGAAAGGAACACAATCAAGCACATATGTGATTTAGTGTGCACATGTCTATATTAAAGCGTACCTACCACCTCACTGGGCACTTTACACTATCAGCAGCAGCATTGCTGATAATTAGGCAATCACTGCTCGAAAATTTTTTTTCTATATTCGAACGCGATAGAGGCGATATTATGGCTCTTCCCTCCCAAGCTTGTAAAACAATCATGGCAGGGACAGCTGGGAGGAAGTCCGTAGTCTCATATGAATTAAAATGCAGCTTCACATCTGCAGAATCTAACGTGATGTAATCGAAGCTCCATCTTGTGGCTGTTTTATAGAATTACAGCCCCATAGTCAGAAGGAAGTATCCCTGAAGTGTGAGTGGAAATGCTTCTGACTGCCCTTAATAAATATGATTTCCCTGGGAAGGAAGTAAGGAAGGTAAGTGCGTTGTAACCCTTGGCCGATTTCAGTTTTAAAAAATTTACTTTTTACTGTTTTCTTGCAAAATGGTAGGGTCCTGTGTGTAAGAAAACTACTGAGGGACCTTTGGCATGTTATATAGCAAAGGGCTTTTGCTTATGTACATTCCCAGTTAGGGTCAGTATCTTTTTTGTCCTGGTTTTACTTCTCAGCAGCCTCTGTAAACAGTATAAGGGGTTTCCCATGTTTCTCCTCAGACTCAAAAACATACTGATGATATTTTGGTGTGGACATTAGACTTAAAACTCCTTTAGAGAAATAATATTAGATTTTTTTAGGGATTTTGCAACTTGCTAGATAGCTCATAATTTAGCACTTACATTGTAATAAAAAAAAGGATTTTACAAAGTGTAAGTGTCTCAGGGGAATCTCCAGTCTCAGTTTAGGTAGGATACAGAAATCTCCACTGCATTCTTTACGTTTAGCTAAGCCTCCACAATTTAAGTGCAAAAAATATCCTACGTGAGACCAGGGCCTGATGAATGACCCCAGGGAACCCTAGGGAGCAAATCCAAAACCAGTCTTGCACTGAACAGAATAGATAAGGAGTCAAATAGAAGAGTAGTCTATAAATATAGGCACAGGTGATCAGTCTAATAAAACTTGAACAGCTAATGGGTTGATCAGAAGAGAAGTCCAGATACAGAAGTTCTACACAGGATATCAGTCCAACAGAGTAGCCCTTTCTGGCCACAATAGGGTTGGGAAAGTTATTTCAAGGGGTCTAACACCTGGACAAT
>CM070035.1:40347522-40358763 GCA_036250615.1 Ptychadena robeensis | reverse complement strand
TGCGATGTTCGCCGCGAATAGTTCTCCGGCGAACAGTTCGGGCCATCACTACAGATGAACTGACATTACCACAGTCACAAATCAATACCAGGTGGAAACTAATACCTGGACACCTGGTTAATCCTGAGACACAGCAAATCCCCAACAGATCATAATTGGGTGATTTAAATTTACAGATCACATAGTAGATTTAGGGTCTGCACCATACAAAACCCACCACCAGATACAGCAACACTGCCCGACCTCTCCACTCAGCAGGGAAGCGCCAAGTAAGAAAGAAACTGGAACCTACTGGCATGCTCAACTGAAGGTGTTGCCTTACACCCATCACACATAGAGAAAAATAAAAATCTGATGTAAAGCCAAGTTTAAAGCAATATCAACCCACTACAGAATGACAGAATGCACTCAAATATTTTTCAAATGATAAAGAGGTACCAAATCCAAACATGTTTACTGCAATAAAGGAGGCTCCATATATTACTTAGTATGTATATTATATTAATCAAAGTAACACTTACAGTTATAATAAATGGTGCTGATTTGTTAACTTTTTTTTATCAAGAAACTGGGCCAACCTAACTCCAAGACCAGGACCAAATAACAATCATAAAAGAAGAATGCTGCCTGTTAGACCACCTCACCCTACAGCTTCCAACACTCGTGTTCTCTAGGTCGCAGAACTTTTTGGTTTTGGTCCCCTTTTACTTTTGGTTACTTATATGACTCTTATGTGCCATTTACTATTATAAGCGTCTAAAACTCATTGGGTGTATTATGGCTATTTCTATTGTGAACTGTCCTTTTGAGATAGAGTTATCACTTTGTTTAGTGAATGTGGTGCACTTTGCAAGGAATAGCCAATATTGTTTAAGGAAATAAAAAAAGAATATTTGGATGGTCAATGTCATTATAGCAGTGTTTTTCAACCTTTTTTGGGCAAAGGCACACTTGTTTCATGAAAAAAATCGGAGGGCAACGACGGTACGCATAATCGCGGCGCACTTCCAGTCCCCACCGGAAGTGCGTCATCAGCAGGTGCCCCTGGTCTGTGGGGACGCGTGTTGCTAAGCAACCGCATCCTCACAGAGCCGGTCCGTGTATAATACGGATCGGCTGTATAAGTCTTATAGTATAAGACTTATACAGCCGATCCGTGTTATACACAGACCGGCTCTGTGAGGATGCGGTTGCTTAGCCCTCCTATCTAGCTGCCTCTTATAGTATAAGACTTATACTATAAGAGGCAGCTAGATAGGAGGGCCGAGGGTGGGGTCAAAAACCCACGGCACACCAGGCAACATCCCGCGGCACACTAGTGTGCCACGGAACAGTGGTTGAAAAACACTGCATTATAGGTTAACCTAAGTGAAATAATCCAACACACTGGGATAATTCACACAGCTAATTAATCAGATTATATTCTTTTTGAAACACTATTCTTCATCACACAAGATTGGGTATTTAACAAACACTCAATGAATACCCCCAGTAAATATATATTTTCCAACTGCAGAATGAAGATTTGGAAAAGCTTTGTAAAATTAATAGTATTTGTAGATGAGGGTTTTAAAGACGCATACCCAGCAACATTCTCTTCCAACAATGCCAAAGACTACAAATGCTGATATGCATATATTCTAGCTGAAAGTCCCATGCAGATAAGTTGTCAACTTATGATAGAAAATAGCAAGTGGAATGGCTGCTATGCAAAACGTTTACATTTTACTTTTTGCTAAAATAGTAATTTTATTTAGTCCTTTTTTTCTTTTTAGCTTAAACAACCACATTTTCAGTAAAAACAGCTATTAGCTTGTTTTAAATATCCCAATGGACAGAGGGAGGTCTGAGCTTCAGGGACCATGTTTTCATCAATTCTATTAAAAGTGATATAATTCCACTTAAATGCTTATCGTATGTCTAATCGACAGCCCAAAACCAACAAACATAACACATTTCAAAGTCAAATTGTCAGGAAAGTAATTTAAAATTCAACAGAGGTAGAAGACATTTGCAGCTTCAAGCAATTGTCTATTTTAATATACACTTATTCTACCATTTTCCATCATTAAAAGGGAAGGTAAAGGTTTTTTTTCCAGTAGGCACAAGACTTGATTTTTAGACTGCCTCAGTTTTAAAGTAATTTTAAGGTGGCTGCATATTTTTATATGCTTGCTTCTATATTTCTGTTTCTCTGTTAAGTTGTTTGGGAGTTATCACCAGAGGCAAAGTAGATTACCTTCTAATGGTCAAACGGCTCAAGACTTTATTGTTGTTGGCCTACGATGGCCAACAACATACCCTCCATGGGCCACCATGGAATGTTTGAACAAGCCTTTGCATAACTTTGCTGGGCTATAAACAACTTATCTTATCACCCCCATTGATTCCCGAATACCACCAACAGCATATATCTTTTACATGTACAGATATCTTTTACATGCGGTTACATGTAGCTAGAAATAGGTAAATTATCCCCACCCTACCATCCCTGATAATCCAACCTAACATTTGAGACAAGATAACAGGTCCACAAGCTCTGGCACAGTGATTTAATTAATATATTGGTTTGTATATATGGGCTTCAGCTTGTGTTGAATGTCTGTGGTAAAAAAAAAACTGCTCCAAAACCTAGAGTTTAGTATCAAGTCAAGTCAGTTAAACTTCTGGCTGATTTGACTTCTTTTACTAGAAGTGTTACTTCTAGTGACATGAGACCATACCTTGACCCTACAGAGGTTTCACAGGCAGTCCAACTCCACCAGGATGGCTTATCAATATGGTTAGTTATGTCTCCTACCCTAGCAAAGTTCAAATGTCTTTTACCCATCAACAGGACCAGAATTTGCTCCTTTGTACAGAGACACAGGATCAGTACTGTCAGAGCCTTACAAAGTCAGTGTGTCACTGGTGTGAATGTCTCTAACTATTAGAAACAGACTTCATGAGGGTGACCTTGGATCTTCTAGTGTGCCCTCTGATCACTTCCATGATCCATGGAGCTCATCTAGCATTTGCCAAAGAACACCAGAATAAGCAGGTCTGGCACAAGTGCCTTGTGCTTTTTACAGATAATAGCAGGTACATTTACAGATAATGTGACAGATGTGTCTGCAACACTCTTCATCATCAGCTTGTATGTGGGTAAGTTTTGGCCTGGGGAGGCTGTCCATGGAGAAACACACAGCCCTGTATAGGATAGTAGTTGACTGCTCTGGGTCTCTTTATAAAATCTTTATTTTATCCATTGTTAGACCTTTTTCTATCAGTGAGTCCTGCTGATGCATGATAACGCTGGCCTGATGTGGCAAGAGCATGCAGGACGTTCCAGGATTTTGAAAGGACTGATAGTGTTAAATGGCCTCCAAATTCACCATAAATATAACCTAGAAGATCTCTTGGACATCATGTATAAGTCCATCTGCTGCCAGGTGGGCGGGTTGCGGCGCCCTCGGGGTCCCCTGTGTTATCAGTGGGGTCCCCGGGCGTTGCATCTCATCCCCCAGGGTAGGAAAACTCACCTGGAGCGGGGTCCCCCCCCTGCCACGGGGAACCCCGATTGCTGAAGAGGCTCTGCACGCAGCCAGCGTGCAGAGCGATGGCGGCTGCCGTGATGCGGATCTGCGCATGCGCGCGCCGGCGATCCTAGGCGGACGCGCGCATGAGAGTACACACCCCTCCTCTCTGTAATCACTTCCTGCAGAGGGGAGGGTTGATTAATCAATGCTGCCCATAAAAGGTTCAACTCAGCACTGAGAAGGGATTACAGTTCACTGTTAACCTAAGTGTTAGATGAGAGTACCCTATCCATTCCCCTATATTCGTATTGACAGACTTCCCGTGTACCGACCCCTGGCTTGTTTACCCGTTGACCCGATTTCTGGACTCCTGACCCTAGCACTTATATTGGTTAACCGTTGGATTGCTGCCTGCCCTGATCTTGGCTATTCCTGACCACGCTGATATCTCCTGCCCTTGTGACCCTGGAAATCCGCCTGACTACTCTTAGAAGAACCCAGTTACCTCTACATCGGGGTAGATCCTTTCCCGCATCGCTACCACTCAAGGGGTACTGGCCCCAGGGGGAGACCTGTCCTGCCTGCAGCAGAAACACCACCGGTGCCCCCTCAAGGGTCATCGGCCCATCTCCCATTAGGGGGGCTCTGGGTGGAAGACCAGGCTCTATGGACATAGATTCTTACCTCTGTTGCCGGTGTTACCAGCCCATCGTCATAACCCCTGTGGGAGGAGATGCCTCAGGTTGCTATCCATCACCTCATAGGAAGCATGTTTGGACATTGTTGTCATGTATACAAGCATGTTGGGGCCCTACAAACTACCATTTTAAATTGCTTTAGTGACATTTTCGCAAATAAAGCTGGCCATAGACGTCTCGATCTATGGCCGGCTTGTAGCAGACTCCTCACAGCGTGGTAACGTCACCACACAGTGAGGATTCAGCTACAGAACTGACAGGAATTCTGTGTGCTCCACCAACACACGCGATTCTTGTTAGATTGTAGCCAATTAACTTGGAGGGGGAGGAGACTCCCCCTCTGAGTTAACTGCCTACAACAGGATTGGAGGATTGGCCACAAAAAAAAACAGCAGGCGGATCCGCGTGCGATCTGACCTGCTGGAATTTCTGGTCGGATCCTTAAAGTGGGCTCCCCTATAGTTGGGGGCGACCGAACTTTATATGCTCAGCGGGAGTGCGCACGGCGGTCGGTCGCCCACAACTATTGCTGGGAATCGGCCCGTCTATGGGCGGTTAAGACTAGTCTGGCACATGACTTATTCAGTTTAAATAACTGTTTAAACAGTTTCCATCAAATGATGTTCCTAACACATAACCCATTCTCATGGGCATGGACATCCCACTCAAAGCGGACCTACCACCAGGAATCTATGTTTTCATGAATGGCACCTGAAGTGCCAATAATAGGGAGGAATGCAGTGAAAAACCCTAAAAACGTACCTGTAATGAGCAATTTAGTAATATAATCAGGCATTCCTGTTCACTTCCTGGTTTATGGAGAGAGCAGACCGCGGCAGCTTCGTCACAACACGTGATTTTTCAGTGAGCTGCTTTGCCATAGGAAAACACTGAAGGCCCCCAGTGGCCACCCGCGATATTGCACCACCATGTGTTGGATTTACACTGAAAAATCACGTGCTGCTGTGACTTTCTGCCGGGTCCTGCTACCTCCAGTAACCAGGAAGTGAACAGGAATGCCTGATTATATTACTAAATTGCTCATTACAGGTAAGTTTTTGGGGTTTTTCACTGCATTCCTCCCTATTATTGGCACTTCTAGTGCCATTAATGAAAACATAGATTCCTGGTGGTAGGTCCGCTTTAACTGAGTCAGTTGAAACACAATGGTATGTGTTTTTAATATGAATCCGTTCATGGCTAAAAACAAACACAAAAAAACAGACACGTCACAAACGCATCCCTTAAGGTTTACCTGACGGAGCCCTAACGCATGGGTTGCATTTTTTGGATCCTTTATTGTGGCGCATCCTTAACACATAGTGGGGTCAAGGCCATACTCTACTCAGAAAAAACTTAGATTGGAAAGTATCTGTGTCACACACCTAAACCAGCATGCAGATGAAAATAAGCACCAGCATGCATTTATGCAGCACTTTTTGCCATGAACGTTAAACAGTGCAAGCTATTATGGCAAGTAAATCTCCGTATTAAGAAAGCATTCTCATTTCCTTTCATCTATATGCTAATATTTCTATGTGTTAATGTACTTTTCGGTTCTTCTTAGTATTTCAGTGTCAAGTAATTGCAAATCTAGTCAATCTCTAATTCAGAAACAAAGAACAAAATCAATGTTTGCATCAAATAAAGAAACGTCTTGTCATATTGAAAGATGAATTCCACCGCAAACATAATTAACACTTGCTTTATGAGCAAGCAACACATATGATAATAAATATATGATTGGAAAAAGGAAAGTATATACAACATTTTTTCAGTCAATATCTTTTTTTACACATACATTATACGATGTAGAAATGCTAAGGAGACTAATGCCTAGGCTCCACTACGTTTTTTCAGAGACTCGGTAGCCACACTGCCCATTCAAATTATTTACATTATTTAACTTTTCTGTCAATGGCAAAATGTTACCCACAACTAGTGTTGAGCGGCATATGGTATATTCAAGTTCGCGTAACTTTGCAAATTTATTAAGGATCATTCTAATTCGATTTGACTGTATTCTATTGCCGTTTGCAATTATTCGCAAATATTCGTGAACCACCTGTACAGCTTCTCTTCTTCATTCTGTGAGCTCAGCCAGTACGAGCACTGTGCATATTGCACGTATCCATTCGCAATGCACACAAATATGCGCAAAGTATGCCAGTAAACAATGTTGAAGCCAAATATGAGGAATATCTGCCATTGTGAATATCGAATGTCATATATTCGTCGGATATATATTCGAATTTCGAATATTCTCGCTCAACACTACCCACGACAACATCTGCCTTGCCTATAGGGATGCTCAAACATGTTTCAGTCAAATAATCTAAAATACTAATTCAGTAAATGTAATCTGTGTGTAAAATAAAGAGGAACAACAATTTCCAATGTTTTCTATATGAGATTGTTACATTTTACTTATTTGGTCTATTGGTTAAAAATTAAATGGTGACTAAAAGTGCATTGTGTATGTGTATAAATCACTGAAATGTATGTTTTAGAATTGACACAAAATGTCAGTATCCAATGCTATGCTACATGCTCTTTAGGAGCTCTTTTACTAATGATTCTTGTAGGGTTCATAGTTTTCAGTTTGTCTTTTTTAGTTATTTTCTACTTATATGTTATTTTTAAAGCAGACATATACTCACCTATTTGTGCTTCATGTCCCTGCCAGTCAAAGCACCCATTACATGTACAAATTGTAAATAAAAAAAATAACCTGTAATAAAAAAAACTTAATTGTTGTGGGGCATGACATCATTGAAGGAGGAAAGCCTATTGGAGAAACTTGGGAAGAGATATGTTATGAAATTGTATAAGCGATTCCATATTTATTCACCAGGCTTCCGGGGATTAACTCTGTGTGCAATATCGTGGGTGGCCAATGGTTTTCTATGGAAATTTTCGTCAATTCGCTTTGTTTTGAGAGCTGATATCAGAAAATTGCCCAGCAAACAGGAAGTGAGGGGGCTGAGGGGGATCTTCTTAATTTACTCAGTACAGGTAAGTTTTTTTATTTTTATGCTGGTCTCCCTATTATTAGCATTTCTATTGCCATTTATGTAATGATCATTTTCTGGCAGTAGGTCCGCTTTAAGAATTACATTCTGTGTATAGGAATAAATCTTTTTAAATGGCACCCAATGCATTTAACAAAATGTGTGGTAAAAACTCACATCTTCCCTTTGTCTCAATCCTCAGGCCCTGTACAATATTTCTGCTTTTCTTTTTTTGTCTACATGATGGCTTGAATTCAGTCCATGTAGCTTGGCAAGGACAGGACATGTAGTATGTCAAACTGCGCATCTGATATCACGTTACAAGATTCTCTCATCCAAACCCATATATTTGACACAAAAATGAATTACCAGATCTGCCCTCGGACAAATGACTGCTTTTCTGTTAATCACAATGATTTGTTGAGAAGGCTTCTACATTAGATATATGGTCTGTTCACACCTTTAAAATGAAAGGTGCATTCTAATATGTAAATGTCATGACATGGGAAGAGAATGTGCTAAACCTGCACCCCTATCTATAGTGCAATTAACAACAAATGCACATTCAAGGACACAGAATAAAAAATTAAATGTATCTAGCATGAATGTGTCAGTATAATGAAAATCTGGAGAATAGATCTAAAAATATTCTTGTGTGAGAACAATACAGAACCCTGAGCTTCAAAGACATTTTTGCAGAATTGCTATATATAATGTAACATTATTACTCATAGGCATCATTGTGTCTGTGAACTTCGTGATATAACCTAAGGCATTATTGTGTTATCTAATCTGCTTGAGCATTGTATACTCATTTTTGCTATAGGTAGTTATACTGTACATATATTGATACATATAGCAAGAATGCACATACCATGCCTGCCATTAATTTTGCATTCCTGTGTTCCAACTTTTAAGTCATTGAACAACAGTAATTTACAGCTGGTCTGTTTTAGATGTCCACTACCTGTTTCAGCTATTGTCAAAGCAATTAGGAATAATATATCACCATTGTAGGCCAGAACACACAACACCATTACAGTAGTTGTGCATGGCTTTTATCTTGGCCCTTTTTCCAGCCCTAAGTACAACTGCATTTACCACTTCTTTGCAAGAACATCTTCACAATTATCCTACTCCACTCCAATGCTCAAATTTTCATCTCCTCCTCCTACTGCTGCCTTCTCTGATCAGGACCTAGCCTCAAAGCTTGATATCTCAGCTAAATGTACTAAATTCACTCCTGCAATCCTATTCTACAGTAACTCATCCTTTAACACCTCCCTACTATCAGTTTGGATGATGTTACTTCACTGTTTTACTCCTTCGCCCTTGCCCCCGCAATGACTGAATATTTTACCTCCAACCTGGTATTTTCCCATTATTTTTCAAATCATGCAATCACTTGACTCCTCCTAACATTCGTTATTTTCTCTTCTTTCATAGGTTTCTAAAATGCTTGAGTGTATTGTCTAGAAAAGGCATTTCTTAATCTAATGTCCTCCTTGACCCACTTAAACCTGCATTTCGTCTATCGACTCATTATAATAAACAGTCCATACTGAAAGGGTTGCTTCATTACGTTTCTCCAAAACGTAGCGCCTTCTGTACGCGTTCTAAAAATCACACCCTGATGGGACACACTCAGATCACAATCCAGCACCCATTTTAAGAGTCTGCATTTGGCAAATCGTAGTGAAACCCTAGCTATCACCTGCAAATGAGCTGCTCAGAGCCCAGGCTTGAGGTAAATTTTAGCAATTTATTCTCCTGGATAGTGATGGCCGAACCTCGGCCATGTTCGTCCGCGGACGGGCGGAGCGGACTTTTAAAAAAGTCCGCCGTCCACCCGTTCGCGGATAGATTCAAATTCCCCGCTGCTAGGCGGGGAATTAGAATCGGAAAACCCGGATGTGACGTCAGTGATGTCACATCCGGCACCTGGAACGCATAGTTCCTGGTGTGCTTACCGGATGTGATGTCACTGACGTCACATCCGGGTGTTTGAGCCGGCTTTCCACTGAAAGACCAGGTTCTCTACCCGGTCTTCAGTGGAAACATTCTTCCTGCGGCGGGATCTCGCTGCGTATGATCCCACCGGAGGAAGAATAGAGGGCTCCTTCACGCCGGTGGACAGGGCGGGTCGAACACCCGTACTGTCCGCCGGCAGGAAGGAGGGCGAACATACTTGTGAGAAATGATCCTCACTACTCCTGGATCATTTCTCTTCCATTGACACTGCTAATTACTCACTTTCTCTCCAAACTCAGTATTTGTTACATCACCCACTATTGGTTTGCCTTTTATTTATCTGACAGCTCTGTCCAAATTTATTTGAACTGCAACTTTACTTTGCTTACACTTCTCTGGCTGTTGATGTTCCTCACAAATCAATTCTTGATCTTTTTAAATCCTCTCCCTTGCTAAACTCATCTTAACATTCCTTCTGAAATTGCCATTGGTGTGCTAATGACACCCAAATTTACCTATATACCTCTGCCTTCACTCTTTCTCCTGTTTCTCCTGTGTCCTGTTGACATCTATTCATGGGTAACTTAAGCCTGCCATAGACACCTCGATCTATGGCAGACCTTTAGCAGACTGATTACAGCGTGGTGACGTCACCACGCTGTAATCAGTCTGCTACATGTCGTACAACAATCCTGTGTGTTCCACTGACACACAAGGCTGCCGTCCGACTAGCCAATAACAGGGAGGGGGAGGAGACTCCCCCTCACTGTTTACAAGCTGCAGCTGTTCAGCATCACAGTTGTAGAAAAAAAATACTGGCATGACGGATCCGTATGCGATCCGACCTGTCAGCTTTTTTTCTACATACTTCAAGGTGGGTTCCCACATAGTTGCGGCAGACCAACTTTGATGTGATTGGCGGGAGCGTGCACGCAGGTTGGTCTGCTACAACAATGGCCGAGTCTGCCTGTCTATGGGGGGCTTCAAACTCAACCCAGATAAAACTTAACTCATAATGCTCTACTGCAACATATTCTTGTCTTCTACTAACTAGACTTTCTAAAATCCCTTTAAGTAACACTACATTTTCATCTGTTTATGTAAATTCTCCCCTTGCAACCTTTACCATTTTCTGCTGACCTACTATGACATCCCCACTTCTCTAGGGCCACTCTGGAACTCTCTTCCCTGTTCCATAAGGCATTCTTCTATCCTTCGCACCCGCAGCCAGGCACTAGGCGAGTGGCCAGCAATGATGGAAGGCGGCGGTGTCAATGGAAGTGACGCAAAGAAAAAGGGGATGGAGCCAGCGGATATAAGAGGCGGGCCGGAAGTGACATAGGCCTCTTTCTGACGACGGACATCCCCACTCTCCCTCCCTGTACTACTTGCGCTTCTATTGGTATTCTGTTATAGTTTGAGGATTTTGCTTGCAGTTGTTCTCTTATCACAGCGTGGGGAAGGTCCCTGGCAATGCCTAGGATGTTTTTTGCATGTTTATGTAAAATGGGTGACGTGCTGGTGGAAGTCACTGTTAAAGTAACGTTGCACTCTCGTGAGGGTCAATGACCCAAGGAGGAGTCGGTAAAGGTGGTAGGAGGAGGCAACATGTTATAGTGTACCCACTGTGCTTGTGAAGGTGACGCTGGTGGCTGGTACAGGGGGGTATGGTTTAATTGTTGTTGGGTTCATTTGGGGGCCCTGTCAGGGACAAAAGTTTTTGTTATATTGTTATTTATGCTGTGGCCAGATATTTAATATAAAATCCAAATTTCTTGAATCTTGGTCTTGTGTCATTTTTTCATAGTGTTAAGGTAGTATTTAAGGGTATAGCAGGAGGAATGGACGAGTCCACACTCCCACAGTCATAAACACATTTAAACAATCCCTGAAACCCACCTCTCTGGTATTGATAATCAATCTTCCTCTCTCATACACATCATGATGTATGTTTCTCACAATTCAGTGAATAACATTGTTCTCTAAAGCCCCCATACACCACATACAATTACCATACAACTTCTGTACAACCAACTTTTCTTC
>CM070035.1:40231264-40287273 GCA_036250615.1 Ptychadena robeensis | reverse complement strand
GGATGTCTATTAGACCCTTGTACGGACATATTTTGGGAAGTTACAGGCCTACAACTTAAACAAAAATTTATTGAATGATTCAACTAAAAACAGAAAGATATTTTAGGTCACCAATTACACATTGTCTTTGGTCCAGAAGCCCCCCTAAGAGATTCGTTGCCTGATTCCTTGCCTGTTTCCGTTGCCATGGTAGCAGCCCGGGCAACAAATCAGGGATGCTGTGTATTTCACTCAGGTTCATTCCAAGTGTCTGGCAATTGAATCCCCAGGCCTTCCTCCCACATCAGTTACAATAATTGAATTACAAGAAGGACAAAATATGTGTAAAGTCATCATGAGTGGGCAGAGGTTGAGAGCAGTGAAAAGAAATAGTGCTGCTGGCATTTCTCTCAAGGCAAGAAAATAAATACTGTGCATAGCTAAATGCATTATAAGTGAGTTGTGTGTGAAAGCTACACGCACATAGGTACAAGGTTTAATGCATTAAAGCTGATAAAGTGGATTTTAAAAAGGGGAATTCCAGCAGATACAATATTCAGTATGTTTTTAAAAACTGAAAAAACTGAAAGTAGTTAATTCATTGAAATGTAGAAACTCAAGTAACTGCCATCACATATTTCTAAAACATAATTTTTTATCATTTCAAAAACTACCTCTGATTCCAAATATTTTAACAAACTTTCCTTTATAGAATACATGTCATCAATTAGGCCCAATATAAATAAATATTTTTTCCAACTAAAGCCAAATGTAAACTCTGAAAGAGCCTTGATTGGTCATGATCCAACACTTGTATTGATCATAAAAGTAGCTGATCAACTTTTTAGAACTTGCAATCAATGTATGTTCAATAGACTTTTTGGGGCATATGTACTGTATATACACTTACTTTTAAAAAGAGGAAAGTGACAATTTAATGATTGCTTTGCATTTGTTAAAGTTTATTGTGTGATTGGTTAATGTTTATTTTAGCAACAGTAGAGTGTTGTATTGTGTTTGCCATTAGAGATCCAATTAGACCAGTTCGAATTTGTGACTAAATGCAAAGCTCTTGAACACAGTATCAGAGAAGGGTCCAGGGTATACTACAAAAAAGAAAGTATTGCTTTGCACAAATCATTTTTGCATGAATTGAGTTCAAAATTAAATTTCAAAAAATCAATAGTCAATATGTCGATATTAATTTAACCTCCCTAGCATAAAAAATTTGAGTGGAACAGGCAATCAGTTTCTCTAAGGTTTCTTGTGGAAACCTAAATAGCTATGAGTATTGTAAAATTTCAAAGATTAATCTCCCTAGTGGTTGAGATGAACCCAGTCCATCTGGAGTGTGGGTGTGTCTCAACCGCTACTGGAACCAGGATCATTACAACTCGACAGGCCGGCGATATGGACAGGGAGGGGAGGGTGTGAAATTCCAGCAAAGTACATTGCGTTTGTCCATACAGCACCGTTAAAAACAAAATGATTTGTGTTGGCTAGTGTCCATCTGATAAGTCACACCTCAATTCACGGTATCTATAGTCAATGAAGAAACTGACCTTTAGTAACTTCCCTTTTTTTTTTTTTAACAAATGTGGTTTACAAATGCCAATTAATATTTCAATATATTAGACCAACTTCAAGTCAAAACCTAAAAAAGATCTATGAAAATAGAAATGGAAATAAGTTCTGTGATACTGTACTATTGAAAATGAATGCAACCAATATGCATTGATAATGCTTTAATATGCTCAATGCATTCTCTATGCACATGTTGGAATATGGTAATACAGGGCTAACCGCGCTGAAAATTAAGCAAAGCAAAGCTACAGTGAGTGCTATCCCATAAATTAATTGTGAAAATTTTTTTTAGCTTCAAAACAGTCAAGTTTGATACACACAGACAAAATCATATACTCATATGCTTAATGGTTCCCAGTGTATGATTCATATATTCGTAACATGTTCAGAACTATCATGTTGTAACTCTGTTTCAGGCATATTTGTCATGGGGCTAATTTACACAACACTTATTCTTACGGCTGGGGAAATATATAAGCTTTTTTCTATATTTACACATTATTTTAGAGCCTAATTTAGTTAAAATATAACACACACTAAGAAGTGCATCACAGTAGTGTAAAACAATGTAAATGAGGATAATATATTCTGAAGATGGAGTGAGAAAATGTCAGAAGTGCAATATTGTAAACGAACTCTAAGTACTGTGAAAATTTACTGATCTAGTTGGTTATCAGATTTGCAAAGTTGACACAATTGACCTACTTCATTGAAATCAGATAAGTGAATGTCAAGTTATCCCATGGCTTAATGATTTGTTTGCGCTGCACAAATCCCATTACTGAGTTTTTTTTCTATAAATACTACAAAGTACAGGAGGTTATTGCTAAAGTCTAGTTTATTGTTTTCATTGTTGCATTTAATTTTTATTCTACTTAAGAGCAAATTTTTCCAATTTTAAAACATATATGGTTTTCTACGCTTTTGCTGCAAGTCTTCAGCGCACAGTATGTTAATAAGAAATAAAAAAAAAAACCTTTTTTTTAAGTCTATGATGGACTTTGTTACTATTTAAATCTATGGAAAATGTATGTGCGTCTTATAGTCCAAATATCGAAAAAAATGTCCCAATCGTCTTGGGAGCCAAAGCTCTGCAACCCAGGAGGCTGAAATGTGTTTCAGTCCCTACGGCTAAGCCAATAAGCCATTGCCAAGAAGTAGATCTTAGCTGCTATCTTAAGTAGTACCCATTTTCTGAACATACTGACCAATTTATGGAGATACACATTTTACAATTAGCTGTAGCATGAGTATTTACAGTAACCTCCGAAGAGGGTCCCGAACTTGAACAGACTTCTGGGTCAGAGCCATAAGAAGTCTCTCCCCACCACTTTCCGAGTTTAAAGTCCCAGAGGACTAACACCCGTACTTGTGAACGAAACAAACGTGCAGGGGTAGTGGGGGGGGGGGGTGTCAGACTACATAAAAAAATATAAATAATGCATCCTAACCAAACAGACCCTTACAAACACATCTTGTTACAATATATCCTTTGTCCTAATTTTAAATTTAGGTGTGGCACTTGTTTATTGGTTACCTCTAATCTACTTTTTAATTTACAACTTGTGAAAGCTTATTTAAATGATGCATAAGCGTTGCATATGCTGCATATTTTTGCTAGTCGTACATTACCTAAATTGTATAAACAAAGTCTAATCTATATACACTTATTATTGGGTGACATTTATAAGGGTACAAAGTACAACATCATTAAGCCATCCCCCTTTCCTTTTTAATTGCTAGAATATGATTAAACTTCTGACTGATAAGATGGCTCAAGCTGGCTGTTGCACTGTCTGTAGTTCCTACAAAGGCAGTGTACACAATGTGACCTTGACAAATTAAAAGAACATTAACTAAAATGTCTGAATGCTTTGTAGCAAGAAATGCAATTAAGAACGTTATGCCTACTAGCACTTTTGTTTTAAAATCGTTTTTTCTATAGTCATAGAGAGATTCATTTAAGCAGACTTTGTACCACGGTGATAAGGTTCACTAAAATGCCTGTTGAAAGCCAAAGAAAAAGACTGCACCCTTTGTGTAGGGGGATCATTGATATCTATGCCAAGGCATACATGATTCTTCTTTTATTATGTTTATTCAGATCACACTATTTATGAAATAAAATACCAAGCTGGGTTTATCTAAGCTGTAAACCAACATAACCCTGTGAACGGATTGTAGAGGAGTATGGCCTTGGTCATTCTTTGTGTTTATCTTATAGAGAATGACATTTTTCCAGAACCTTAAGTGCTCTTGACTACAATGTGGCAGATCTAACATTGCATATGAGGAGGTCCAACATTATAAACCATTATAAGGAAAGAGATGAAAGTGTTGATACTGAACAAAAGTAAAACATGGACACTGTAGTTATTATACATCTGTTCCTCTGATTAATTAAAACCATTACAGACATTCAACCTTCATTCTGTTATGATTAGCTCCTTCTATTTAAAGCTCTATTACATAAATCAAATTTCAAGTGATGTTTTAAAAACGACATATTTCATTTAGTAAGACAGATTGTAATACAAAGACTGTAATTTTAAGCTCTGAAAACCTTCCTCAATCAGATTGTAACTGCTGGTCATCACAAGTGTACTTCTACCCTCTCTGGAAAACCTGTCACCTCCATACCTACTTTTAATTATTGGCATTTCTAGAAGGGAAGATCAGGAACCAAAATACTTACATGAGTGAAAACTGTCAAAATCCGGCGATGGTCTATCCCTCCATTGACATTGTGCCCGGTGGCTTGGAAATGTAGAATTGTCTACCTTCCCATGTCCCCTTTCGTCTGGCAACCAGCTGCCAACCAACAGGACATTTCAGGTATGGCGGCATAGGAGCATAGAAGAGGGAAATGTAAGTATGTGTTTTTATTTTTAGGTATCAATTTGCCCAGATTAAGTATCATGTATAGATTTTTTTTAAGTTTAAACTCGATTTTAATTCAAATTCAATCAATTTTTTTCCAATACTTGTTTCACCACTAGACACGAGCTGATCCATTTGAGACATTTGCTTATATTACCCTCTACCTTCCTTCTTACGCATATATTGTGGCTTTTTTTTCTTCATGTCTAGTCACAATAATTGCTTAAATTGTTTCATGTAACTACTGCCTTGGAAATGGCTTCAACTGTAATAAGCTTTCTTTGGAAAGAGTATAAAAGAACATTAAAAAGAAAGTAACAGAACACAATCAAAGGACATCAAAATGTGTGTTATCTTGCTATTGTTTATCATCTAGTTGGCCTGTTTGAAAAATGAGACTTTCAGAAAATAGGTGCAGTTTAGATACAATAGAGATAAAGTGGAGGGAGATGTAAACTTGTGAAAGATAACACTTTTACGGGTTTACTATCACTGGATTTTACCATTGTTACGTTTTTGTGAATTTCACATCTAAAATCTACTTCACAGTTCTAGTGTCAGAGTTTTCCTCTATAAGTATAGATAATCTAATTTTAGCTCTGTTTAATAACATATGTACAGAGCTCTGGCAGGGTATCAATAGCGACACGTAACAGGCGATTTGTTAACAAGTCTAGGCGTGTAACCATAATAAACATGGCCTCCTCTTTGTTGCTATGGGTTGCTTTGTCATCTTGTACACCGGATGGACCTCTTAATGTGTCTTTTTATTTGGTGCTTGATCCATGAAAATGTAATAAAATTATTTGTTTAAAATCATTTTCAATTTGGAAAACAAATTACAGATGTTCTCCATGCAGCAGTACAGCACAGTATTTTAGGATTTCCCTTATGAGCTGATAACTACGTGTTCTAATGTTAATCTTTTAATAGAAACAAAAAAATGTATTTTAAATATAGTATACAAGTTCAAGAATAGATACTGCATGAAAAGCTTTTGACTTTTAGTTAGATACATAAAGAAAACACTTAATCAAAGAAAAACAAAGTCATCAAGTTTTAGCTCAGGGTAGGCAAACATGGGTCACAGTGAGTTCTTACATATGACAGAGGGGCCAGACCAAAAGCAGATACATGGAGTAAAGGATTCCTTTGGGCTCATTTACATGGTAGGTAGGAAACATAATGTTACCTTGGTGACAACTCATTCCCTGCAATGAGTGGAGATAATAACCCCATAGCAACATTCCTACAGTGTCATAGCATCATTGTTCCACTGTGTAGTCTCCATTGCATTGTTTGAACGCCTCTAAACATTATCTCTGCAGATTGCAGGGAAGGAGCAGAGTGGAGCCATAGTGTCCAGGGCCAAATAAAAAAAACTCAACCGGATGAATATGTAGTTTGCCCATGCCTCTCTTTGCCTGTCGAGACTACTGGCAGAAACCTTTACACTGATTACACACTAATAAAATGAAAGCCTCCTATGCTGGTATGACAAATTGAGAGGTAGGGGAAACTGTTAGCAAGACACATGCACAATTTCTAAGACAAAAAGACTCCATCTTTAGATTTTGCCCACCCCCAATGAATTGCAGCAAATCAATAAATTGCAGCAAAAGCCAATAAAAATGAATTATATTCAGCAAAGAGGCTCCACTGAGACTAGTAAGGCGACTTTATTAAAATTATACTATTATAATATATTTGCTGAACACGAAAAAAAGCATACATTTGGTCTGAACGATGAAACATTCTACAGGTTGGTGATGGTGAGGAGAAGTGAAGGTTGCTGTTGAAGGGACTGCTGTAGATCATATCCGATGTTGGTTTGATCGATCAAAGGCATAATCGAAGGAAGTCGATCGTAAACACACCAAAATGTCTGCCAAATGATATATAAGTATGCTTATTATTTAAATCGAACCAAAATCGGTTGGGCACAACAAAATAACATGCGATGTGTACTCGATCGATCGAGTATCCGATCACTTTTCAATAAATTTTTGGGTAAATTTCGATCTAAACCATGTGGACAGGCATCAATTTTTGATTGATGGACTTTAAAATTGGTTGGTTTAGGTTGATCGAGCGGGAAAATCGAAATGTGTATGGGGGCCTTAAGGCAGGATGTATGGCTGACTAGATCACTAAGTAGAATTACCTAATAAAGAAAAGAAAACTAAATACCACACGTTAGGACTGGGAAGCTGCAAAATAGGAAATTGCTATGCTTGGGTTAGGTACCCTTTCATTTAATATTGCATCTCAACCAACCATACTGTATACCTTTAATTTTTGCATATTTTGTAGAACTTAGAAAAGAGATTCATAATTGCTGTGGTCAGATTTATTTTTAATCATGAACTATAAAGGCATACACAAGAGTTCTTTCTACAATTAAGGTCATGACCTTTTGGACAGTTTGTTCTGGACCACAAAATGTATAGAAATATTAGCCAGTGTTCCCTAATATAATTCAATATACGGCAATACAAATACTATTTTAGGTAATGTATTTGTTAAAGCTAAGAATGTAAACATAAAATGGCTTTATTTATTTCATGCCAGTCCATTGGTCTGCTTCTACTCAGGGTTGATAGATGAATAAATATGCTGCCAATGGTGTCTCTAAGTTATCCAGCCATGCTATCTCTATATCACACATTTCATACACAAATTTCCCGGCCTAGGAATAAGTGACACAAGGCTTTGATGCTAAGTGACACATTTGTGTATTTCAGCTATCTGAGCTGTTTCAGAGATATGACATGGTTGATTTATTTTACACCTGTGATAGTAAAGTCTCTGAGCTTGGAATATATACAGGCTCATTGTTTTTATTATTTATTTTCACTGGATAGATGGTGAACCCTGCAGAGATTGACAATTTGTGTTTGTGGGCTTTATGGTGAAATTGTTATGATACAGCTATTGTAATAAACCAAAGCAGTGCTTCATTTTCGATGCTCGCTCATAAAACCTTTTGCTTGATTTATACTAATGCCTTCTTATTTATATGCCAGTTACTTAGTTGACTGTCCTCTCTGGAAAGTGAAGAAGGTAGAAAGCAAAAGTGAAGTCCAAGCTGCCAAGAGCAGCTTTCTCCACAGTTGAAAGATCTGCTTGCCCACACAGCATCTGCTAGTCTTCAGGAATCCCGGCCGTGCCAAGCCTCTTGGAAGCAGTCAGTAAAGGTTCTCAGCAATAACTTTTACTCAATTGCTCTTAGACCTACACAATAACTAAATTTACTAAGACCATATGTGCCTATTATTTGAATATGATGGGGGTATGAGTACCCAGACATAGTTTGCCAAGTTTTCCAGGAAATTGCAGATCATACTTACAAGTTGCCATTTTAAATGATAGAACTGTGCTGACTTTTTTTTTTTTAGTACTTACACGGTTTATCTTCAGTCTCACCTGTTGAAATTTGGTAGTAAGGTAAATTTCATCACATCTACGCCCTCTAGAAAAAATTTTATAAAACTTGAACTAGCTTTATGAGTTAATTGCAAAGCCCTTAACATCATCAAAATTGCTGGGGATGTAGAGAAGGGTTCTGGTAACATTACAAATCTTGAACTACCACATATAGTTTTTACATAAATCTAATTGTTTAAAATCAAGTCCAGTACAAATTTTAAATTAATTTTAAACTTAATTTAGATACATGCAAAAAGATACATTTGCTAAAACAGAGGTGGATAACCTTTACTATAAAAAGAGCCATTCGGCACCCTCTTTCACTACAGAAATATAAGTCTGGGCTATAAGTTCACTACAGTCTATAAGTCTGAACACACTGCTCCAGGCATTGTTTAGACACAGGGCAAGCATTTCCCATCAACGTCTAACACTGTGCATCTGCAAAAGCATGAAGTTTGTACTATGAAAAGAAGTTGAAAAATACCTGCACCACATTTCAACCATCAGCACACAAGAAACAAGAAGAGTCTGTTCGCAAATAAATACACACTGTGAAGTATAATACTGAAAGTTATCTAATATAAAGAACATGGGCTACAGCAAGCTACCTTGTCAATCTATAACACCTATGGCTTGATTTACTAATGCAGATGTTGTGATTTTGTGAGGTTGTGATCCTTTTGAACATCCAGTCTAGGGTTATGCTAGCCATACACAGCCCGATAAATAGCCCGATCAACCAAGCCCGGGTTTTGCCCTAAATTTTGATCGGACATTTCCCGATCAAAATTTAGCAGAAAATCGGGCATCACATGATCGGACATGTTGGAAAATTTTAATCGGTCCGGTTACATCGTTCTACTTTTCTTGTAGCGCCCGACTAAATGAACACCGATCATCCCCGATATTACTATTACTTCCCATTGAATGAAAAATTGGATGACAAAAATGACGATAAACTCCGACTATGCTGTACGTTCAAAACTGTTACATCATTCAAAAATCATTTTTTCTATGTGGGGATTTTTTGTTAGATCATCCGAGAAAACGCCGATTTTTCTATCGGCAAACTTCGATCGGGCTCGGTTGATCGGGCTATTTATCGTGCTGTGTATGGCTAGCATAAGTCAAATTTTGTTTGTCTTTTGTTTTTCCAGATTCTCTGCACAGGATGAGATGCTTCACATCTCTTTGCTGCATTCCACACTTCTTCACATTTGAGTGAATTAAACATTTATCAGTTTTTTTTCATTGTGTTAATTACACATGCAATTTTAACAGTGTTATCTTTATTAGTTGACTAATTCCAAGTTCAGTTCTTGACTACAATAAGGCAGTGAAGAGTAGAGATGGTCGAATTTTTTTTCAAAAATTCGACCATTTCGCCGGTTTCGACTTAATTGCATTTCGCCGGTTTCGACGTAATTGCAAAGCCCCTGAGCATAGTATCATCACCAAACTTGCTAGAGATGTAGAGAAGGGTTGGGGGTATACTGCAAAAAAGAAAGTAAGTCTCTAACACAAATAGTTTTTTCACAAATTAAGTTCAAAGTCAAGTAAAAAATTCGAAAATCGGAATTTCGACTTTAACTTTGAACTTAATTTATGCAAAAACTACATGTGCTAGAGCAAAACTTATTTTTTTCAAATGTTCCTCCAACCCTTCTCTACACCTCCAGCAAGTTTGGTGATGATACCATTTTCAGGGGCTTTGCAATAAGCTCACAAAGTTTGCAAATCGAAAAATTCGACCATCTCTAGTGAAGAGCCACATTCTGTTATTAGTGGATAATTGGAAATGTTTTTAAATATCACATGTATCTTTACAGCATGTGTTCATTGTAAATGTTTCAATAATGCTAAGAATTTTTAAGAACATACACAAATTGTATATTAATACTGTATAAATATTGTCCAAATGTTCTAGAAAATCTAACTTTGTGAGTCCTTTGCTCAGGCCCTGAATGAGGGGTCATCACAATTTTAAAAATCTCACATTTTTGTAATGTTTCCACAATCCTTCTCTACATCTTCATGACAACATATTGATGATGATACCTTGTTCAGTGGTTTTTCAATTATTCAAGCTTAATTTTTATAATTATTGGAAGATGTGAAATAATCAATTGCCAATGTATGGCTATTATATTGCATATTGCAAATGTAAATTGCATGGGGACTTGAGTTTTATTTGCTTAGTTGCGGCTGGCATGCAATTTCCATGCTAATATATAATTGTTTGCATTTCATTGACCATATTTATCTACTCTACATGCGGCATTGCTGCCACTTTTACTAGGAGAACCAGTTTATTAGTCATGCAATAGTCATTCAGCTGTGATACTCATTGGCTTCTCTGTGCTAAAATCCGCAGGGATTTTGATGTACTGCACAAGCCTCTCACAGTAGGCAATGGGCTATGGCAAAGTTGTTTTAACAGCCCCTGATAGTTCCCGACCCACCACGTCAAGCCTCAGTTGCATTTAATTTCATGTGGAACCATGTGTCTACATAAACGTGATGGAGGCTTGTCATATGAAGCGACCATTGACAGTCAATGGACGTGTTAGACTGAAATATAACTAATGTGCCCGGGTGCTGCCTTCATTAGGTATAAATCAGCCCATTGATTTCAAAGGCCATGTTTCATTTAAACATGGCCCATGTAGCATGGCCGATAATGCAGCCCTTTGCTCATTGGATGCGCATACTACAGTATAGTCATAGCCTTATACACAAATTTGTCTTGTATCCATAGTACATATTGTACTTACAGTTGCATAGAGATACTAAAAATGTTATCAAACCTCTTCATATCAGCTCATTTAAGTTTTTAGATGTATTTGCCTCAGTATTGTTTTTTTATAGCTCAAATATTCCTTTTTTAATATAAAATCAGCTTTTTGCTACAACAATTATATTAAGAAGTACATTAAAAAAACTAATTTTGGTACAAATATTGTTCAATCCAAGACTCTTAACAGACCCTAAAAATAAGGTTAGTGAAAACTCATTAAACATGTGGTCTCAAACTTTTTCCACTATTTTTTCTCTGATTCATTTTTACTACTGACTGTAGCAGAAATGTCTTTTAATATTTTTTTATTTTTAGATTTTATTGTTATTTATAGAGAGTTAGCTCTTTAAACCATCCTCCATGGTTTCATAATATATGATAGCGTCTTGTGAACTGACATGTATTGATCCTCTATTGTTTTATATTGTAGAGAAGAGCTTGAGTGCAAATAAATTATGGTTTAGAAGCTGCCTATAACAAATGAGCTTGCTGAAGATTAAAGCTCTGTATGATATGGAATATATATACAGTCTGCATGAGTAAAGTCAATAGTACAAGTGTTCCTCTTGTAGCCTCTGGATTTTGCTTAAAGTATTTAGTACTCTACACTGGATTACAAAAAACTCTAGAATACAATTTTGAAAAGTATACACATGTATACCGTTTCTGTAATATCAACTTTTCAATAATTATTATTATTCCATTGTGGGTTGAATATACCATGCGGTTATAGGACCCAGCGGCATCTTTATCTATTGACCACCAATAGTAATTTAACATAATATTATTTATATATCAACCAATACTTCCAGCCAAAGCAAGACAAGGGAAGAAAAGAATTCATAGAGTTTGGTACTAATGGTAGCACTTTCTTGTGCCGATAGAATTGTTATGAGCTACCTTTTTCAGTAGAACATGGCTCACTGTTGTCCAAACTGTACTGCTGCATTCCCACTGCTGTTTGGTCTACTGATTAATGCTATAGAGCCCTCCACCATTAGAATTCACTCTTCTTTTCTAAGAGGTTCTCAGTTCTGTATATTGTTGTAAAACATGATCAGGTAGCTTGCCAAAATTTATTAGCACCAGCTGCCAACTTCAATAGTTGTTATAATTTCCTCCTTTAATGAGAATGATGGGGACACTACCCTTGACAGTTCTTTACTTCTACACATGAATCACAATAATCACTAGTAGTATAATAACAATGTAAATGAAATGAATGTCTGACACCCGAATAACAGCCCTAACATATCAGATTGTCTTTCAGTCAGTCAGTGACCGTCCAATGAAATGCTCATGAACATCAGAGCATCCAATACATTAAACAGCCATTGGCGTAGCACACCCCGAAACAATGAGAGACATCTGAAGCCTCATAACAGTCATGAATCTTGTGCCCCCCATACATACACAGATTTTAGCGTCCGACAGACTAAAAACTATACATTTTTTTCAATCGTACAATTGGAGATTGATTGATGGAAAATAGAACATACTCCACATGGAATAACCAATTGTTGATGAATATTTTTTCATTTTTGATAGATTTTTTATTTTTGATCGTAATTTGTACTCAATTTGTACTCAACCGATCAAAATTTTCCGACATGTCCGATCATGTTTTGATAGATTTTTTTCACAATTACGATCAAATTAATTGATCGGACCATATGGGCATGCACCAATTTTCAGTCGACCGATCTAAAAATTTATTGTTTTTAATCGGTCAGCCGCTAATATCTGTGCATGTATGGGGGCCATTGGTCAGTTATTCTCAACCTATTCCTCATAATAGTCAAGAATGTGCTATGCCTGTTAATAGTCAACAGCATGTGGCAACTTAAAGATAACCTGAATGGTTGTATATTTAAAAAATCCATCAATGCTCCACATAACTAAAGCTATCCAGAAATGACTCCATTGTGCACTATGACAAGGCTTGTCTTTTTTCTTAGTAAGAGCTGTCAGTAAATACAGGAAGCCCACCCATATCCCATCTGAGACCTGTGACCATTGATTGACTAGAGATGGTCGACTTTTTTGACTTGCTAACTTTGTGAGCTGGTTGCAAAGTCCCTGAAAATGGTATCATCACCAAACATGCTGGAGATGTAGAGAAGGGTTAGAGGAACATTGAAAAATGTTTGCTCTAGCACATGTAGTTTTTGCATAAATTAAGTTTAAAGTTAAAGTTGAAATTCTGATTTTTGAAATTTTTACTTCACTTTGAACTTAATTTGTGAAAAAACTATTTGTGTTAGAGACATTATTCTTTTTTTGTAATATACCCCAACCCTTCTCTACATCTTCAGCAAGTTGATGATAGGTGATGATACCATGTTCAGGGGCTTTGCAATTAACTCGAAACTGTCGAAATCTCTATGATTGACAGAGGAAAAGATACTGGAAAAAAAAAATTCTGAGACAGGGGCCAAAAAAGATATGTGTATACTTATTTTTTTGGTATAAAGTACACTTAACTCATTTACATGCAAATTACATTCAGGTACAGTTAAAATACAATGGCATTTATAATAAATTAAGGGAGGAGTGGGAGGTCTCTGGCTTCAGTCATAACTGCAAATATTCCAACATGAACTTTTATAAACTAATAGTTTGTACATAACTTGAAATAAGCAAAGTTCAATTACCTACTTCAACCAATAATATTTCATCATGTTATTTTTCGCTTGCAGTAAGGCTTCTAATCGCTCTGCAGTGGATTGCTGTATTTTTATGTTCTGTCCTGTAGGTACAGTAGTGATTTTGTTTTTCGCAAACTGTTATTTTACCTGTTTGATACTGAATGTATAAAAAAACATCTACAGTATAGCTTTTTTATTCCTGCTGATTTTTATGTTCAAACACATTGAAAAAGTTTAATGTGATGCAGAATACATAATTAAAGAATATTTCAGCTACCCCATGAATCAATGGTTATAATAGAATGTTTCTAAAACTTATAATTTCCTTTTCCACTGACCGGGGTGATAATATGGACTTAGCTGCCATAGTCCTTAGTTAGAAAGTCAGGAGTCACAGTGTTTGTAGTCAGCACAGTCCATGGGAGAAATTTTCTGTGCAGTCAACCATAGGCTCAGCAGATGGATTTTCTAACTCAGCAGGCCAAATGTACCCACTGTGCAGTTTACACTTTAAATGTCTTACTTTACAGCACAGAACACTTATTATATAGATTGTGTTCCCAAAATGTTCCCAGAAAGCAGCACATAGCCTGAAGTATTTGGAGGAGGATGCATGACTTTATAATAATTAAAAGCACCAGATATACTGCAGAAAAAAATACCAAAATATATTTATAGGTACAGATAGGGATGTGTGTCTGTGATGGAACTTCTTTCAATAAATGAGTTTAGAGTGAACGTGTTATTTGACATTGATTCACTTAAATGGTTGATTTTTCTTTTCTGACTTTTTACCTACTCACCTTCCATTGATTCCTCTTCTGGTCTGAAGGTCTGGTAGAATATAAATATTACTTCTAGTTAAAGAAAGCAGGTAGTGTTCTTACCTTCCTACCTTGAGACTTTTCTGGGTGCCTCTGGGCGCTGGTCAGGTCTGGGCGCTGCTCAGGGGGTTAAACTTTAACCCCCCTAGCGCTTCTGATGGCTCCATCTCATCCTGCACTTTCTTCTCAGTATTGCAGCTGACGAGATAGAGCTGTCCAGCTAAGCTCAGATCCCCCGGCAGCAGCACATACTCACTGTTCTGTGCTGCTGCCTGTTCTGTGCTGCTGCCTGCTCTAAGCTGGCCGATGTCACCCCTCTCCCAGCCCAATTTGCATATGAATGTCCCGCGGCCCCAGGCGCGGGACATTCATATGCAAATTGGGCTGGGAGAGGGGCGCACTTGGGCAGCTCAGCCTCTGTTGTTGGTGGACCTTGTCCCGGCCCTGGCTGGGTGCCTAAATATTTAACCTCCCTAGCGCTCTGCTGAGGTCCAGATTTCTGTACCAAAAGCGCACCATAGACTTAATTTTTTTTTAATGTTGTAGGCCTGTAACTTCCAAAAATATGTCCGTACAAGGGTCTAGTAGACATCCTGACTATAATAATGTTTGAAACACAATTATGTCAAAAAAATGTAATAAAAAAATTAACAAAAGGTATCATTTAAATGATAAAATCTGTAAAATACTTGTTTTGTATGAAAGATTTCAAAGCAGTATGTATTTATATTTATGTTTTGTTTATAATAAAATGTTGATTGGAAATGTGTTTTGTTTTTTATTTTAATTGTATTGAATACAATTATCACTGTATCTAGTGCAATTCCCTTTGGCACCGTCTCTCCCCTGGTGTGATGGACCTGGTGACATCACACCAGGGGAGAGAGGGTTAACAAAGAGAGGGTTAACTAAGGGGCACATCTGGGGAATCACCCTAAAAAAAAGTTTTCTCCATAGAAAACATGTTTCAAGCGATTTACTTTTTAATCTCCCGCCTCCGCCCTAATGTGACATCATCACTCCAACGCCGGACGGCCCCATCTTGTCCAGTGCAGTACTGACAGGTCAGCGCTGGACAAGATGGTGAGGTCAGGAATGATAGAGGGGTTAATTATAAGACCCCAGTGCCTTTATCTAATTAAATAGCCCATAGTCCAATTCAGTGTAATCAATAGAGGATTAGAATGCATTCAAAACTTGGATTAGTCTTTCATTTCTGATATCGTTTTTTCCTGGATCCACCTCCCTGACATCAGTGATAACACAGGTATTGGGGTTCCCCTTGTTATATGCATGTATTATAAGTCAGTCATTAACAGATTACATGGTGATCTATTTATATTTCCCATACCGCTTTCGTAACAGGAAATGGTGAATATCCATACCGCCCAAGAAAGCATTCAGCTATGAAAGAGATGTCTCTCTCCATGGTTATAGAAACAAACAGGTCGCCAGCGATCCAAGGACACATCATTCATGATTTTTGCAGTAAAGACAATTTCTCCGGCTTATTCTTTGAGTTCTGATGAACTGATACTTCTATGAGTAAACTGCACAATGGCATTTCTTGGGGTCACTGCAAGAACCCTGATGTTTGGTCCATTCCATGATAGGTAGGGTAGCTCAGTTTTGGATCTTTCTGCTCATAGCTAGTTGCATTTTTACAAATATATTTTCAAAGAAAGCTGAATTGTTTTATTGTAGATCTATTTTAGGTTTATATTCAACTTCTGTCTAGATTTCTGCTTTAATTCAAGACTAATTGGTTGTAAGGTGAGATATTGCTGACACTTTTTCTGAAGTGCTTTGCAGAGAACATTGAACCCTTTATATAGTTCAAGGCAACTTACTGTTTAGGATGAAGTTATTTAAATTACCAGCATGTTGTGTGTATATTGTCAGAAAAAAACATCTAAAACATCAGAAGAAAATGCAAATTCCATGTACATGGAGAACTTAGTAGGAAATGGTCATCCTATCCAATTCTTACTGGGAACTTTAGGACAGTTTAACATGTAGTGTTGTTTTAATCAGTAATTCAATGTAATAAAGGCAGTTTGAGAAAACTAATTTCTAAATGGAGATTGTGAGACAGCTTCTGGTTGATTAAGAGCCTTCAGAGTTACATTTAACTACTAAGTAAATTTTAACTTTGTCTGGGCACATGGTATGGCCTACAAAGAAACTATCTTATGATCTCTGAGTATAAAAGAAAAACAGGTACAATCTTAACTGATGAAATTGAATGGTTTCCATGGAGATATTGATATTAATATGTCATAGTATTCAGAAATGTAATGGTGGAAGTGGGGGAACAATGTGATCTTTCATCTGGAGTCTGACATATAGCATAGGTGTATGATTATACCCAATGACAAATTACCAATGATATCAGTTTTAAATCACCATATTTCCTGCAATGTGCTCAAAAAATGATATTCAGCTTATACTCAGGTCAAGAAATGATAATTGCGGCATCTATATATATAGCCAACAGGGGAGAAGGCAGTCTCAGCCATGGACACCTCAAACATTACTTTCCCCCCAGACTATAGGGTTGCACAGATATGTGTATCAAACTTACCAGGGTTCCAAGCAGAAGTCTCAGGACTGCAGCTGGGGTTCTTGAGGGTGTTCTCTTGCCTTGCAAGTCCTTAGGCCCTTTTACACAAAATAATGGCGCTGTATAGAAGGTTTAGTGTCATCCTTAATTTGGGAGTGAAATTATGTCACCTGGTCTGGTTTGCACTCACCACACTGGGCTAATGACACCATTGTACAGGTAGACTGAGGAAACTTTTGTGAATGTAGGCAAATTATTGTAGTTAAAATATATTATTGATTATTTAATTTAAATAGTCATATTTATTGTTACCAATATACATAAGTAATATCCTTTGGGTTATTCAAACAGGACAATAGTTTTCACATTATAAAATAGATGATGACATTATTCTTAGTGAAGCCACAAAAAATAACCTCTTTAGAGGTTGCCAACACCTTGCAAACCCTCTAACTCTCTTACTTGAGTATGGATGTATAGTATTATGTTCCTGCATGAATAACCTTTCTGGCCTATTACTGTAAATACCCATTTAGTTTTACTTTAAGTACTAAATAAATTAATTTTTTATACAGAATGTGTATAAACACAATTTTTCCATTGCCATGGCTACCAGATAATGTTTGAGATAATGATAATCCCAGGTGGCCTTTAAATCCAAATGAACTTTTAAATATTAAAAACAAAAAGCCTGAATGCTATTGAAATGCAACAGAAACACTGCTGACTGCACCATAGCCTTTCTTCATTGCTTCTGGCAAGTGAAAACCTAAAGAGATTTGAACACCCAAAATTAGCTCCTAAGAAGAATGTGAAAGAAGTGTTAAAATCTCTAGACAAAATGTCATGCCTAATACTGGATAAAACCCAGGAAAGCCTATAAATGTTATAGCAGTAACATCCTATATGTAGACAGCCCAAGTACCTTGTTAACATCCCACCTAAAAGTCATAAAGAAGGCATGTTACTTGACTTCAAGTGTAGAAGAGAGCTACAATACAGCAATAAAATCTTTCCATACCTTCCATACCTTCTTTTTTTTTTTCAAATAAGTTTTATTAAGAAAATATTCAAATTACAGCATTTTTGTACCTTCTAAACGTAAATAATTTTAGCAATGATGACCATAGTAAGTCATCAGCCATGATGTCCCATGCTCAAGGGTTTTACTCACTTTCTTTGTTTAAGAGCAGGGTCTTTCTTTACGTACCCATGTCACAGTCTTTGTCACATGAACACTTAATATTCGGTATCCAATTTATAAAATCAGTGAGATGTTTTTTTTTTTTTTTAAAAAGCCCCCCCCCCACACTCTCAAAAGGGAATTGTTGGGGACTGGCTATTACAGGCAATATGCTTTGCTAAATAAGCGATCCGTTAACCTGCAAATACTACTGACATGGTGCCTTGGTAACAGAGACAAGTAATGGGTTAGGGATGGCTGCTGGGCTTGGGAGATGTGGAGAAAAGGAAACATAAAAAATATACTTATTGTATGATGACTACATAGCTGAAGAAAAAATGTTTTGTTTAAATTTAACAGTTGGCAGCTGCCACTGCGTGCTTCCACACAGTGTGCGGCCAATAACAACCACCGCCATATAATCCTTATAGGCAACCAGCGGAAAACTGACCACAGAAATGCAGAATTCTTTCTGCGGAGGCGGTTTTTGGGTGATCAGTGTAGAGAACAACTTTCCTACTAACCATGTGAACCCTAAAGAGAAAGCTATGAATTAGTTATTGGTTACTTCGCTTTTTCAGTTTTTACTGCCCCATAAGCTGGATCTATGAGTTTGAAAATTAGAATTTTATGAAAGCCTAACGCAATAAATTCATGACAGGTGATTTTAATTAAATTTTTTATAGAGCCTACATTGTTGTAGAGACACGTATTCCGGGATACCTTTCTCAAGCTGTCACTGATTTCCATGTCAGGAAATACATGACTGTTGTTCTATTATAGACACATTCCTTCCTTTTATAGAAGTAAAATTTCTAATGAAAAGGTTAATATGGTCAGTGTTTGTATGAGCACTGAGCCCTTCTCCTCTCATAAATGTCGCCCTCTCCATCATCATGTCCATCCACCCTCACTTTTACGAGGAACCATTTACTGCTCCCTCTGTTTTATTTGCATTGGAGGGAGTCATTGAGTCCAATAGCTTAAATGAAAAAATGAGAGCCTAGAGATATCCATTTTGTTGGTGTGAAAATGTAATGCAATTTTTTTTATAGCTCTTAAAAGTAATGAGTGAATTAAGCTTGAGGGTATTTTTAGGGGAAAAAAATAACAAAATGTATATATTAGAGAATCCAGCAAGGATGTGTTCTAACAGCCTTATTCAGAAACAAAGAAAACGGAGGCCGTAACCGACTAATATTATAAGAACATTACTTTCTGATTGCTGCAAGCTTACCATTTTATTTTTTGTTTTCATTTTTTGCACACTTTTTAATGCCTTTATAATTGGGATCTTTAAATACAGCTGGATAATGCTTCATTTGATTACTTATTTGCATACCTCTTATATTTTATACGAAGCATCATTTCTCTTGCTCTGCAAATAGTTTTCTGTTAAATTAAAATGCTACATTTACTTGGTAAAAGAGGGCGGCCATTAATGTAACTTTGTTACTTACTAAAATATGTAATTAAAGATACAGAGAAAAGAATCCTCAGAATTTGAATCTTACTATCTACAAGCGCCACATCCTCTGGAAGAATCTTCAGCATTAGACACCTCTGCTAGTGTGGAATAGGGTTGGTCAATGAGATGCTTACAGAAAGTTTGGAGCTCATGTGATCCTTTTTATTGGCTAATTAAAGTATTTAAAGAAGCAAGCTTTCAGAATGTGTCTCAGATCCCTATTATTGGTAATGAGATGCAGATTTTTTACATGCAAATTGTATGCAGAGTGAAATTGAGTCAATCAAGCATGGCAACTGTTTGCATGCTAATGATAGCACAAAAAAGCCTTCTTTAAAAACAGAATGTATTTACATGTACCAATCCATCACAAATCCCAAAAGTTTAGGTAAAAAAAAACGTTTCAGGATAGTGTGTGGAGCCATGCAAATGATTTCTTTATGCCCCATCAGCCAAATGATAATGATGAAATTTTGCCTCATTTACCATCTCTTGTATTGGAAGCAATTCTCTGCAGGTCAAACTGCTAGGCTGTGACTATAGTGACATAGGGACCAGCAGAAAAAACCAGAGCAGTGTGTACCAGACATCCAGTGTGTTGTAGGGTTAATGTTTTTAAGTAGGGTACCTTTATTTCCTTTGTACTTTTTAATACTTTGAGCTATGTACTGTGAGCTATTGTATGGGGTAAGGGCCCTGCATTGTGTGTGATGAAGATAGACCAGAAGGGGAGTGAGGGCAAATGTTAAGTAAATGTCCCCTTTATGTTTCCTCTAGATCAGGGGTGGGCAAACTAAGGCCTGGGGGCCATAGCCAGCTTTTTAGTATTTTAATCCCACCTTTTGTCACCTTGGTGTCAAGATACTCTAGCTCACCTCTCCTCATTGCCTGTAATAAGTTGAGATGTCTAGAGGATGATTATGAAGGTCTTCTGCAAGAGGCTGTTTGCTTATAATTACTATCCAAAGGCAAATGTTTTATATATATTAATGTTTTAATATAGTTTTTTTTTTAAACCTCCCTGGTAATCAGTATGATTATTACCTTTGTTTAATCAATTTATCAATGTTTACATTTTGCACACAGACTGGATTTGGGATTACAGGGTTATTGTCTGGCCCCTCTGTCAAATGTAAAAACCCAATGCAGCCCATGAGTCAAAAAGTTTGCACACCCCTGCTCTAGATTATTGTTGGTGTCAATAATATTTTGCCCATGAGATTTATAAAAGAATTTCTTGATGCACAAAATTATGCATTAGATGTTTTTTTTATTTGACATTTGATTTTAAATGCTATAATATTAATTGTGGCATTTTAATTGTGGCCCACTTTGTTTTGAGTATGACACCCCAGCACTAGACAAAAACATGCTCTTGCAATGTGGGGCTAGCCTCAATGCAAGGGTATTTTTTTGTGGGGGGGTTGTATATTTTGATGTGTAGATTCCCAGTGGTTAGCAATAATAGTGGGCACTAGAGATGGTTGATTTTTTTTGAAAAAAATGTGAACTTAATGTATGCAAAAACTAGAGCAAAACTTCTCTACATCTCCAGCAATTATGGTGATGATACCATTTTCAGAGGCTTTGCAATCAGTGATGTATATCACACAATAGCATCCTTCAGTCACTATAGACATTATACAGTAACAGATTTATATAGTATTTCTGTATTGTAATTGACACACATTGTATCACACATTGTTTCTCCATTCTCATAGAAAAGCAGCAAGTTAAGGATGAACGTTGGTAGTCCACTTTTACACTGCCTCCTAAGAGAATATTGTCAAAAGTGATTGTCATTCTTATCTGATATATCTTCTCATACCTGCATAGGACTTCAAACATCTCAGCTTAACTGCCATTTCTTCAACAACACCGATCAATTATTGATACAGCATACCATTATCATTACATTCCTTTGTTCACACTTCAGAAATGCTACACACAGCTGTGCTTGAGATTCTGCCCTAGGCTCTAGGATTGTGCAAGCCCATCGTGGTAACTGGCAATCCCCCAAGCTGTTTATTATGTTAATTATAGAATAGATGGTTAATAAATGCCAAATGACAAAATTAGAATATGAAAAAGGTTAATAGAATAACATTATATAAACTGCGAAGTGAATGTGAAGGAACAGCATTTTTATTTCAGAGTGTGAAGTTGGAAAGTTTAGTATGAAAGTACTTAGCAATGAAAACATGACAAGCGCTCTCCAACCCCCACATAAAAACAATTGCACATCAGACTGGATCAGATGACTCCTAAAGCTGGCCATACACCTTTTGATCTCTCTGTCAGATATCCTTTAGATCTACCAACAACTATGTAGTGCCGGGTCCTCTGCGATTGAACACAGGTAGACTTGATGGTTTAGAAAGTCCCTCATATTACATGGTTTTGGTAAAACAAAAGGAGATTTAAAAGAAAACTTGCAGGTGAAATCTAAAGGTGTATGGGGACCCTTACTCATATCTTTAGAGCCTTAGTAGGACCTCTACCTACTGTTCAAATTAAAGGGTGTAAAGATATGAGTAAGGAGTCATCTGATCCAGCCTGATGTGCAAGTGATATTTGTGGGGTTGGGCAGTGCTTGCCATGTTTCCATTGCTAAATTTGTGTAATTTTTCTTGTTTTGTCTGATTTCGTGAGGATGCAGGAAAGCTGTTTAACCTAGGACCTCTCTAAAGAGTTTATTAAGGAATGATATGGAAGTAAAGCTAGATTGACATGGTCATTTCCCGGTTTGCTGCTGACAGAAAGCAACCAGACACTCTGGTCTTTGAGCGCCTGCAAACCTGTGCAGGCAATCAGGGGGGCAGGAAATAAGAGCAGATTCCATTGGGCAGAATGCCGTGAGGTTAACAAGCAATTCTCATTGGCTGACCAGTCACAAGCTGATATTAAAATAGATCTGGATAATTAAGACTATGGAAATGTAGATCTAAACTTTCTTTTAAAGCTAAACTAGTAATTGATTAAACATGTTGTCCTGCGGTATTTACAGTGTCAGTAAACCCATCCGCCTCTTTCTTAACATATAGTTAGAGAGGCTAAACACAAAATAATATATTCCTAAATATCTTCATCCTATGTACTGTACATTTTTAATCTGTTTTACTCTGGTCATTGAAGAACCTGGCTAGTGGGAGACTCCAAGTATTAGAAAGTCAAGTGATCTGTGATATCACTCATGTATTCAGGATTTTTCTATGTGACCTCAGTAAACCAAGACAAAAAAGAGATCTGTGTGGAAGATCTGAGAATGCTCAGACTGGTGGCACCTTTGCATAGGGAGACTCTGTCTGCAGGGTATAGTTTCTGGGAATAAAGCAGACCAGGCACCTGGTAGGGTCACCACACACTTTGCAGTAAATAAAGAAATTAACTTTACATAGTAACATACAATGTTAGTCTGAAATCTGTAGAAACAAATACAATTTGAGTTTACTGATACTAAACAATACCTTATGATCCTGCCATTAAGGTCTTTGCTCAGACTACCGATATCCTAAGGTGACAACTGCATACCTGTATCCCATTTGTGCTCCTGGTCAGTCTTGAACAGTTAAGATGCCCAAGCTAACATAAATTGAATTAAGTTCATCCATTATCAGAATTCGGATCAGAGAATTGATGTGCAACAGATACTTTAACAAATGTGTATAGACCAAGAGCGGACGTAAAGCTTGCAGCCATGATACATAAAAACATGTTTTGCTCATTTTAATATTTACGCAGAAATTGATTTTTGATTAGTATCCTAGGGTTCAGTTCCATGTTATTTGATCACATGATACATGCTGTGCGTCATATATCTATATAGCTCTAATACAAAGCCTTCCTAATTTTCAAATTCATAAAACATTTCCCTGACAGACCTACAAATCAGAGCAGCTAAGTGTGTAGATTGGAGCATTGATCTCTAATTAGTTGCTCATATGACATATCAAATGTTTTGCAGGAAGGGCCTCATTCTATGCAGGTGAATTATTATAAACTTAATCTTTTAATGTCAGCAAGCAAGATTAAAGATTGACAATTCCTGCCGCTAATCAATCATACTAGCACTTGCATATTCAAACACCAGTACAACTTCGCTGGCTTGTGAAATGTCAGCTTTGCTGAATCAATGTTCTCATCCCTAGTTGGGAGAAATGCGCCTATGATTAGTTTAGATCAAAAGGCAGCTGATGTAAGTCTAGCTAATTAAACCAGCGACTTATTTTATAATAAGGATGTGGTAATACATTATTTTATTATGTTTTTAGAATGTAGAATCGGGATTTAACTATATGCTGTGTAATCCTCTTGGATCAGAAAAAAGAAACACAGAAAGCCAGTAAGTCTTCCACTGCGGTAGTACATATAACTGTAGCTATAAAGTCATAGACTTTGATTTGTTCCTGTAGGAAAGGTTATTACTGTTCATAGATCTATCCTTCTGTAATGTGAACACGCTCCCTTGAGGTGAATTGATACAATGTGAGTATTTGGAGCAGCCTGGTTGTTTAAGAGAAATGTCATTGATTTTTAAGGTCTGACTGGCAAGCACAGGACAAAGCTCTCGTGTTATAAAAAGGACATATTTCAAGACCATGCCGCTGATAGCAGGAGGTGACAAGCTATGTCATTGCTTTACAAAAAGATAATGGGAAAAAAACATGGATCGTAGCTCTTGGGCAATCCAGGGATATTCTAAAGCTTGTGATCTATCAAAGTCGCACATACGTAAACAAATGACATCATACATCTCCGCTCGTGCCTTTATCACTCTGGTGCATTGTGTATAGCAAGGGCAAGCATGGCTTTGTTTTTTTTAAGGATCATAATTTTTGTACAATGTTCGGAAATGTTCAAGATTCTGTATTTGCCAACATATTAACCCAGATTTGTCATCATAGCAGAGCGCCTTAAACTTAATGAATAAAGAGAAACAAGAAAAAAAATCCATGGTATTTTATAGGTTAATAGCTTGCCAGAATGTCAACTTTGTTTCCTTATTCATTAAGAAAAATGAACATACTCTACTACTATTGTACACTTTGTATATATTACATACTGTGGACAACTGCTAAAAGCAATTAGTACTTCAACAACCTGATGCTTCATTCTTCCTAATGGAAATGTCCACCAAAAAGGCAATGTAGGCAGAGCAATGGAGGGTGTACATGACAAAGGAGCTATTCTACTTATATCATATCACCACCACTATCACCAATATAGAAGGAAAAGGTTTCCGAAAACTGAACTTTGGGCTGAGAATTGTTATGCTTAGCAGTGGGGCGGCAACCACACTTCAAGGGTTAAATGCTTGTTTCTGTCAAGGGGGAGGGGGTTTGGTTTTCTAAATGCTCACTCCTATCCATGTAAGCTTTTCAAATGATTTTTAGGGTGGGGTGGTGGGGTATCACTTTGAAGGTGATGATGTCAGAATCTCAGACTGCAGTTTAGAAAGAAGTATTGGGAGAAGGAGCTGAGTTTTAAGAGAGTAGGACTCACTGAGGTAGAGCAGGTTCAAAACATTTAACCTGCGCAGTAAGGTGTGCGAGTCTAAAAAAGTGTCAGCCCAGAATTCAGTTTTAATGTAGACTATGTAGTCCAAACACAAGGGTGCCGCAAGTGATATCAAAAATCTAAATCTTAAACTCTAAGGTCTAAGGACAGGTTTTGCAGTAGTGACCCTTTAGTAATAATACTACTTCGCATTTTTGCCTGTTACAACAGTCAATTCTAAGTGGCTGAATTATGTAGTATGCACTAAACTTTGGTATCCCAGACTTGTGGGTGCGTTCCATGTTGCCTTGATCTGCTGCTTACTGTGGTTCTAATATACAGCTTCTATCATTTTCCTCTACACCCTGCTTGTGTAGTCCTGCTGAAGAGTAAAGTGATGGATATCTAAGCTAGTAATGTTATTGACGCTGTTTTACTGGCTTTTTTACTCCATTGAAGGTGTCACTTTATGACAAAACAGAGATGAAACGTGCAGAATAAAATAAATCATTTATAAAGCAAAATTTGGTAAATACTAAAAACTGATAGCCTTATTTTTGTGTCCTTGGTTGGTGCTAAGACTTTCGCTTGGCTCCTTAGGTCAGGGCCGCTGTTAGTCGAGGACAGGGGGCACTCCTGTCCCGGGCCCGACCATCTAGGGGGACCCGGCAGTCCACTCCCTGGTTTGTGCCATGTGTTCCCCATACTGCACGCTACCTCCTGTCAGCAGGATGTGCCGCCTAGAGTCCCCATGGCAAAGAGCACAGAAGTGCAGGCAGCGGAGGGGGGAGGGGGGGTTGTATTCAGCCCTGAGCGTGGGGGGGGGGATTACCAAGTATGGGGCCCCGCAATTTTTAAAGGTAGGTACACTTAGTAACCAGAGATATATCATTGTTACAATATATTAAACAACACTGAACCTAGTAGGTATGATGGCCTATATATATGCATAGCTCTCAAGGTTGGTTTTTGCTACGTAAAAACAAACACAAAAAAAAATAGTTCACCAAAGATGCTAATTAACAAATCACTACTGATTTGGTGAGACTTTAAAAGGTTGAGATTTCTTTAGAATATTTCGATATTCAAACTTCTCTGATCTAAGCTCTAAAGCTGGAAGTATATAACATGACATAAAAAATACTCAAAATTGAATTGAAGCGGTGCGTCTTTTATTCTTGTGTCTAAAAAAGTAGTTTTCAGCATTTGTGAAGATGATCCTCTGCGCTGCTTTATAGAAAGCACCAATGTGAATAAGGAGAAAATAAGAATGTCTGCCTGAATTCTTCTTCAAAATATCAGTGGAGACGTAATCTTCTTGCTGATTTTATAGAACCTGTTTGCTCTTGGTCTGCCATTTAATCCTTTAATCTCCAGAATGGACCTTTAAGCAGAGAGACAGGTTTAAAAAGATGAGCTTGAATACAGGAATAAATAAAAAAAAGAGTTTTTTTGGGCTTGTATGCGTGTAGTGCCACTACCGTGATTCTGCTTCATTCATTTAAAATACTTAGGCTAATCCCATCAAGCGGTAGCATCTGTGCTTGGTGACTTAAAAATCAAAATAGCACTAATGAAAACAGGTTTGAATTGATTACATACTCTGCATTATGATAGCAAAGTAATTTAAAACCCTTTTTTACTAGTGGATTATCTGAGAGCTAACACCTCACGGACATGTCTGCTGTCAGACGTATACTGGTTGGAGCACAGGGTGTTTGATCTCTTGTTTGCAACATGTTTCTTATTAAACAGCATATGCTTCTATAGAGACAAGAGTGAACCCTCACTTTGGGGGCACCTCTGGACATAAATAGCACCCACCAGATGTTAACTCTCTACTTCACCCTAACGTAAGGTTCCACGTAATTAAGTGTTCCATATTATAAAATGTTTTAACAAGCAGACCTGTTCTTACACCTTTAAGGCTGCCATACACGGCACGGATTCGTGCCGGATTCCGGCGCGATGGATTCCGGGCGCGTGCACGCGGATCCATCGTGCCGGAATCCTCTGCAGCCCACCTTGCCCGTCCGACCGCATCCGATGGATCGGGGGCACAGAATCGGATCCGAGGAAGAACCAACCTGTTGGTCTTTTCGGGTCCGATTCTGCTCTGATCAGGGGGCATTGCGGTCAGGGAGCCGATCCATCGGACACGGATCCGGCCGTGCAAGGTGGGCTGCCACGATCGGATTCCCTAATTGGCTGATCGTTCTCACCTGTGGATGCCAGCGGAATCGCCGGAATCCATCGGTGCTGAATCGATCAGCCAGGGAATCCGTGCAGTGTATGGCTAGCTTTAGATCACTCCATACAATTTTCTTTAGATCCTCCCTGATAGAATACAAAGTGAATGGAAGGTTTAAAAATGTCCTCATATTACATGGTTTTGGTAGAAGAAAAGTTGATTGTACAGAAATTGTATGGTAAGATTGTAAGGTGTATGGGGTCCTTTACAAACACTTTAACACCTTTAACTACATCAACACGCTTTAACAAACTGTCTATTACAGGATAAATATTTTCAGCAGAAAAAGCATTATTCTGGTTCTAATAAAGAAGTGGCTTTTCACTTTTTTTCTTGGTTTGGCAGTACTGTTTGAGTATTTTAAGATTTTATTTTTTTCAATCCCAACAGATGTACTAATCAAGAGCTATACAAAAGTGTAAAGAACCCCATAGACGGGCCGATTCCCGGCCATAGTTGTAGCAGACCAACCTGCGTGCTCACTCCCGCCGAGCACATAAAGGTTGGTCTGCCGCAACTATGAGGGAGCCCACCTTGAGTTTTGTAGAAAAAAAGCCGGCAGGTCGGATCGCACACGGATCCGTCCTGCTGGTTTTTTTTCTGCCCGACTGTGCTGCAGGCTGTTAACTCGGAGGGGGAGGAGAGTTAATTGGCTACAGTCTGACAGGAGTCCCGTGTGTTAGTGGAACACACAGGATTCCTGTCCTCGCTGTAGCAGACGTCACCACGCTGTGAAGAGTCTTCTAAATGTCTGGCAATAGATCGGGACGTCTATGGCCGGCTTTAGCAGTTTCTGCTATTTCTTGTTGATAGAAGAGTACATTTAGGGAAAATTAACTGCTGTACTGGCACCATGCTAGAGATGCAGCCCGCTCTTCTCCCTTGCTTATCATGACCCCTGAACCGCAATTTAATCAACAACACAGCTCAGCAGGGGGAACATTGTTGATTTGAGTCCAGTAATTGTTAGTGTTCATGGGGCGTGTTGGAATGTTAGAAGTTCTTCACTGTGGGAAAGCTGCAGTTCAGATCACCAGCATGCCGCAGGCCCAGATAAGTATAGCAAGGGAACCTACCACATTCAGGCCTAGTTGATAACATTCCATGAATATGGTTGTTGGGCCAGGCATGTTGAGCAACGTGTGTTGAGTATGTTCAAAAGTTCACAATATATCCATATCCATATGTTTATTTAAAAACATATGAAAATGCATGTCAATCGATGTAAAGCAGATATGTAAGCAGACCCAAGAAAAAAACTGAAAATAGTTGCCCACAACTGGCAGCAGTGACCGGAAAGTGATGTCTGAGGCCAGAAAGACCATTAGGTGGTATATAGAACTTTGTAAAACTCACTGGATAAAATGGGTCAGATAAAATGGGTCAGGTAAAGTGTGGTGTTGCGTTGAGGTGTGCAGCTCCCTTAATGGAGGTAGAGTATGGCCTCACTGTAAAAGACAAACAGGAACAAGGACACTTCTTTCTGATCCTAAATTGTACCTCTATTTTTGTTAGTGCATAATTTTATCTTTTCCTTCACCCTTAACAGAATGTAACTTTGTTGCACTAGGTCTCCTTCTTGTGTCCTTGTTCCCAAAAAAAAACAAAAAACGCTGGTTCACATCTATCTACCTTAAATCCCAGACATAATTTTCATGTGTTTCCATGTAAAAAGGGACCACAATAGACATGCACTATCCAGCTTGCAATAAAATTGTGTGAACCAGGACCTCACTCTGATCAGTTTCAGATAGAAACATTATAAGTGTTCTTTATAAAGTTTAGTACTGTCTGTTAAGTTGCAGTTAAATTAAATATGTTCTTAAACAACAAATATGAGCATCACTATATAGTATATAACCATATAGGCACATGGGTTGTATTAGGCAAAGATAGGGCAGGCTGTCAGATGACCTTCAAAACTTTTAATTAAGTTGATACCACATCTTTATGATTTAAGAATTATGTATTATTCAAGGTACAAAGTAACTTTAATGATATTGTCATCCAACTATGAATTTTACATTTGATTGTAGACAATGGAAATTTCTCTTTGAATGTTATGTTGTTTTAAAACTTCTATGGAATGAAATAAGGAAGATTCTTTAATTTTGCCCCTAAAAAGTTCTCAAACAACACCCAAGGTACAAAGTGCTTTATTGCACCAGCTGTTGACAGTCAATGATTTGGAAGGCCGGATGAAAGTAATATTCATTTCAGTGACCTGAACATGCTGTTCATATTTTTGATTAGCACTTAAAGCTGACATCTGCTGCCAAAACATGAGGGGTGTTATGGCAAGTATTTATGAAAAGCCTGCAAACTGCACTGATGGGCTAAGCTTTTTTACAGCTTAAACTGCAGTAGTAAACTGTGAGCCTTTCTATATTGTTCAGCAGGAGCATAGATTTAAATCAGTAACTTGTGACATCATAGCATGTGGCATCAGAAAAGAGCAATTTTAAGTGTTATGTTTAGCCAGTACAGACTTGTATAGCTTGTAATTCTTTTACTTCTGAGTCGTTAGCTATCTCAGGAGCATTATTTTACTTATGTATTTTTTATTTTATGCTTCAAAGCAATACTGTCTCTAAAAGATAGTCTCTAAGCCTGTGAGCGAATTGCTCCCTGTATAGTATATAATTGCAACTCCTGCTGTCTGTGCCACTGTGACTAAAATGCAGAGAAATCTTAAGACTCCATGCAAACGAAGACATCTGGGAATGTTGATTCCCTTGTCATGTGTTATTTTTAAATGGTTACTAAAGCTGACCCTTCATAACTTCAGGACACCAGATCACCTAGGCTAGACATGGGCAAACTATGGTCCAGGGGGCCAAATTCGGCCCATCCGTTGTCACCTTAGTAAAAAATCCACTCATTCCCTGGAATGCGCATGCCTAAAGTAGTCAGAGTTTCCTGTGACCAAGGTCCCACATTTTACTGAAATATGGCAGGCATGCTTGTTTATTTTTTAATGCTTTTTATCTCCCTTGCAGTAGGAATATTTTGTGTTGAAATCTGTACAACAAAAAAAAAGTTTACAATGACCCTGCCGCACATCCTCATCATCACCAATGACACAGTAGATGCATGGAACTGGGACACCTATAGGGGTTGGCCATTATAGGGTCTTGGTCTGGCCCTCACAAATTTAATATTGTGGCCCACAAGTCAAAAAGGTTGCCCACCCCTGCCCTAGACACCAGCACATAACAGTATTCATTTTCATTTTTAGTATTAATTTTTTCAATGTGTTTGTACACTGCTATAGGACACTTAAATCTGTACTGTATAATTCAGCACTTCTGGTCTGGTCCTGTTGCTTTGTTATGTTCAGTGGTTGTTATTTCTGGCCCTGCTATATCCTGTCACTGCTAAAGACTGTCATCTGCAATGTTCACTAGTTTCTCCTGCCAACCCTACATTATACAGGACACTAGAAATCCGAGACACCAACACATCACAGTATCGATCTACTGGATTTCTCTGCTGTTTGTCTAAATCACTACAAGACAATCGACTCTTAACAATGCAGCAGTGGTTCAGTGATTTGTCTTACTTACCCTACTCGACTATGGGAGACTTGACACCATAAGAAGCTTCAAATTTGAGATCCTTGGTCTTCTGCTTCTCTGCCATGTTCATTAGTTCCTGCCAACCATACAACCCTTACAAACTAACACATCTGGGAAAGTTAATCTTCTGGTCCTATGGTGTGTTCAGTGCTTTCTCCTGCCAACCACCACACTGCTACTGTATCCTGTAATGATTTAGTGTTGGAGGTGGATGACCCTGAGCATAGTGGAGGAGTAGAAGATTAACAACCATAGATGTGGAGGAAATGTAATTACTTACTTGTTCTTTCTTATAGGAACATTTTTATTCCCACTTTTTGAATGTGAAATGTGTATTTATCCACTGTATCTTTCTATATTTGTGGTAATTACTCTGCATTTTCAGTATAAGACTTGATTTAAAACAAAATATCACATGACTAATATATCAAAGTGATGTCTTTTATAATTTATCCATTGTCTTTAGAATAACTCATGGTAAATTACTTGCATGCTCCTGCAGGGGCAAACATATCTCTAGCACAGAATTCACAGCAGCAAAAGAGCCTTCTATGAACCAAAGGCTTGCAGGACCCTCTCCCTCTGCTACATAGACGCCATTGCTTGAAGAGAAAAGCATTCATTATGGTGCTCCTCTATGCACATGGCAAAGTCTTGTAAAGATATCCTCTGCTGTCTATGGTTTTCGGGTTATTCCTGTTTTCAATACAGTAGTGTACACATTAGCAAAGTGTAATTGCTGCTCTCAGGTTGTCGAAGTGCTGTCATGCCCTCTACCACTCAGACATAATAGAAGATAAGGATTGCAGATCTTGAATCCTTCATAACAGCAGTCTAATACAAAGCAGACATACCTCACCAACACACTTAGCATGCATGAACATATTCCACCATAAAATAATAATGAATTCCTGCAGGTTGAAAGCGCCAACAGATTTAGGCATGCAGATATCACCTGTAACTCTCATCCTAGCTGTACAACAAGAATAGAATTAACGTGGCTAAATATCAGAAACCGTTCCTCCACGGTATGTAATATTCATTTACAAAGTGTAATTCTTGGCCCTTGTGTGACATCTTTACTGATCAGCTAACATCGACTTGAGCCATGACATCCAGGCAAGTGAAAAGAGTAATTAAATGAAGCTCATATTTCAGGTCAAACACAATATGAAATTAAATTACAGCCTCCCTAATTAAATATATGCAAAATGGAATCAGGTTAGAGTGTAGAGCAGCCATAGAGACGGAATTAGGTTTTGACTTGGATGCAGAAGCAGCAGATGGCAGGCCTATGATGTAACCTGCATATCCTGATGCTAGGACAGTCTGTTCTGGAGGACATTGGCGTTTATAACACAGATTATTACATTTGGAAGAAAATTTCAGAAAAACTTTTTAAGGAACATCAATGTAACAGAAAAAAACAATGCTGGGAAGACCTGGGTTTATCTACTTTCTTTTTGACATATATTTCATTATTGTGCAGTTGTTTGGAATTCTTTTTTTTTTGCTTATCTTTGTACATGTCTTCTGTATTTGTTTTTACAGCAACTGAACATTTAATACAGACTGATAGAGGTACCTGGTTGCACTGGTGGTTTTACATAGGGGCAATATAAGCAAGGTGGCATCATACTGGGGGGGGGGGGGCGGCATCTGGTCATCTGATTTTTTCCAATACCCAGATGTCTCCCCCTGCAGCCGCCCAAGGAGAGAGAAGGTCATCTCTGGAGAAGTGCTGGCAAGTCACAGGGTCTGTATGCCTGTGACTCACCAGCACCTCCAACTGGCCAGCAGTGGCAAGAGGTGCTCATCGGAAGATGCGCCAGAAGGTGTGCTCGTCCAGGGCACTGATCTGCCTAGGACCACACTGCCTGGTTGAGAGATGATGGCAGGAAATTTTGCCTCCAGAACATTGCTAATGACATATGTTGTCAGTGACGTTGCAGGCCTTACACCCAAGGCACAGGTTGTGGGTTGAAAACTTAAGTGCCTCAGATGTCCTAAAACGTTCTGGATGGAATTTAAAGTGACAAATGTGGCCCTTCTTCTCTAGTCTGAGCACCTCTGTGTACAAGACCAGAGAGTAGACAAACAAAGAGGGTCATGGGTGATGTAATTTGAACAAGTCAGAAAAATTTTAGGGTAAGAAGCTCCTGAACATCATCATCACCAAAATTTTGGAACTTAATGTATGCAAAAACTGCATGTGATACAGCAATTCTTTATTGATTTGTAATTTTCCCACAGCCCTTCTCTACATTTCCAGCAATTTTATTGATAAAACTATTTTCAGGGCTTTGTAATTAACTCGTAGTAAGTCAGCTATTGGGAAAAAATCGTCCATCTTTATTCTTGTTTGCCCACAGGAAGTTGTGGCATAAGTTAAGGGCTAGTTTCCACTGTGTCTTTTCATGGACATAACCCATTCTTTTCATTTGATCCACTGCTGCGTTCACAAAGCGGCATCAGACATGGTTTTTCCTATTCAATTAAACAAGTCATATTACCTCCTATGCAGCTCGCAAAATGTGGAAACAAGCCCTTACAAAGCTAAGCTGTGCCGCATGGTCTGATCAAGGGTTACATTTGCAGGGGCTTTGATTTCAAAACCTGCTAATGACCAAATTATTTTATGTTATTAAGAGGGTGTTTCATTGTTCTTGAATTTTCTTATTAATATATATATATAACACATCATCATTTGTTAGAATACTATATGAAATAAAACCTCATAGGACTGTCCCTGGAAGTTATTTTAAAATCTTGGAATTTATGTTGTTATGATTTGACACACACATATATGAACATATGAGATATATATTAATATGCATGCTACTTTTCTTCACTTCCTTTATGCATTTGACCTTCAAGCTGGCCAACATGAGAAGTGTAGCCCTGCAACAAATGGAGGTCCAGAGTATGTGTAACTCCACTATATCGTCTGACTCCTTCTAAATGATTTTTGCGATCCCCAGAGTACCTGACATTGTTTGGAATGCCCAGGTGTCATGATACTCTGAAAGGTCTTAGATTGGATTAATATTTGCATATGATTGATAGAAACCTGTTAATAAATGGAAATTGCTGACATCTGCTCAAGGGATTTTGTTTTGTAAAGCAAATTCAGTTTCAATTATTATTCATGACTGTGCTAGTGGAAAAGGTTTTCTGACCTTTTTAATGATTGAAATTGTTTTCACAACAGTGGTTTCCTTTATTGTTTTCTTGGTTTATAGCTCATAAATGTTTTTACTGCAATTATGTAAAGAACCAACAATTAATGATGTTTGAAGAAACTAATTGCTGGGCTCATGTTAAAGAACAACTCCAAATGTAAAATACATATTTTCAAACTCCAACAATTAACCATATCAAATCCAATTAGCTCTCTAGGAAGGACATGAACTCTCTGATTCAGGCAGTCAGACTCTGAAAGATAAAAGAGATTTTATGTCTTTATGTCCAGATGTGCAATGGTACATATACAGTTGACCCTTGACTTCCAAGTCATTTGACTCAAAAACGTACTTTAGTTACAACAAAAATTAAATTTTTTCACTTACAACTTGACTTAAGCTAGGCATACACGACTAGATTTTTTTTATCGATTTGAGCACAATTGATCGCCACACACGTTCACGGTTATCAATTGTGCTTGAATCAATTGCATCCAGCCTTTCTTCAGGTGTAATCAATCCCATTAGAAGAAAGCTTGATTGAACAGGGAACAAACATGTTGGTAAATCCCTGTTTGATTGCCAACGATTGCAATGCCCCGAACGGGATCGACTACGTAGAAGTGCTGGACATGGATCCTCCGTTCAATCGGCGAAGCTCGAGCGCAGCATGGTGATGTCTCTGTTTAGTGTAAATATTGAATGACTATGAGTTGTGAAATATACATGAAGTTTTGTATTTTTTCTACACAGACTATTGTGGAGTGTATTTTTTTTTGCCACGATAAATAATAAAAATGCATTACATGATTTTTGAAAAGAATGACAGAATTTAAAATGTGCTTTGCAAAATGGGGTACCTTTAATTTTCAAACCTAAAAAATAAGTTTATGACAACCACAGCCAGTGTATGTTTCTAAATTGTGACTTTAAATTGGGTCATTGGCAGATACTGGGGCAAACCCAAATTAAAGTCCAATTGGTAACCACAATCACAAATGACTCAATGACCCTTAATTGAATAAACATGACTGCACTTGTTTTCAGAGACCATCAAAAAGCAAATATGCCAATGCATTATCATCTAGAAATCACATCACACGTTTTTGCAGAATAGGCATAATGCCATTTACAGTTTTGTGCATAAACTTTAAAAAATTATGTCTGAATCGAAATGTCCTCTTTTAACAATAAACTGACCTGCCTCCCAAATCTGCTTTTTATAAAGTCTGCCCACATCCTGCTTTGTTTCTTTCATCTATAGTGATTAGGAAACAGTACCCTCGAAGACCATGATTGAATTGAGCATGTTAATGGGTTTAGCCTACAACATGCCTGCTTTCTATGTGCTTGAATGGTAAATTTTCAAAATCTGTGTCACTGGCTTAATAATCACTGTCATTTTCATATATTGCTGCCACTCTTCAACAAAGGAATAGGAAACAGAAACGGACATTGAAGACTCAACCTGTTCCTTTGTGTTAAAAACCATGTCTGTCTAAGGGCAAAGCATGTCTTTGAAACAAATGATGCTCGGGCTCTTTTGCTTCCAGCCTGCTCTGATCATGGTTGTGTGTTCAGATATGTAGAAAACAAGTTATCAATCTGCCTGCAAAACCCTGACATTTTGGAAACATTAACTTAGTGATCCATAACCCCGGAGGTCTGCAGGACATGAAATTCCAAGACTCAGAATGATAAAGGAATCTCTTCACAATGAGAAATACAATGGATTCGGTCAGTAGGTGGAAAATGGGAAGGTTTTTAAAGGGCAAGACTAAATTACGTTTTATAGCGGCTTTGGGGGGAACACTTGAAGCTAAAAAAACAAGAAGCTTTAAAAATGACTGAGATGTGATAACCACAGGGGAAAGTTTCCCCATCCCATAGTTCTTTTTAAGTGTTGCTTAGAATGAGGTTTGCAGTGGTTTACACTTGGATTAAAGGAGAGCGTTTTTCTTGTCAGTTTGGTAAGTGTACGATGGTGTCAGGTTGAGTTTATATAAGAAGCTGATTGAGCTATCATTCATGCAGTGAGCTGTGGTATCTCTAATGATGCATATGAAAGTGGATGTGGCTTCAATCTCACCTTACTCCGTGATTTGTCATAGGCTATGAAATCTTTTAGTGGATCAATGAATTCTTTACAGGTACAAATTATCATATATTGCTGCCTTGAATGGGATTTTACATAGCATGTATTGTTGGTAAAGCAGAGGACTGATGCTTGCTATACCACACAGACTGTGGCTTGTGATTAGGAAAGGTCCCAAAAATTTTACTATTTGATGTGGAATTTCATAATCAAGGTATCATAGCAAAAATTTAAATGTAGAGAGGGGTTGTAGGGAAAATGGTTGTATAACATATATATTGTGCATACACTCATTTCAAAGTTAAGACAAATTTCAATTTCAATTGATTTTGTTTGCTTACATATGTCTGCATGGCTTTGCTACTTAACAGGAAGCCTGGATTGTGGCTAAAGGTGGGTTTACACGTGTAGGCAACACGAACAATTTTTTTGTTGATTGAACAAAAATCTTGAATGGGCAATTTGTTTGATGGATACATTTTGTTCGACCTCGAACAAAAAATCATTTGAAAGCTCATTGAACATGTTGGTAAATTTTTATCTGTCATTGTAATTTCAAATGTATTTTCATTTGATATCAGAATGGACGAACAGAAAATCGAATGATACATTCGATAAATGAACGAACGATGTGCAACAACGACATTGAACAAAAAATCTAATTGGCAGTTGATTGAAGAAAAATTCTACATGGTTAAACGCACCTTTAAGGTTCATAGTATAAGTTGTGATAATTGTAATACCAGAAACATACTGTAGAACAATGTCCTAATAAAGATATTGAAAATAGATGGAGTGGACATTGAGAAGCCCCCCCCCCCATTGGAATTGGAATGGACATTGAGAAGCCCCCCATTTTAACTGCCTGTATTAGCATGGCCCACCACATCAAACATTATGCTTCTTTTTTATATAGCTTTTACAAGTTTCCCCTGGTTTACTGTGGAAACTTGTAGGTTGTAGCAGTGCCCCTGAATATCCATTGTGCCTAGACGGTGTAGCTCGGAAGCATGAATAAACTGTTTATTCTAACCTGTGTGGGTGCCTCAGACTCTTTTAGAAAGCAAGTAATGTCTCTGTTTTAAGAAATTACAATCATGTTTCATTGTTCACAAAGCTGTAAACAGATTCAATGGGAGATATAATTGCTATGTGTTTTCCGCATTATAATTCTTTGCACTGCCTTATTAAATACATTCTTGGTTTTAAAAAACTGTAATTTTAGATGTTAACCAGATCTGACCATCTCTGACCACTTCTAATGATAATAATATTAAACCTAAATATTAATTTTATTTTGTGATGTCTGGTAATAACTCAAAATGCCACTAACGTCAGCCGGCTCTGTGGGTGAAAACGCATATTTGTAGAGCACAAGTTCAGCCTTCCACAGCATTACCCTTTCGGTAGGATTCTGTTCTGTAATTACAGCATTCTATTTTTTTCTGAATAAAAAAAAAATGTCACAATAGGTGCCAGATTTAAATAGCGGGGATTTAATTAAACTTGGCAGTCGGGACTTTAGTCATAGTATTAAAAAAAAAAAAAAGTTAATCAGTTTCTGGAATATAATATTGGATTATGTTGGAGGAAAATAGCTAATTAATTTGCATTAAATAACCATTAACTATCCCAAATTTAACATTGATTCAAATGTAATGAACTGTACCTTCTCCCATGCATTTTGAATGGCCGTAGGGAATAGTATTGAAAATTAATGTAATGCTGAATAATTCACTAAATAAAAATAACCAACATTTCCCTAGACTTGAATAGAATGTCTAATATTCTATTACAAAACAAAGAACTGTGATATTGTATTAGACATATGGAAGTAAAAGTGGGGTAATATAAGCTGAGAACCTAGTAAAATAAGTGATGTCTGCTGCAATGTCTTTGAATAATCATTTATGTTACTTCCTATCATCTATGGACTTCCACCATTCATTCTTGTGATGACACAAATTGTGTCTTTTCATAGTATCTTTCATGTGATTGGTGCTTCTGTGCAAAATTTGTTTTCATCTCATTCACTAATAAAAGTTAGAATTTCCTTGCAAAGAGATATATCAATATACAAATAAACACCGCCCAGGACCAATAACCAACATTTGTCCATAGTTACCAGAGATCAAACGTTTATGGTTGTCTCATTATTGGCCCAAATCAGGACATAATCATCATTTTGATGGAAGTCTGATATTTTTAAAACATTACTGCAGCTCTGTAAGTATTAGGTCTACTCTAATATATTGTACAGCGCAATATGCTTAATATGTTGACTCTATATAAATAAATATTTGGTCAAATCCCCACTAGCAGTCAATAATGGGTAGTTGCACTCGCTCGAACTCCTGGGAACCGTGACCACCTAACATTTGACGTTCACCTGGTAGTCACCCACAGACATAACATCACTGACAACTGCCAACCACTTGCACTGTGTCCAGTGACAACCAATTGTGGCAGGTTGGGATAAAAATGTGGCCATTTTGACAATTTCGAGTTAATTGCATAGCCCCTAAACATGGTATAATCACCACACTTGCTGGAGATGTATCGAAGGGTTGGGGGGTATACTAAAAAAAAAGCATGTCTCTAACACAAATAGTTTTTGCACAAATTAAGTTCAAAGTCAAGTAAAAATTTCGAAAAATCGGAATTTCGACTTTGTTTTTTTACTTAATTTATGCAAAAAAGACATGTGCTATGTGATAAAATATGTGATAATAGTACATTAGTATGCCCTCTGTTCCTGCATATATGCGCACATTGCCACATATATATGGGGTTACACTATAAGGTTCAAGTACCAGGTGACACCTAGACAAACCTAGTGACGTCACTGGGCAGGGGCTGAGCAGAGGTCAATAAAACACTTTAGCCTCATAGTAAGTGACTGCACTCTGTCCCTGCTTTATATATATATATGTGTGATAAGAGTACATTAGTATGCCCTCTGTTCCTGCTGTATATATATATATATATATATATATATATATATATATATATATATAAAGCAGGGACAGAGTGCAGTCACTTACTATGAGGCTAAAGTGTTTTATTGACCTCTGCTCAGCCCCTGACACACTGCAAGCATGAATCTTCTCTCCTCAGCACTAGAGGGATGCCAGGGATGCACAGGTATGAGATGCTGCTGAAACAGAAGCTTCGGGACTCAGGACTCTACCATTCACAGGGGGTTAGGTAAGGGCAAGCCAGAGACTGTGCTTTAGCTATCACCAGGGTCGGCACCAGAGCAGGGGGATTCCTACATCTTGGATGGACAGCTGCATTGGTAGGGGGCCCAATTGAGTGGGCGCGCCGACCTGAGTGCCAGAGTTGGCTGTCACACTGACATTGCAGGAAGATTGTATTCCTATAGCCCTTGCAAAACAATACTTGCAATACACAAAAAACTTCTGTGGTTGGAAATTTTTTGCTTACTTATCACAGATAGGTTAGTAACCAATGATCAATGTCATGGTTTGTGAATTGAATATATTACTTCAAGTGGTTACTGTACTGTATATTGTAAAATGAAAAAAGGGAAAAAATCTGCAACAAAAATTATGTATTCTGTCTTTTCATTCTGTTGGAAATTGAAACTCAAGTTTTTCTCTAAGGAATGGGGAAATATCTATGCTTTCTTACCTTGAACTGATCTTAAGCTAACAATAAAGGTTTTAGAACATGAATATTTGTGTCTTCAGAACAGAACAATGATAGGGCTCTCAACAAAGACCCCCGTGAAACGAATTGGAATGCGTACGTAAATTTGCTCCCGCCCTCTCATAACTTTGATCAGTATGCTTGGTAATATGTTTTTCGTATATAGCTATTCAGAACGTCTGTAATTTAACAGTATGATTTCCCAAATGACAGGAAAATTGTAAAGACTTGTGTTTCCTTTCATGCTTCCACACGCCGTTCTTTCATCTTCAGCAGTTTGTAGTTACAAGATTTATTCATGCTCAGTGATGCCGTATAATCCATGTAGATTCTGTCACAGATACTGTAACCTCTGTAGCTTTATTCTCAGTAGAAGTTGGAACTTGTAATTCAATGCCACCTGCTAAGAACGAGTATTCATCGGAATGCATCTTGTAGGTTAGAAACCAGTGGAATCCAATGGTGCCAATTCATCTCTCTTCTATCTAAGTCATACAGGTGAGAAAGTTAATTAGATTCAACAAGTACCTTTCCTGTACAAAAAGGACATTATTAATAGGTTTTGTCTATTTTATTTACATTATTAAAAGTGTACACATTTGTTAACTCATCTTTTATTTTTGATTAGCAAATAGAGATGGTAAAAAAATATGAAAAATTTAAATTAGTTGAACATGAATATTCAAATTGCACATTTTTATTTCAACTATTGGCACCTCCAGAATTTGCGTAAATCTATAATATATTTTAGAATATTTTAGATTTTTTTACACCAGTACCCGGAACTACCTTGAAGTGCGTTTGCAATATTCGCATGTACAAGTGTCGATTTGCACAATGAAGATACTGTATTTTTCGGACTATAAGAGGCACCGGACCATGAGAAGCAGCCTGTTTTTAGAGCAGGAAAAACAGATAAAAAGGATATGTTCTAGTGAGTTGGAAAGAAAGTTTCCTGCAGTACCCAATTTCAGCCACAGAAATTGTGTCACTAGAGAGCACACTTCAGGCAATAGGGAAGGGGGAGCTGACGATTCTGCACTGTTCGTCTCCCTTCTTGCCAAGTGAGCTGCACGGTGATCGTAGCTAACATGTATGTCTCTCTGCTTTACTGCTTCTATCAGATGAGGGATCTAGCTGTGGCCGCATCTCTCATCTGATGGCCACGGGGGTTACACATTTAGACCATAGGATGCAAGCACTATTTCCCCCCGATTTTGGGGGTGAAAAAGTTGGTCTTATGGTCCAAAAAATATGATAATAATGACTGGTGATCATGAATTCTAGAATTTATAAATTTTATGTGAATATTAGGGTAAACATTTTCGATATTTTGCAAACATGAATATTGCCTATGCTGCTCATAACAAATTTTTAAGTAAAATATTAACTTTTCAGTTGAAATTCTTTAGGAATTTTCTATTTTATATGTAATGCTGTGTGTAATTTTTACATATAAACATGGATTTGTTTAGTAGAAATTGAGAATTAAAATATTAAACTTTTAATCAAAATTCTGGCGGGATAGTCAAAATTGTGCCATAGAAAACAAATTTGGAACCAGGGGTTAGCAATTTTTCGAAGAATCGAAGTTTGGAGAATACAACCATCTCTATTAACAAAGTGCCTGCATTTAAAAATAAATATTATAGCTATATAGTAAGTATATACAAAATGTGGGTTACAGTGACAATAAGGAGTGGGGGTTGTGCCTCTTCTGATTCATTTACAAAATTGCATAAAGTGGACCTACCTAGAGAAGTTCATCTTTGCATCAATGGCAATAGAAGTGGTGATAGCGCGTCCTCTCTCCCTGGCTCTAATGAGCTTGACTGAGTTTCTGAGCACGGTGACTGCAAGTCCCTGTTTTCTACTCTGCATTGAAATATGAACCATCTTCTAGACCCCAGGTGCCCAACCTGCAGCCTGGGGGCCGCATGTGGCCCTTTGGGTGTTCTTTGGTAGCCCCCTTGGTCCTCCCCCAAAACCTTACTGTTATTGCATAGGCCATAGGAACTTACATATCCACCACTGACAGGTCCTCGTCCGGGAATCTCTTAAAGTGGGAAGGGGAGGAGAGGCAATAAACTTACATGATAGGTGTACGTTAAAGCCAATCAGCAACCCAGATGGTGCCTGAGCAAATCCCTCACCTCTCCTCTTCTCCTGTAGTGTTGGTGGGGCATCAGCAAATGTGCCTATACTCCCTCTATTTCACAAATGAATGGGGGGTGATTGTATAATATATATTGCGGCACATAAGCTAAGAATAAGGGCATATAACCTTTATAAGCAGTATAGGTTGAAAATGTTATGTGCGGCCCTTTAGTGATGCTGAGGGCCACACTTGTGGCCTTCCATGTCAACTTAGTTGGCCACCACTGTTCTAGACTGAAAACCATTACTAAGACCCCCAGTAGCCACTCCCAATATTGCACCCTGAGTTAACCCCTGGAAGCCTGGCAAATAAAGATGGAATCTCTCATATTATTCCAGGGAACAGTTGGTAAGTATATCATTTTAGGATTGTGTAGTGCTACATTGTTAACATACCAGCTCAGAGGTAACTTTAATGTTATATATATTTTTTAGATTTTAGGTAAACATCCGCTTTAAGTGTTCTAAACAGATCCAAACATTAACCTAACTGAACACTTTTTCATTGAGCGTCAACTGAGGACTACACATTATAAAAACGTGCAACTCCACTTACTACAAGAGAAGAGCATGTTCATTTTGCAGTGATTTCTCAAGTTTTGGTCAACTTTTTCTCCAGTCATCTAAATATGTGCAAGAAAAACAATTGTGCTTGTACATGTTCAGGTCTTTTCACTTAATGAATATCAAATGTCAAATCTTTTAGGCAAAGTAGGTTTTCTGACCTTGTATATGTAATTATATATTTGGAGAAGTAACACATTATGAAGCCTTTTAGATTCCAAAAATTCAATAGTTTCTTTTTTATTACCTTATTTTGTAACACCATAAGATGCACTTTTCCCCTCAGGGGGGTGAGAGGGATTTTTTTTATGTAAATGGAGGCAGTAGCTTCAATTGCCAGTGCTAGGAGTGAGGGATAGAGGAAGGTCCTATCGTCCTGGGTGGAGACACCAGATCCGCAGGTCTATATCATAGAGCTCAAGGCTACCAGAATCACCAGAACAAATAAAAAATTGATGGTGCTGTATTCAGACTTTATTACTTTAAATAATTTTGGTTAATGAATTACAACTAATTAAAATTTTGCTAGTCTGAATCATTAAATGTATATATATGAAAAATTTACAAAGCACTTTTAGAAATGTAATTATACCTATTTAATTAAGTTAAACTGCATATATTTCGAATGCAGTGTTCTTTGCATAATAATCTTTTCACTTGAAGGAGTTATTAAAAAGGAAATGTTTTATATGTGTAGTATTTGTATATCAATTTCCAACATTTATGATATTATGAAATTTACAATAATTAACAATGAGTTCTGTTTTATTGCATTATTAAAGTCAGATATATTGTAGCTGGATAGCTATACAACTTGTGTATTTTTCTCTCCTACCCTAAAGGACAATGTCAAGGTCATATATGATTATTTTTTAATTATATAGCTACTAATCTGACTAATATGTCTTCTCTCTCAAAATTTCCAGTCTGCAGTAGTCATCCTAGTTCATACTGTGTCCAATAGGTTTTCATAGATGGTATTAATATTGTCATTTTGTTAGATTATGGTGATATGGAAATGTTATCAATGGTATTTTCTAGGAACCAACAAAAAATGGTAAGGCAATTTTGCATGTAGATCTTTGGCCAACTTCACAACTTTTCATTGCCATTGTATGCAATAGAGCTCACATTTCCTTCTGTGTTACCACAACACCGTATTTTCAGCAGTGTAGTTCCCCCACTAATGGCCCCAACCCAACACACCTTGCTGAAATTAATCATGCAAATGTGATAAAGGGTCGATTGTGGTGTAGATGAATAGGACATGACACATAGTATTATACAAGCCGGTCCAAAATAAGTTAAAATAGGCAGAAAAATATTGTTTTAAGTGCTAGAAAGAATTACTCTTAATTAGTTCTGGTCTACAATAAGGCAGAGGAGAAAAAAAATCCCACATTTTTGTTTTAGTTTTTTTGTAATTCTAATGTAGAGGGGTAGAGAGGAATGGAAAATCCATATACCGTATTTGTCTGACTATAAGACGCACCCAACGTTTTGAAGGGAAAATTAGGGGGAAAAACCAGAGACAGCTATTCAGATATCAAGTGAGTGTACAGAATGTTCCAGCAGAGAAGGCCGGACTTTGCTGCAGCAGAGTGTCAGAGCTGAAACTTTACCATGTGTCTATACACAAGCAGTGCCTATTCTCTGAACAGACTGACCCATTTTACAATCTGACACTGAACAACATACTCATGAGCAGTTATTTACATATGGGAGAAGATATGAGTCTTTGTCACAAAATATATTTATTGCAATGCAGAATGTTAATGTAAATATACAACTCATGCCATCTAATTGTAAAATGTTTCTCTCCATAAGTTGTTCAGTGTGTTCAGAGAATTGCTAGTGCTAGTGCAGATAACATCTGTTTTTGGCTTTGCTTGAGGGAATGGAACACATTTCTGCCTCCTGGGATGCATAGCTTTTCCACCCAGGATGGTTGGAACTTGGAAATTGTTTTACATATCCAGACTATAAGATGCAGGGACACTTTCCCATTGATTTTAATGGTAAAAAATGTGTCTTATAGTCAAAAAAATATGGGTCACAGACATAGATGCAAAAACTCAGGTTCAAGGACTCAAATCTGTATTGTAGTTTGCAATATTTCCTTTAAGGAACCAGTTTTGGTTGAAGTGAGGGAGATGTGTGGCACCATGATACACATTCTTACATGGTAATATTTTAGCCTCAATGGTACTGGAACATATGGCCAATATGTTAGTTGTAGTGATAGTGATTAGTTTAAAAAATGGAAACATAATTAAATAACCCATCATAGTACTACATCATACTACATAAAAATATACTAGACGGAAGAACATAAAATGATTATCTCATTTTAATCAAGTTCGGAGTTTAGTGAGATCGCTGCTGATCTATAGCCATTGTCATAGATAATTTACAGTATAAGTGTGTTGATTGCTGTCTCCATATAGATTTCCTTCCTCATACACTCTCAGTGGTGTCACAGAACAGCACAAAAACCTAATTTAGTTATCATATCCCTATCAGGCCTGGTCACATATTTGAATTTCAGTTCTATTTCATTTCCTGCTGGTGTAGATCTCAAGAGAATTGTTTATCTGGTAGATATTCTATATATCCATCAATCATGTGTCTGTGCTTTCTGATCATTATGTCCTCGTTTATACATGCACACCGATGTAATCCAATAGTGAGACATCTTCTATGCGGAACTGGGTATAGGGCAGCATTGTCGCTCCAGGAGTGAGTAATACTTTTCTCTATAAACATAGACTTAGGCTTTAAGATGGATTCACTCCCACATAGACATATAGTCGAAGCAGACTAAATAAATGAAATAGTAGGAGTCAGTGGGGATTACCCAGTGTGTATCATAATGATGATAAATGAAGCCTGCAATGACCATAGGACTGCAGAGTCCAGGAAATGTATGCTAATGAAGACATATTCCATGCAGCACTGACAGACTGGCTTCTAAGAAACATTTTATATTCCTAATACAATTTTCCTGTTATATTTTCTGCCAGGTTAGGTGGGAGATATCACATTTGGAACATTTGCTGCTATTTTGTGCATTTTAAGGTTTCCAGAATATATTTTTGCTTCACCCGTTTTGTCTTGTCCAAACATATTGGTGTCAACCACCTTTAGATACTGTTGTTATACCTTAATACCAGGCCTTTAAGATGGGCCTGAAAGTTCTCTTCTAGCTCTCAAACACTTTGACTCGTCCATCACTATAATGGTCTCAGTGACCAAAAGGAACATGTGGGAAAGGTACGTGCGGGCTTGCATAGACACTGCCAGGGGTACCATTATTTTACTAGTGTGAGAACTGTTTTCAGTTGTCTTTCCTAATAGCAGTAATTTGGCTACCTCCACAGTTGAAGTGAATATGCAGCCACATTATTCTGATTCAGAAAACAATAAAAAAAATCATACTTTAAAAGTTAATATGCAAGGACATACATTTGCTTTAGTGTCTGTGAATCATCTTTGAAGGACCTAGAATGGTGTTGGATGGATGGTATAGATCATTGTTGATTTGTTGTTTCTTTTGCTGTTAATTTTTTACAAGATAAAGGAAATGCTATATATGGCATATTGCATAACACGTCTTATCTAAGACATACGTAGAGATACCTTAATAGCAAGTAAAAAAGGGCAAAACATTATTAAAATTAGAGCAACTTATTATAACTATTATAATTTTCAAATTTTTATAATTTTTCTTTCTTTGCTATAACATTTCATTAACCTCTCGAGCGTTCTGCCCGAGATATCTCGGGTTGAGTTTAACTGATCATGAAACTCAACCAAAAATAACTGCAGGCAGACTTACCTCTCCAGATTCCCCTGGCGATTCTCTGGATCAGAATACACACCGCCCCTTCCGTTTGGTGATGATACCATGATTAAGAGCTTTGCAATTAACTCAAAATCGTCAAAATGGTCGAATTTTAAAAAAATAATTCGACCATCTCTAGATGGCACCATAGACCTCCATGTTAATGAAGGGGCGTCGCTTCCCAGCATGATTCCATGCTCTTCCTCCTCTTCCTCATGTGCCAGAAGTGACGCCATTAATGTAACTTCCTGTGCCAGGTGGCCTTCTCAGCTGATCTAGCAGGGAGAGGGCGTTTTTCTCTCTGATAATGGCCAAAATGGGAAGGTTGACACGTCTGCTTTTTTTGTTGAGCTGGCTTCAGTTAGGTCAGAATTTTAAGGTGTTGATAATTGTATATAATATTGACCTGCTGGTATTGCGAATTGTACTAATTTCTAAAATCATTGGTAAGAAATGAAAAACAGAGGTTAAGTTGAAATCAAATTTAAATTGGGTTGCCCTTATAATGGTAAGTATGATATTGTACATGTCAATAAAATATCAAATAGATGAAATGTTGCTTTAAAACTCAGTTCTGTGCCTGGAGCACTGGGCTAATTTTTCGTTTTGACAACGACAACCTTTCTTTTCCCTCTGGAAACATCTCACACTGAGAAGCTGTGTGCTGTTTTCCCTCTACGCTTGCTGCTGTATTATTTAATGCAAAAGTGGTGTTAAAATGTGAAGGGTAGAGTCCATTTGCACTTTTCAGCAATGCAAATGTCAACCTAGCCTTGGCTTTTCGCAGATCTTTATTCTTAACAAAAGAGGAACTTTGCAGTGAAGCATTTAAAATCCTTCTTGCTTTTAAGAGCTTGTGAAGAGCTTGCAAGCTATAGCAACACTGCAGGGAAAAAAATGTATCTGTCAGAAGAGACTCGAAAATCAGAGTCCACATACAGGTGCAAAAAACAGCTACAAGATTTGCTAAGGACAACATGTACCAAAGCACTATGCCAAACCATATGTATTAAGGATGACCTGACTAATAAGCCAGACACGAGAAAGAGAAGGCTGAGCATCTACTGAGCTAGATTTCAAAGGAAACCTCATATAAAAAAAAGAGATTTCTGCTGTAAGAATTCTGACATGACATATGAAAACTAGAATCCCATCATACCTGGCTCTATTTGTTCCAGATAATTGTCATTGGTCATAGAAGTGATGGGTCAATCTGTCATCTTTATTTACAATTGCAGCTACAATGGCATAATGTCATTTGAGGTCTTTCTCCTGGTGAGTTTGGATAAGTGCCTATGAATTATACAGTAGTAAAGCTGCGTTTCAAGGGATTTCCTAGAAAAATTTGATGATTAAGATCCCTCTTTGTGCTTGTGTCAACAGCCTCCTACTAAGAACAGGAAATAAATCCGTATTTACATTTACACCTAAAATAAAAGCTTACAGCTGATGCATGGCTGGAGGAAATAAACACCAAATCCTATGATGAAACATTAGCCCCATGGGAATATTAACACCCCCTAAATGTCACACAAGCCATTCTGGTTGATTTACCAAAAGCATCGAGCATGTTTGCCTTGCAAAATGGATTATCACTTTGCATGGGAATATTCAGTTAGCTTACTGAATACTGTGAGAATTAACTTTCCAAAGGACATCTCCCAGTGTCTATCAGCCATCTTTTCATGACAGATTCCTTAAACTCAACCTCAGTAAAACAGAATTCATCATCCTTCCCCCATCACCTTCCAAACCTCCCCCCAACATCTCACTGACAGTAAATAACATCACCATCTACCCTATTCCTCAAGCATTCTGACTTGGTGTCATCTTTGACTCTCCTTTACTTCCCCCATACAGAACATTGCTAGATCCTGTCCCTTCCTCTCCCCAGATGCCACCAAAGTTTGCTACACACTCTCATCATTTCTCTCTGATCTTCTGTAACATCATCCTCTCTGGTCTTCCTCTATCTAGACTATGACCTCTTCGGTCCATCATGATTGATGCTGCTAGACTAATTTACTCCTCTAATCGCTCCTCATCTGCTGCTCCCCTCTACAAATATCTGCACTGGCTTCCAATTGTCCAGGAATTAAATTCAAAGTTCTATGCTTGCTTTTAAATTACTCCACACCTCCACTTATATTTCCAACCTGGTCCATAAATACACCACCAACCGTCTCCTTGCTCCTCCAGTGACCTACTGATGACACCCCCTCTCATAAAATCATCACATGCGCAGCTTTAAGAAGCTCAGGAAATCTCTACTTCGCCCCATTAGACTTGCTTCTACTTTTGTCACTGAAAAAAGCCCTGAATACCCACCTCTTCAGTCTGGTCTACCCATAATATTCCTAACATCACCATACTAGTACCCCCCCCCCCCCCCCCCCCCCCCCCCCAATTGTATACTTTGTTCCCAAACCTATTAGATTGTAAGCGCAATCAGGCAGGGTGCTCTAATCCTTCTGTGTCATAATCTATACCTGTGTGTTATCTTGTCTTGCATCTCAACTCTATAATATAATAACTCTATAATAATGAATTGTACAGTGCTGAGAAATATGTAGGCGCTATATAAATAAATAAATAATAACTAAGAGCACTGTACCATAAATGAGTGAAGCCAAGCAACTGGACTTGCTGATGTTTTTGCTTGCCATCTGTCTTGGCCATTTCAATTACCAAATACATTTAATAATTGAGAAAGCAATTGATTTGATTAGCAAAGTGTCTACAAGAGAATTCAAGTCCTTTGGCTTAATATTTTAGATTAGTGCAATTAGACTTTACATTTTGGAAATAACCTGCATGACAGACATCAGGCTGAGATTCCAAGCACCTTCAGTCAGACATGTTTAAATTTATAGAATAGTTGTAGTTTTCAGGGGAGGAGTTAAAGCAGTTTATAGGTTGGGAATAGCTCAAGTATAGCTCCTCAGAAGAATCATTCAGAATCCTTATTCTTAGTGCATTAAGCAGGTGTAGGTGATTCAAAACCTCAGACTTTGAATATTGGTGTCATATCCTTTTTTTTAAAAAAGTGAAATGAAGAAATGAATTTTGCAGTGCGTCTCCGAGATGCTTGTGCTGGATGTGGGGCATGTACAGTAACATTCTACTTTACCAGAAACGCAAGCTCAGGTCTAGTGATGAAATCTGTGTATCTTGCTTTGACCCTAGCTATCCTGCTTTGTGGTACTATACATCACTGTAGCTGCAATGTACCAAGTGTAAACAAGCCCTGAAGAGCCTCCATTGGTGCTCAGAAAACTACCTCACACCTCTTACTGCAATATATAGACTAGAAAACAGATTTTTTTTTTGTATTTTCAGTATGTTTTTTTTATATGAGATCTGCTAACTAATTCCTATACAGGAAAAGCAAATGTGGCAGGAAAAGCAATGTGGCACCGTTATATTAAAACTGTTTAAAGTAGAGTTACTGTCATGCTACGTTATGCAGAATGGAAGGCTGGAAATTTGTTGATAACTTTTTTTCTAAGATTATGCAGGCGTTATTCTGGCTTCACTACATATAGTCAGTTTCCTACAGTATACATTAGATGCTGCAGATTGTCAGCCAGAACTTATTATCTGACAGACAACATTATCTTGCCCATTTCTCCTCATCTTTTCAGACCCTGGCCCTCCCGTTTCATTTATTAGATTTCACTCATTTTAATCACAGAGGCTCACATCTCCTGCCATATAATCATGATACCACTGGGTCTAAAGTCAGCTAAGTAATCAAAATGTGAAGGTTTTATTTAAAGATATCATTAGCATGATATTAAAGGGAAGTGATGAACTGGGGAAGGCAACATTTTAGTGGATTACATTTTAGCTTAAAAACAATTGTTACATTGCATTATACAGTTTTGTTAATTAAAACATGTATAACAACTATAAAGTTACACTTACACTGATTTACTTGGAGAAACAATAGCTTTGGTATAATGATAGGAAGTTTAATATAAATTTGGAACATTCTTCTGGTCATTTAGGGATCTAATCTGGAAATCTAAATCAACATTTTCACAGTGCAAAAAGGTTTCGTTTCCCCCATTTTGGGGATTTAAGAAAATTTTGTGAAAGGATCCTCCTTATGTGATTCTAGATGATTTATTTAAAGGATCCTGCTTATGTGAAAGGGTACATTATAGTGCTAGGGTACATTCTTGTGGGACTGTAGTTCCTGAACTGGAATGGTGCAATTTAAGACTGTAGATGTGTACACCTAGTGTAACAAACAAATGAGCATTACACATCCATGGCGTCCAAGACAACCTTTTGCCCCCTGTTAAAGGGTGCATTACTGCATTGTTATGGTTGCTTGACACAACCTAAAGCATGGACCTAGTAAAATGTATTCAAAACATGCCAGATGAAATTCAGAGGACAGGTGTCATTGCTCATGAGTCCCAGCCTTGCAGACATGACAATACAGGCTCCTTGTGTTCTATTTGCATGACACAGGGCCTTGTGGGCTATGATGCACCTGAGTATACAGTCATAGCCCTGAGTAAATAATAGTGTAGACCTGGCCTTATTCTTTACTTGTTAATCTGTATCTGCCATAAATAACCTAGAATCCCTTATTTCCCAGCTTCTTCTTTTGTCTACTCTGCGTTCCTGTTTGTTTCTATACTTGATGTCCCCAATTATGTTGTTCATTTAGTGGATGCACACTGCTCATTAACAGTGTATGATAGGAGGTCAGTGAAGACCTGGCTGCAATAAATTCTTCAAAGATCAAGCCGCCAAGCCAAACTACATAATACATCTGTAAAAGAAAACACAAGTACGAGGAATGGGCACCACTTTTAAGTATGCAGCTTAATGAAGTGCATTGTTCAATTTCTCAAGTTACAGTTCTAAAACAAACCTGAATAAAAATGAAAAACCTAATATGAATATTTCAGATCACATTTGTAGAAAATCATTTGCATTTGTTTCATTTTGAGTTCCCCAGTGACTTCCCATGAGAGGCCCAATTATATTGTAGAGTAATTGACCAGTTATCCAACCTCCAGTTGTAAGCCAGTGGACTGTGGAGGCATGATAAGCTTGTGGCTCTTGAGGTTTGAACTCAAACCAGTTTGATCTGACTTTCACATACATACAACAGCTTCATGAGACATATACAGCTATGCCGAAAGTACTTTCTTAATTACAATTACTCTAACTCATAATTCAGTTGTGTATTACCCTCTGCTGGGAAAGCAGAAACACAACACAATAATGGATTGCTGTTTTGAGTGCAAATTAAAAGAAAGGGTCATGCCAATTATGTGCACAGGAAATATTTCTATGTGGATATAACTAAACAATATTCAAGACCCAGCAGGTAGCAATCTCAAGGCATTTAGAAATAAGCCATAAAGTAATTGGGCAATTGAGTCTTATTTAACGCCTACCTATGAAAGTAATCGCAGAGCACTCATGGCTGCTTCTTGAATATTACAGGCTAACCTTCAGATGTGTTATGAAGAGATGTCTGTTTACATAATGTCTATGCAGATACACTTGAAACAAAATTGAAAGGAAAATGTCAAATCTCAGTATTGCTGTTGTAACCCCTGTATAACATAACTTACTTGGTTAGAGTTAAGAAAACAGTTGCCTAAATTGTGTTGCCTTAGTGTACATTCACACGTGTGTCTGTGCACATGTTTTTTGTGCATTTGAGAGCCTGAAGAACTACAAGCTGTTTATAAAATAAACAGAGATGATGAGGGCGCAAAAAAACGCACAAATGTGCTGTCATTTGTCAAGAGATGCACTTTTTGGTTGTTTACTTAATACCTCGCACTGTGTTTGGATGGTCGTTCTATAGCTAAACCACCTCTTTGACTTCATTGGGGAAGCTCTGCCTCACTTCTCTCCTACATCATGATGAAAAAGCTAAGCACATTGATGAGTCCATCCTTCTCAGTCCATTCTCTATGTTAGGTGGGAAAGGACTGGGCAAAGCAGATGATGGCCATGCAAGACATATCCACCATACACATTGATTTAGACATACTGTTAAAAATAATTTAATTGGGATATATTTAGGGATCGTGTATGATTGAAAAGGACCCATGGTTATCGATCTGTATCATTTTATCTGCCTAAGTATTAGAAAGCAGAGAACTGTGGGAACATGTATACTAATTGGTTCCATGTGTAATTCTATCCTTTCAGATAGACATGGTAGCACATGGTTACAATCATCATCATATTAAGTCAGACGAGCCGACCATATAGAGAATGTATAAGTATTTAAAATATATAAGTCATGATACCAGTATACTTGCACTTATATTTCCTGATTAGGATATAGATGTGTAGTACAGAATGTAACTGTATGTTATATGAAATATTATGTGATTAGATGTATGAGAATTGTTTATGTTAGGAGATACACATCCCCTACTTCCCATGGTCAGCGGGACAGGAGAATTTAAGAAGTCAAGGCAACTTGGGGGAGGGTCATTCAGGGAGACACACGGAGCAACACACAGCTCAAGACAAAGAACTTTCACACACAAATTTTACTTTTACATTATTTTCTTTGTATTATGATAACATTTTGTAATTATTGGATATTAATGAATTAAATACACGTTGAACGATATACTTATATTGAAGAAGAACATTAGATTGTTGGGCACTTCTCACTCAGTTGTATTTCATGAGTTTGCGGAAAATCAAGACAAAAGAACATTTAACACATACTAGTTGATTGAACATGGCAATGAGGTTCAATGTGAATAATTACATAAATAAAGAGAGAGATCCAAAATTTAACATGTCATTCTGCACCTTCTGCACATTTGCAAATGCTCTATAGATTTTAATTTGCCAATTAAAATGAGTGGCACAACTGTAAACTACAGTTCTAAACATTTGAATGTGTTGCATGATTTTTTACTTATTACCACAACATGTATAGACTGCCCAGTGAACCCAGTGTGAGCAAGATTTTTTTTCTTTCTAACTGTACTTTAGAATACACTGGACAATGACTCTACATGCTTGTCATGTCTCTGAACTGAACACCACCGCAGATACCTCACCAAAATAAGATGTCATTGGTTAGATGTGTGATTTTTAATGATATATAATAAACTTTTCTTTAATTATAGATCCCAGGCAAGTACCTTCATTAGATCACATTCTCTTCATTAAAGCAGCTTTGTAGCTAAAACAAACTTTATGATTCTTTCTGGAAGCGCTGCCATTAAGTAAGGTGATTTGAAATGTTGAATTTTCTGACTTTCTCTAAGCACTTAGCTAATGCTAAAAGGTTTGCAAACTCGTTCTGCAATGCTGATGGGCCCTGTTCTTTTAACTATGGGCATACATACCGTATTTTTCGGACTATAAGACGCACCGGACCATAAGACGCACACAGTTTTTAGGGCAGGAAATCCAGAAAAAAAATATTTATTAAGTTTTCACATCAATTGGGTTAATGCAATGAATTTAAGGAAGGCAATATTCAATTCAGCCAGCAGGGGTCACTAGCAGCAGTGACTCAGCACACGTCTTCACACTGATCACTCGGGAGGAGGAGGAGGGAGGGGGGCAGAAATCTGCAGCCTTCTCCCTCTCCTCTCCTCTGCTCTAAACAGCTGCTCTGATCAGCTGTGATTGTGCCCGTGTGTCTGTGGGAAGTGCCGAGTTATTGCATTTCCCACTGACACTGAGAGAGGGAAAGATGGCAGTCCATCTCTCTCTCTCTCTAGCTTTTCTGACAGATTTTACAGAACAGCTGAGAGAGCCAGCACCAGCCGACATCTCTCAACTGACATTTCCTCCAGCTCCCCTGGCTAATCTCCGTGCCGGGGGAGTTGGCGGGCAGCCAAGATGCGACCACCAGCGGCTGAGTGGCCGCGGGGGTCGCACATTCGGACCATAAGACGCAGGCACTTTTTGCCCCCAATTTTGGGGGTGAAAAAGTGCGTCTTATGGTCCGAAAAATACGGTAGTTATATGACTCCAATGCATTATTAGGGTAGAAAAATCCTAGTTCTTGAAACTCAGGGACAAAAGTAATGCTACACATTCACGGCTCAATGCCTGTATGATCGAGGGGCCATTCGAGTGCAGCTTTCTCGATATCGAGCCGCAGCACTTCTGCGTCATCAATCCCATCCAATACTGTGAATGAGGACCCTTTGTCCCCATCTATTTAATGGAAATTGAACAGGGTTTACCAACATGTTGGTTCCCTGCTGGTCAGGGAGCCTGGATGGCTCTATATTTTAAAACATTCAAGCACAATCGAGCGTGGTGAATGTGCACGGTGATCGATTGTGCTTGAATCTATTAAAAAATCAAGCCAAGTATGCCCAGCTTAAGGCTGTATCTTAATATTTGTACACCTTAGGGTAGTGGATAATTTGCAAACTTCATGCCCTCATATATAACTGTATATTGGCCCTCAACAACATATCATCACATCCAGATATTTTTACCTATGAAGGGAGTTGCAAGCTTGTACTAGGGAAGATAACCATCAACCATCATGACCATCAATACATTATCATCCTCATGTCCATCCAAGAAGTGTTCTGGGTTGGATTGTATGGGCACATATTTAGACCAGTGACAGCTCAAAATTTTATACTTGAGTGACAATGAAAACAATAGAATTTTGAATTGTATTGGTATCTGTGTTTTTAGTAGAGATAAATAAAAATACAGATACACTTTGCAATTCAAAGCAAAGTATGTCTGGTATGAGGATAGATTGGTATTTTCTTGTATTTCTGCCATACATGTGTTGCTATGTATTGCTATATTGTTGCATACATTGTATTATTTTTGTTGTAAAGGAATGCTGATTTACTTTTTCTCCTTTATCTTTGCTTTTGTGGATTTTGATAGAATGGGCTGCCAACTCAACCTTGAAGAATGGCATTTGAAAATGACTTCAGTATTCCATAACAACAGCCTGCACCATAAAACGTGCTGAAACTATTGTGCATCAAATAAGCCATGTCTTGTATTGTGTTGTTAAAATGATGATAAGCAATAAAACTGTATCTTCAAGCATGCTCTCTAACCCTGGTCTATTTAGCTTTCACAGGGTCTTCTACTCTGATAACCAATTGCATTATACATTGGAGTGCTAGATTTCTGTTGTTCTACTGCAAAATCATTTAAAAATAAAAATTAGAGCTTTCTCATATATAGTATAGTAATGCAATGTCATATGATATCGAAGCTAAATGATCTAACGGATTTCTGATAATCTGAAAGTAACATACTACAGGGACAAGAATTACATCAAATTACACAATCCTCCCCATATGGAGCTAATTTAAAACTCAAAGCACAGAAGACTAGTGATGGCCGAACTATGGCCATGGCCATCTGCGAACGGGCGGATCGGACTTTAAAAACAGTCCCCCCTCCGCCTGTTCACGCCCCTATAGTTCCTGGTTGTGCTAGCCGGATGTGACATCACTGATGTCACTTCCGTGTTTACGAGCCAGCTTTTCACTGCAAGAGCGGGTTCTCTACCCGGTCTTCAGTGAAAAGATTCTTCCTCTGGCGGGATCTCGCTGCTCCTGATCCCGTCGAAGGAAGAATAGAGAGCTCCTTCTTGCCAGAGAACAGGGCGGGTTGAACACTCGTACTGCTCATCTTGCGGGCAGTTCGGCCATCACTACAAGAGACTTATGTATTTGCTTATAATAACATATACAAAGAATAGGATCAAGTCATGAATATTTAAACCTACCTTGAGAGTCTACTAAAAGGTGGAAACCACCAATAGTGAGAATTCCCCCCGACAACAGTCAGGGGCAAGG
>CM070035.1:40213942-40231164 GCA_036250615.1 Ptychadena robeensis | reverse complement strand
TTCCACCTTTTAGTACACTCTCATTGTATTTTTGGGATGTTGGCCATGCCACCTAAAAAAACAAATTTTTTTGTATATTTAAACCTACCTTTTAAAGTGTTTTGCCATAAACGGATCTGTTTCCTCAACACACAATATCTTACAAAAGTCAGTACATTCCTAACATCACATTGTGGCTAATGGTTTATAACATATTTTCATGGAGCAACACTGATATAACACTTTGATAATATGTAAAGTAGTCAAGGTACAGCTTGTTTAACCTCCCTAGTGGTAAGCCACAAGCCTGGGGTAGATTTATTTATCAATAGTAGTAATCCCGGGCTACTTTCAGGGTAGCTTACCTGCTCCAGAGGAGCACGCACCATTCTCTAGCATTGGCATCTTGTGTGCTCATCAACAGACCCACCTCCCTGACTTGTAATACAGGCATAGGCTTACGCGGGTCCTCACATCCTCAGCATCAAAGATGATGCAGCAGATTTGCAGGGGAGGGAGAGAGGTTGGAATACACAAACAGATTACATTGTACCTCTGTATTGGTTTTGGAACAGTACTTCTGGAATGCCTGTACTAGAAAGGAGGTTAATTGGATGTCACCTTAAAATTGGCAATCTTCTTATAGGCCGCCTTTTGGTAGACAAACAATTCATTTTTCAGATCCTCAGAGAGCATGGTGCCATGCTGAGCTTCCAATGACCAGTATCAGAGAGTGTACGAGCAATAACACCAGACCACCGCAAACACACTTCCCATTCATACTTGAAACCTTGTATTACTAACCACATGACACCGGAAGGACTTATGGCTAGTTGTGCATAATTTTTCACTTAGGGCTACTCACTTTTGATATTAATGGCTATGTGTTGAAGTATTTTGCACTGTTCTTCAAGCTGTATACTGAATACTTTTCATTATATCAAAGGGTTTAGTATTGTTCCATTAAAAGATATTATAAACTATTTATCAGCACGTCAGGGGTTTACTAACTTTTTTAAGATACTGTATGTTGAGAGTTTTGCCATACTTTACCACATTTAACATATCACATTTTGTTTGAGAAAAGAGATAAAGAAGCTCAGTAAAAGAGACTTAATAAACCCCAAGTAACTTCCAATATGTACAAATTCCAGAAAGCCCTTAAAATCTCTATTTGGTTTCATCATTGCAGTTATTTCGTTTTTTTCTCCTCTGAAGATAAAGCTTCCAGCAGCTTGTGCCTGGCTTGATAGCTACATTTATGTATTACTGCACCACAGAAAAAGACAGGGTAAATTAGTCATCACATACAATTAAAATTATGAAATTGGGTCGTACAGCAAGTTGCCATTTAAGAGAAAGACAGATTGCACTAATTTGTTATGTGTGTTGAGCACCAAGCTTACTGTAGATCTTACAAGCAGGTTATGAGATTGATGATCACAGATATGCAATATAATGACATGCATTGCTAAAATCTGCCGTACCCATTCTACACTTCCAGCTTCCTCCAAATGTGCAATCACGGTACCAAACATATGCTGCAGATCTGTCTTATTAGTCCTAGACACATATTTTTCTTTCTTTTGCTTAAACATCAAAGTCTGTAGCATGAAAAGAAAATGAGAAACTACTGAGTATTGCCAGGTTTAACATAGTGCCAATATCAAACCCGGTGTGTTATTGTATAAAATGTATGACACCTGGAAATTACATGAAGCTTTAGGCTAGGGCTTTACTATGTGCTGGCATTCTCTGATGTCTGCCTAAGCCTGCGTTAAGTTCCTGTGGACACAGATAGGCTGCGTCGACATTAACCTGACAGAGATAGGGACCGACGGGTCGGGAGCTCTGATGTGCTGTGGACACAGCCCTGTCAAAGCCCCATTGCCATCAACGGGTAGTTTATGCAAGTAAAATCCCTGCGTTTTTAAGGGTTTTAACGGATAGTAGAGCCCTAGCCTTATGGTTAACCACAGCTCTAGTACTCTTTCTGGTAATATATACATACCTGTCAAGTTTCCACTCATTGAATAAGGGAAACATACCAGAAGTGATGTTCGTGACGTCACTTCCAGTATTTGAAATACAAACCTCCGTGTTCCAAATATAGGAAGTGATGTAATGAACGTCACTTCCACTATTGGGAGCTTTACCTCCCCTCCCTCCTAGTAGCTGACTTACTTAGGATGGAGGGTGCATTACTGTCCCTCCTAAGTCCCCACACCACTGGTGCAGATGATGTGGGAACTTAGGAGGGAGAGTAACGTCCCCTGCCTCAAAATCCCTTGAAAAACCCATTTATTAAAATCAGAATTTGGCTGGCAAAGTCACCTAAAAAGCTTTCATTTCCTGGCCAAAATTGGATGCTTGATAGGTATGAATATATACTGATCCTAATATACCAATAAGTCCCCATGCCCGCCTGTGCCCTTTTCACACATTCCTACTTGTACACAACCATAAATAAATTCTATAAACAATTGTGGGGTTCACTGTCATGGCCATAGACACCTAAGCTGCCTATAGAAATATAATATTTTCATCTCCATCTGACTGCATCATTTTATATGGTGGTAAGTTTAAATCTGTTGAGAGAGCTTATGTTGGGGAGCAGGTGTACAATATGTGAAGCTAGTGTCAGTTTTTAGCTTTTTAGGAGGAGTAAGTCAGGAAACATTTCTTTTCATCAAGCAAACCTTGACAATATATCCTGTAAATGCCTGCATGGAAAAACTACATTTCTACAGTCTTGACAGTTGACACTAGAAATGGTCAAAATGTTTTGTAAAAAAAACTACTTTGTAATTGCAAATCCCTTGAACATAAGTTCATAGTCAAACAGCATTCAGAGACAAAATGAGAAGAAATCTAATGATATATTGAGCTCTGACCAAATATATCATTGCACATGGAGGGGATGCCCTCATGGTGTACTTACCATTGCTTAGAGCAGTGGTTCCCAAACTGGGGGTTGGGCCCCCTGGGTGGCACTGAGGTATTGGGGAGGGGGTGCAGCTAGGGAGGCAGCTTTTGGTGGCACTCTTGGATCTCTGTCAGCTAGAGAGAGGGGAGAGATCTGAGAAAGGCTAGAGGTTGAAACAAGGAGACAATTGTGGGGGAACCAGCTAAAGACAGTAAGACAGTAAGTAGTGTGCATATAATGTGTATATTTCAAGTTTCAATGAATGGTGGGGGGGGGGGGGGGGGGCTTAATGTTCCTATTTTCAAGGCAGGGAAAGTTTGGGAAAAACTGGCTTAGACCATCTCTAGGCTGAACAACTCTTTATATGAGAAGGTATTAAGGGAATTCATATTGCTTTTAAGAATCTGCTCACTGATTTAAAGAATAAGTGTGACGGTTTTACTGTGGGGGCAGCAAGCCCCTTAGTCTCTATCCTTATGCTGTTGATAATTTGACCAAAATAACTATTTACTGTGTATGTTGGATAATATATCTCTGATACTTGATACCTAATAGTTAACCAATAAAGATCACTGGGCTCTTCAGCAGTAAGTGGTCTTAATAGCTATATCCATCGTCTGTAAATCTCAAAGCTTCTTGAGCTCTTAGAAAAGAAAATGCCAGTCTACTTCTGTATCAGGATTTGTTGCTAAACATATCAAAACATAAAACCATAAGGAGCTGCCTTACATGTACTAGGATATGCCCCTCTTTCCTTTTTCTTTCTCTTCTTCTTTTTCTTATACCCATCTTTTTTCCTATTTCATTTTTATTCTTTCCCTTTCTGGTCCCCCCCTTTTCCCTTTTTTGTTTTTTTTTGTTTTACTCCTTTTGTGTAAGGTCTTGTAATGTTAATGACCAACATAGATAAGATATGAGCACTGGGACGGTGGTCCCTAGATGGGTACTAGGTTTGATTTGTGTGGCAGATTTATATGCACCCATTGGAAGTACCTAAAGGTCAAGTTGTTGTTGTGTCTGTGTTTTTTTATAAACTAATAAAACTATATTAAACAAAAAACATAAAACCATAGTAATATAATGTCTTTCCTGTGCACTATATACCAAAAATTATACACAAGAGAAAATAATGCCATCAGCTGTATCTATACAGTTTATGGAATCATTTTTTCCTCCTTTGGATTTTCAAAGCTGCCTTTTCAAAAAATGAAGAGATTGAAGAAAGTGAAGGCAGAAAGATAGGCAGCCTAGCAGGTCACCAACCTTTGCAGAAATAGCTTTGATGTGACAGCAAGAAAAAAATGTAATCTTTCCTTCAGCTTTCAGTATTTTAGCTTTATGTGTCACACGCACCATTGTCAACACAAATATCTCACGACTACATAACAATATAGATTTTTTTTGCTATCTATTAATGTAAAAAGCCTGCAAAAATATGTAAAAAGGATAAAGGTAAAACGGTTTGCTATAGACATACATTTCCTGTTGATAATATTTGTGGGAATTTAGAAATAGTTGTTGATTTCCTGTTTCTGTAACAAAGGTACTACTGTGCTAATTAATTGTACACATGAAAGTTCAAGTCCAATGGTTTCCAGATTTATATTATTATGTGCTTCATTCAATACAGGTCAATGCATTAAATGATTCTGTATGGATAAGTGCTTTCATGTCATTTGTTTGTTTCAGTAAAAGTCAAAGCAACTGGACTTATGTTGGCCATACACGGATTGATTTCTTTGTGATCGATCGCAAGTCTAAAGGCCCCCATACACGTGTCGGATTCCCACCGGATTCCGGCACGATCGATTCCGGGCGCATGCACGCCAAACGATCGTGCCGGAATTGCATGCAGCCCACCTTGTCCAATCGATCAGGTCCGATCGTTCAGGGGCCCAGAATCGGATCCGACAGAGAACCAACATGTTGGTTCCATCAGATTGATTCTGTCCAGATCAGGGGGAGTTGCCATTTGTGAGGTGGACACGGAATCGTCCCGGAATCCGTTGGACAAGGTGGTATGCAGCGATGGATACTCTTAATTGGCCGATTGATTACACCTGGGATTCCCGGCAGAATCGCCGGAATCGATCGGGTGAGTGATCAATTGGCCATGGAATCCGACACGTGTATGGCTAGCTTAACATCCATTGATCGTACCATCACACAGTGGGATGGATTTAAACAGTATCAATTTATGAGCGTACTATGGTGCACATGTGCCGTATTATGTTTTTCGATCGATTTTATGATTGATTTAGATTAGTTTTGGTTGATCACACCAGGTGTAGGGGAAACGATTTACAATTGATAGACATAAAAAATTATTGTTTTAAGGCGATTTAACAGATATATCGAACAGTGTATGGCCACCCTTACTGAAGTTTTATTATAGATTTTTCTCTGCTCATCCAACTCTCTCTCTAGATCCAGATTTGCCAACTGGATGATTAGCGAAACATGTTCAAAAACTACAGATGGTTCTTTATAGATTGCTATTTTTACAAGAACCATACAAGGAGTACAAAACAAACCAGTTCCTTTAAAATAAAACAAAGCTTTATAGATTTCATTGTCATTACTTCATTTGGGTTTAATTCAGTGGGATCCTAAAACTTAAATTGTGCATTTTGAATTATTTCAAAAAGAAGTGATACATTTTATTGCCATTCTATTGAATATTTAGTGGCTGATTGATGATTGTAAGGGGACCAAAGGTTGGCTTACAATTATTATTATTATTGATAACATTGGTACTGGTTTGCACAGGTGATTGGTTCCAAACTCAGGCTGACAGAAAAGGCATGGAAAATTCCCTGTTGGAGCATCTATGACCAATGAAAGTCAAAGGTTACCATACTAAGGGATTCTGTCTGTTAGTAAAGAATCACTTTTGGGTAAACTGAAACTCAATTGTGTGTTTTTAGAAGCATTTAAATCGACAGTGTATAGTCCCATGATGTTAGGAAAATACTGAAGGGTAATATTCATGGAATTCTGTTCTGAAATATTCTATTAATAATAGTTAAGCAGCCAATAGAAGTAAATGAATAGTGCCACGTCCCAAGCAGATTGTAATAAAGGGTTTATCTCATTTAAGGGTTAATACAGCAATATTTATTACGACCAAATGTTCTGGACCAATAGGACATATTACCACAATCTAAATCAAATTCAGTATGATCTCAGTTAACATTTTCATCATTTAGTTTATAAATTGAGTAAGTAGAGCAGGTGTCTGTGCATGGCAATAAAGTTTTACTAGGTGAAGGACAGAAGGTCTTTTCTTTTTTTTTTTTTATTAAGGAGCTGGAAAAACACATTTTAGAATTTACACCATTAAATGTTTGACCTTATATTTTCTATTGACTTAAATGACTTTGCCAGAAATTAAAGCAACTCACTTGGGCAATGTCATGAGCAGAGTTTAAAGAGGGTCTATATTTCAAATGGATTGTGAATGACAGGCTAAACTTGTGCATGAACTGTGGGTCATATATTTCTTGATTGCTACCAGAGCCTTCTTGTAACTGCTCTGACACTCTATTCAAGCACATGTTAAAAATAATAGCTGCTGCCCCTTGATGTGAAAGTGAATGAGTGGATGTAGATCACTTTAGGCATTCAGACAGGCAGCTTTTATTGTTGTGCGAACAGTTACTGAAAGAACAAACATGGAAAATGCAGAATAACCAATGTGTAGGGTTTCCTTAGATTGTGTAGGGTTTCCTTAGATTGTGCTTGGCGCTCAATGAACAATCGTCAATTTCTCACTCTCATATAAGTAATCGCTGATAGGTTTAGCTGTCTCTGAGGATATTCTCTTCAATAGCCTCCAGTATAAGGGGTAGTATTCTTTACTCTGACATACTCTTTCATTTTCTTCCAGTATAGCAAAACCTTTTTTCCACTGATAACCAGTGTAAGATGGCCCTTTTCCCACAGACCACCATTTTAAGGTAGCACTTCTCCCACTGATCTCTGTGCTCTTTTGCTGCTCCCCTTTCCTCGCTGCCAGCCTCTAGGCCTATAAGGGCAGAGTATGGGCAGAAGGGGGTACACTAGCATAGCCCCAATACTTCTTCCTGGCCTGCCAAGGTGCCTGAAGGGAGTCTGCATTCAATATTTGAGGGACCTCATTTTTTTCATAATAAGCAAGCAATAAAAAAGCTAGACATCATGAATGAAAGCTCAGACATTTAAAAGTGACAGCCTAAATGAATGAAATTCCAGCTTTAGAGGTCACCCTAAAATGTCACTTTACTTTATTGAAAATCTACAAGCTTCTTTTTTTTTTTTTTACTTGGGACATGTGCCCATAGCCACACGACAATACCAAATCAGACCACCCCTCTCACCCCCTAGCAATGTTGGTGATAAGAACATTTTCTTTTGATACATTTGCAAGTAAGAGAGTTTTAAAATTTTGTAGCAATTTTGTAGCAATTTTACATACAGCTGTCAAGAACAAATGCTTATCCTTTGCTTAGCTAGCCATACACGTTTACATCCCCATTCGATTCCCCAAAAATTGATCTGAGTGTGCGTTCCTACAGATTGATCATTGATCGATCTTTGGGGAATCGAAAGCTCCCTACCTTGAGCGATGACCGGAAAAGGTCGGAATTGCGCAAGGAATGGCTCGAACAGGGATCTGCCAAGATGGTAAATCCCTGTTCGATCTGAACCCCATACAAAGTATCGAGTGGAAATTGATGTGTCAGTGGTGCCCATAAAGATTCCCGTTCATTTTGCCAGCGACAACAAGCAGCGTCGTAAAATCACCCCACTGAGATCGATCACTGGCAAATGAACTGGGATCTAAACCTATATGGCTAGCTTCAGATATTTCTTTTGCCCATGGCATAATTTCAATTTTCACTATATTCTTTTACATTTACCAACCACTATGTAGTGCAAGGGCCTCTATGATTGGATACAGATTAATTGGATAGTTTAGTCATAATTAAACATTCACATTTATATATAGTGATGGCCGAACATCAGCCAGGTCTGTCCGCGAACGGGTGGATCTGACTTTTAATGAAGTCTGCCGTCCGCCTGTTCGCGGACAGATTTAAATTCCTCACCTCTAGGTGGGGATTTTGAATTGGAAAGCCTGGATGTGACGTTCCTGGTTAAGGGAACCGGATGTGACGTCACTGACGTCACTTCCTATTCTCGAGCCGGTTTTTCACTAGGAGACTGGCTTCATGCTAGTGAACACCCATTCTTCTCGCCGGCGAGAAGGAGGGCGAACATTCATGTTCGCCGCCGAACTGTCCGCCTTGCGGGCAGTTCGGCCATAACTATTTATATATAGTTAACTTAAGAGTTGTTTGAATTGGAAATGTTTTAAACTACTGGTTTAATCTTTGAATCTGACTGGACAGCCCCTGAAAGTAAAGTTTCAATGTTGCAGAAATTTAATATGGAATGTTACTGGTGTAATGTATGTGCAAACTATATAGACCCTAGGTTCCCAACCTGCGGCCCTTTGGGCGTTGTTCGGCGGCCCCCCTTGGTCCTCAACATGCCAGTTCGGTTTTGCCCCCAAAACCGAACTGTTAATGCATAGGGCATAGCAACTCACCTGTGTAGTGGTAACATGCTGACCCAGCTTTCCTTATCAACTTTGGAGGTCCTGCATCAGTAAAATTGACAATGTTGATCAGGGAAACCAGGTTTACATGCAGTTGGGTTTTGACTGCCTGTCGGGATCTGGTCCACCGCCTGATGTCGACAGGGCTAGGGTCTGGATCGATGTTATGTGCGGCCTTTTAGTGATACCGAGAGCCACACTTGTAACCCTACATATCAACTCAGTTGCCCACCACTGATATAGACAGTGCTTTTTTTGAACTAAAGCTATCAGGAATCATATATGAAAATTTTATTTTTTGGCATTTGGAAGATTCTTTGCCTTTTCAAACATATATATAGGCATCAAAGTTTGGGAAGGTGATGTAAAGACTTAAAAAGCTGAAAAAGACTTTTTTGTGCTCATGTGATAACTTATATTGGCTAACTGAAGTCATTTAACCGCCCTAGCGTTATGGACGGCAGCACCTCGTCCAGCGCTCCAACTGCTACTATCGCACTGGACGAGGTGCTGCCGTCCAGTACAATGCGGGGCTCTGGGAGAGCGCATACTCACGCTGTCCCCGATGCGACATGCCTCCTCGGCTGCTCGGCTGCTCGTGTCCTTCTCCCCCCCACCCCCCCCCCCCCCCCCCCCCCCCGCTCCGACGTCACTCGGGGAGGCGGCGGGAGATTTGTACAGTAAATAGCATGAAAGCAATTTTCTATGTAGAAAACTGCTTTCAAACTCCCCCTATGTACTAAATATCGCCAGAATAAAGTCCCTGATGCCCCAGATGTGCCCATTTGCAGTAACCCTTTCTTCCCTGGTGTGATTTTAACATCTGGGGCACCAGAGACTTTTTATTTTGGCGATATTTAGTACATATCAGCATAGTTTTGTGCCCTAATTTTTGTGGTTTTTTTCATTATTTTTATTAAAAAATAATTTTTTTACATAATTGTTTGTTTCAAGCATTATTATATTCAGGATGTCTATTAGACCCTTGTACGGACATATTTTGGGAAGTTACAGTCCTACGACATAAAGAAAAATTTACCATTGAAGTCTATGGTGCACTTTTGGTACAGAAATCTGGACCTCAGCAGTGCGCTAGGGAGGTTAAAAAGAATGCTTTTGGGATGTCTCATATCCCTTATTCAGGTTTAAAGGTCATAAAGCAAACATTAACCATCACATATCTTGAGAAACAAAATAAAAACAACTGTAAAAAAAATTTCACACAATTTTAAAAATAAAGTCAGATATGCAATGACATTTTTCATGGAGTAAATAACTTTATTTGCTGGTAGTACTTTGCGTTTAGGAACAACATTTTATTGGGTTGTATCAGATATGTAGTAAGAGACCTGTATAAGACAAACTGTTACTGGTAAACAAAATGTTATAGCTGGTCCTAGAGAACAGAATTTCATCTGAGCTACGGTAAAAAGGCTAATTAAGTTAGGAAACTCAACTGTGCGATTTTGTTGCAGATTAATAAGTGCATTAGGTGTTTGAGAGGCCCATTTACTTGTTTAGCCAATAATGATCTGTGTAGCATGCACAGTATTGTAAATGACTCTGAAAATTATTGCCTGCTGCACCTTTTGTGCATGTTTCATAGTTCTAGAATATAATTTTATGGATTTTAAAAAGAAAGGTTCTCCTACAGGCCATAGTAAAGTTTGACACGTACAGCAGAGAATAATGAGAAAAATATTGTATTTCAGAACAAAGCCTTGTTCTAAAGTCTATGATACAGTTGCAGTATTTAAAGAATATATTCTAAGAACATCAGTATAGTGCTGTTCATGACATTACATGGCACAAGATTTCACAAAGAAAAGAAAAATAATGACACACTACCACTTAATTTTTCATGTCTATTGTCTATTCAAAAAAATATACCTCACCCACTGAGTGCAGGCTGAGCTATTGATGCTTTTGAGATTTCGAGATTTAGATTTGGGTAATACCCCTTAATTATGTAATTGACTATCATTTTTTAAGAGAACAAAGTACAAGTAGAGATGGTCGAGTTTTTCGACTAGCTTACTTTGTGAGCTGATTGCAAAGCCTCTGAAAATAGTATCATCACCAAAATTGTGGAGATGTACAAAATGGCTGTGGAAAAATGTTGTGCACATTAAGTTCAAAGTCAAAATTTCGACTTTCGAAATTTGGCTTGACTTTGAACTTTATTTATGCAAAACCTATTTGTGTTAGAGCCATACTTTTTTGTAGTATACCCCCAACCCTTCTCTACATCTCCAGCAAGTTTTTAACAGAGAAAGGTGAGCTGCAAGGAACGTCTGACATAATTTGTAACTTGTCCTTTTTACTTTGCCTTTTTTTGTGAACAGCATCCAAATGTAAGCATTTCTTTAAAGCTGGGCATAGACATTTCGTTTTGACAGGTCAACTGTGCCTGATGACATCATCATGCACGGTCGGTCGCTAGATTTGCGCCGTACAGGTGTTCAACCCACCCTGTTTGCCATTGAGAAGGAGCTTACTATTTTTCCACCGGCAGGATCAGGAGCAGTAAGATCCCATCGAAGGAGAGAATCTTTTCACTAGAGAACGGGTAAAGAACCTGGTCTTCTAGTGAAAAATCGTCTCCGAAAACAGGAAGTGATATCAGTGACGTCACAGTCAGCAATCGGAACCAGGAACTACGCATTCCAGGTATGAGGAATTTAAATCTCCTCGCGAACAGACATTCGAAGAGCGAATCTTAGCCATCACTGGTCATAACACTTTTAGTTCATTCTACCCCATATAGCATGATATTTATGGTTTCATTCCACTAAAGTTTTGTTGGATATTTCACCAATCTTTGTTAAATGAGAGAGTTCTTTTGATATTGTTGAGAATTTACATGTACATGAATAGTACGTATTTTAAAAGGAAAGAAACAGAACATCATATAAAATCTTTGTAAATGTATGTAATATAGCAGACAAATATATATAAAAAAGGAACTGCGTTTTGCTGAGGAAAATAGCATTTTTAAGAGAACAGTAAATAAGGATATTCTAAGGAGCCCCACTGCTTAACATGAATACACCTTTCATCTACAATCATTATAGGCTTCTTAGTGAAAAGCTATCTACATATTTATTAGTATAGGTTAACAAAAAACTTGAATCATAAAGTCTACTTAGAATGAGTTATCTCACACCACTCAATGTGTACGATGACAGACAATGACATAAAAATAACACAACCTGGGAAATCGCTGGTATAATAACATCTTAGAAAGGAAAGTGCTTGTTTGGAAGAGTTTAATATGACATTTTGTCAGCAAAAATTGTTGGGTAGAACTACTCGATTTATTGGTGAATAGATGTGTAAAACAGCAGGATTTCCAATACTTTCCTCTCCTGTCTCCAGAGATGTCACTGGTTTAATAGGAGATTGAAAATGAGATTATTTTCTGTTTCTTGGTTTGCTTGAAGATCACTGTTAATCCATGTATTTATTAATAACCCTTTAGTTGTTTTAAAGTAGACATTTTAAATGAAATTTTAGGCATCTTCTCATGTTTCAAATAACTTTGAAGGTCTGTCTCCTTTAATGCTGAGGATGACCATATACAGTATGGAATGAGAAAACTAAAAGGCTATTTAATAAATGATATATTAATGTTGCTTTAATAAGTTAAAGTTTGAATTAGCTAAATGCATTTCAGGTACATTAAAACCAAAGCATCTGTAATGTCTTCATAGCTAAAGCCTGAGTAGAAAACTCAAATGGATTTATTCTGTTGGTTCATTGCTTTCTATGTGGAAGAATCAGTTTCTGTGAAAAAGTCTGACACCCCCTACCAAGTCAGATTAATAAGGCTATGTTCCCACATAGTGGGGCCGATGCGATTTTCATCAGCGATTGCGGCTGATCGTCCGCAGGCGGTTGCAGCCTGGGGATAGCCAGTCGCCCCTGATCGTGGTCATAGACCTGAATGGGCGCGATTAAAAATGGCATGTCATTTCAGCCACGTCTATTCACTCTGTATGGGCATGATGAGGCGGGGAGGGGCAAGATGTCCTGCCCCCTACACTTCCTGGTAGTAATCTCACAGAGCTAGTGGGAGAACGTTGGGTGCTAGTGATCTCCCGCAGCTCCATACCACGATTACAATCGCTATGTGGGAGCATAGCCTACTAAAAGCTCTAGCTCTACTGAAGGAGGGTAATGTTGATGCAGAGAGACCGCTGCTTCCACAAGGTTCCTTCTTGACTGCAGAAGTGCCTATGGTGTTGATCGCAATCTACCGATTAATTACAAAGGCCCTAGGAGTAGATCGCAGAGCTATTCCGGCTTTTTATTTTGCTTGGCCTGATTACGACAAGATTTTTATAACACAATTAACGAAAGCAATACGAAAAATCTAAACAGATTACAGCATGATTTGTTTGAGTTTCCTACCTGCTCTCTGATGAGATGATGCCGTGCACCTTTGAGGCTGATTGCCCATAATATATATATATACAGGGGTGCACATAACTTTTTAAGTGAGCTCCTCAGATGAGTACCAGGAGATGGTGTTTGGTACTTATCCCATATGTAGGGTGCTCTTCCTCACTGTCTCACTCACTGTCCTCTGTGTCAGCTTCCTGCATGTTAGTTGTGCTGCAGGTGGACCTCCCTGTTCCTGATTGAGCCTCTGATTAGCTGTCTCCATCCACAGGTTAACAGCTGGCTTTTGGGTGACCTGTGGATGGTCTCATACCCCAGTAGTGCAACCCTGAATTTTTTGGGCTTAGTAACTAACCCCTGAGACTACCTGCAGTCCAAATGTCATCCTTTCATAGTCATATTCCAGCTGTCAAACCCTTACCCTTACACATGACTACTCCGACTTTTAACCCCCAGATCTCCAACACCCTTAGAAGTCAAATCTTTTTTTCTTTTTGGTTTATTAATTTACATTCCCAATTTCACACCCCTAACTGCAACCTTTCATAGTTATTCATATTTCCCTCAATTGTATACATTTAGCTGCGGCCGCCCAGACACGAAGTGCATCCAAGTTGTTAGTACGCATATGAGCTGTGTAACAATAATGCAGGTACGCATAGCTAGTTTTTGGCCCCTTTTGAGTACCAGAGTACCACTTATGTGCACCCCTGTATATATATATATATATATATATATATATATATATAAATATTTTGTCTGTATTACCTGAAGGGGGCTTTTTTTAATCATTTTAAAAGTAGCTCACAAGCCATAAAAAGTGTTTATGCCCCTGCTCTACACACGGTCCTCAGGGAAATTGGAAAATGGCTTATCTTTTTTAGCCTATGGCTCCTTTCTGAACAAAAAACCTGTAATACCATGCTTAGCTTTTTTCAGATGCACTTGAATTGTTATATTATTATAAACTAGAGTAGAAGAGAGAAAGAGGGTTGTATATTATATGTTCTAAAACAAGAATTGACTATGAATCAGTGTTCAGCACTTAGGAACTTTGACACCCTTGAGACAACCTATTGAAAACATGACCAAACTATGATCTTACATAGCTGTCACGTCCTAGAAAGCAGCAGTAATTCTCTTTTCATTTGTTTGAATTTGCTTTGTGCTAAACTGTATAAGACATTCCTTAATGACACTTAACGTTCTATTTTATTATACTCTTCTAAAGATAATAACACAAAGGAACAATACCTGCCTTTTACAGTCATCATGGATAGAGTTGGTTGGCTTCCTTACCTACGTTGTACAGATTTTCTCATCATTCCTTGTAGAGACAATAGGATATATCTAAAAACATAAAAGGCTGACTCTTCCCAGAACCTGTCAGGAAGTGTATGTGACCAGCTTTGTGTCTCCCTAACAGCTTCTACCTTTGTGGCATAAGGAGATTTCATTCCCAATCGTTTAGCTATTCCTCTCACAAAATTAACAAAAGACATGATTCCCTTGGCTACTGTTCACTTTTATGTTTCCGAGACTCCCAGTCTCACTTCTTTTTATTCAACTAGTGTTTGGACATACAATCATTAAAGTGATAAGTTTTACATTTACACCTCATTAATTCTGCTTGATTCAAAACAGAGGAGCTGCATGTGTTTGAATTACAGAGTCTATAACCAAGTCTGAAACCTCCTGCCCAGAATTTATGGCATCAATCCAATTAGAGAACCCCAAGAGGCCTATACATCAACAAGAAGATGCTTAAGCTTTGTGCTCTAAAGAGGAATTGGTACAATATCACATTGTAACATATACTTCTGGTAAATCCAGGCAGACTCTAATACTCTGAGGCAGCTGGTGCAGTTTAACTCTGCGATATCGCATTGAATATTGAGAAACAATAGAGTTCTGAGTCAGGTGTATGTTCCAGCTGCTCAGCACTAAAGTGGTTATCCCATTATAATTCATTTAGTAGTAGCAGTTTTGCCAACGAATAACACCATATAAACAATTATTACCGTCATATTAGTTTATATTGTGTGTGTCCAAGGCTGCAGATTGCTTAGTGAAATTGGGGTGCCTAAGGCTTAGTTGCTTGGAAGGACACGTTTGTTGCTCCCAACGGAATGGGAAAAGCTAAATTATGTCTCATTACAGTTGCCCATAGAGATCCAAGAATATAGGCGGTGGGGGCTTGACTGCCTTAAGCAGTTAGTTTGTAGTTACAAACTGTAAATAAACTAACCTTTCATCAGTGGACATTGTGATGTAATTGTAGTCAATCATAAATAAAAAAAGCCAACATATATAAGGTTTTTCCGAGTGGTCAAGATTCCCCAAAGTGTATTTTAAAGCACTGTACATTGTGCTAGTCTACATCCCTTTACAACAGGAGTTCTCAATCTGTGAGTTGTGACCCCTGAGGGGGTCGAACAACCATTTCACAGGGGTTGCTGTGTCCCCTTAAAACATCAGAGCTGTGGCAAGCAGTATCTCTGATGCCCACAAGCAGGGTGGAAAGTTAGGAGGGAGAGTGACACCCCCTCCCTTCTAACTGAACAGGGATGGGGCATTATTCTCCCTCCTAACTTCCCACTCTGCATCATGACAAGTTGGGTGGAAAAAGGGCCGTCCATTGTTCCAGTATGGACTGTTGATCACTTGGCAATAGTAAATATGCTCACATAATTAAATATAATCAAGTACAATGTATGCATTTAAGCTACTTTAAGTTAAGTTATTTGAATACCAATTTAAATCAAATATATGTTTTATTTTAGCAAACTGTGATCGATATAGGTGCATGAACATCCTTCCTAATATTGATATATAATTAGAGGAAAAGCTGAAAGATTGATTGTTATCAGAAACAGGTTAAAGAAAACACCCTTTGTTTACCAAGACCTCAATCTCAGATGTAGACAGTGGGGTTACTATAAAAAAGAAGAAAAGCTGGGGCCCCACTGATTCTCCCAGAAGCCCCCTCTCTGGGAAGAGAAAGAGGGAGTCCCCACTAGATAAATGTTGCATGTCTGGCTTCAGAGACTATAGCAAAAGTTGGCACTTTGCTTGCAATACGAGGATATAGAGGGATTAGTAGCACATAGATAAACCTATTTGCTAGAATACATATGGAAATGAGTGTGTATTTTACTGTAAAAAATACATTTAAATATGAAGGCGGACATACCCTGATTTTCTTCCAGCATATGTGTTAGGCTCTAATTATGTTTACACTGCAGAGCAGTAGATGGTTGATAGAGGGTTCATTAGATGTATACTGCATGTCGATTGATTAATCATGTACAGAATACTCTTGTCAAATGTAGCAATTACTTGATCCAAACCTATGCATTTAAAATCAATTAATCCTGTGTTACTTGTAAGCACAGTAATTATTGCAGGTAAATTGAAACGAGCATACCCAGAACAGTAGGGCTTTGCACTTTTCATATATTTGTCAGCTTCAATTGTATTCACATGCATTTTTTTAAATTGGCAATCTGCCTACTGAAGCATACATCAGTGTCAAAGATTAGTATTATCTATATAATTCTTCAGTAAGCAATCCATAATATTTTATATGTGAACACACTATAGAAACCTTGGCATTGCTTTTATTGTATATGGCATGTATTAAATACCTTGTAAAGAACTGGTAAAGATAGGGCCATGTATACAGTAAATAATAATTTTCTTATTTTATACATATATCATGAATTGCTGTAATAAGATGGCAACCTAAATGTATTTGAAGAGTTAGGTGTACACCTGCATTTTGAGGTTTCGCCATGTTTTGTGGATTTGGCTGACTGCTTAATGACTTCTTTGGATCAGCACTATGTAATACAAGGTCCGTTAGTTGGGGTGGGGGATTTTCTCAGCTGTCATTGCAATGATAAGTAGTGATGGTGCGAACTGTTCGTCGGAGAATTATCCGCGGTGAACATCGCATGTTTGCGTCCGCCCATGTTCGCGAACATATGGCGAGTTCGATCCGCCCCCTATCTTTTAACATTGCAAAAACTTTGACCCCTGTGAGTCACAGTCAGCAGACATAATCCAGCCAATGAGCACCCCCCACCTCACAGACCCTCACACCCCCTATAACATATCAAGTACAGGACGCCATTACACATTCTGCTGAAGAAGGAGAGAGTTAGGAAAGAGAGCTGCTGCTGCAGCTATAGGGAAACCATTAGCTAGGTTTCTGTGTGATCTACAGTCTTCAATGAATATCCCATCCATCATCCATCCATGGGGAATATCCATCTCCCCCAGTGTCTTCCACACTGTCCATCTCCACCA
>CM070035.1:40180162-40213148 GCA_036250615.1 Ptychadena robeensis | reverse complement strand
GTTATTTACTTCTATGCTATTTCACATTCTGTAACTAGATGTCACCGTGTCAACATATCATGTTCCCAATATTTGCATGTACCAATGCCGATTTTGGCAATACATAATATTGACAGGAGATCTCGAATTTTCAAATTTACTTTGAATATTTGGAGAATAATTAGAAAATGTCATGAATTCGAATATTGCTCATGCTGCTCATCACTAAAAATAAATTGAGTCCATTGAAGAAAAACAGCTAAAGAAAATAGATGAAAAATGCCCTATATATTTCCATATAAATGTATAAGAAATATGTGTCAACTACGAGATGGAACCAGAGAAGGTGAGAATGTGCTGAAAGTATAAGTATAGGGAAGTGCTAGGCTGGTAAGGCGTTAAAGTGGAACTAAACTCACAAAATGTACGGTACTCCATGTCCCTCTCTGTCAAACCCTGCTTTATATGAAAGATCTGTCCCAAAAAAAAAAAAAACTATGCTTGTAACGAGTAAATCTGGATTGTACGCGTTGTTCCTTCCATCAATGAAAATCATTATAAAGTTCCATCTAATGACTCATTACTGCAGTCAAATATCCACTAGGAAGCCCAGAGAAAAATTAAAATGTAATGTTTGTCTTTAAATGTATTTTTTTTCTTTAAAGGTTCGCTTTGAGGGCCTATTCACACTATATGCGTTCTTTAAAGGCATGCATTTTTATAGGCCTGTGTTTCTGCATATATACAAAAACGCATGCGTCAAACGTTGTGTTTTGCATTTGTGTTTTTTAAACAAATTAATGAAAAATGCAGGAAAAATAAATCAAAAATGCATTCAGTGGTGAGTTTTTAAAAAACGCATGCAGAAACGCAACGCATACAGTGTGAATGGTTCATTGGTTGTCAAAACGTGCACAGTAAAAAAAACGCATAGGGTAAAAAAAACTGTGTGCGTTTTTAAAACACAACGCAATGCAGATGGCCCTAAAGATGTACTAAAAGCACAGAACGGAATATATTTTAGCTTACTAGTCCCTACTCGTGGTGGCTACATTATTTTTTACTAATATTGAAATTTGATTGTTCTGCCAGTAACAATTTCCATGTTGCCAACAAATTCACTGTTGTCTCCTTAACCTCCTTGGTGTTTGTCCCGAATTAACTTGGGCTGAGTTTCATGCATCATAAAGCTCAGCCCGAGTTAAGTAGTGAGATACTCACCTGTCCGCCAGATTCCCCAGGTGGTCAGGAGCATGGGCATGTATGGCGATGCTTCCGGGTCTGCCCCCGATTTCATCACCGGTGACGCGAAGGAGGCGGGGGTAGGCGGCGCCATAGACCTCCATGTAAATGGAGGGGCGTTGCCTTTTTTCATCATAACACCGGCGTCTCCAGTGACACTGGATTTATGTTCTGAACCTTCGGCCAGGCAGGCAATCATGGCGGAGCATGTCGTGCACCACCGCGATTGGCACGGTTATAAAAAAAAACATGCCACATGCGCAACGCCCAGGAGGTTAAGGAAGACATAGACAGTAAACTATTCCAGCTACATTTTGTGTGCCATTGACTGCCAAGCACATTCCCGCAGATTGATTGGCAGTCACTTGGCTGCAGATCAGGTGAGCCCACATGGACAGATTGACCAGGATTGCACCGCAAGTGAGTTCTAAAGCTAGCCATACACGGCACGGATTCCCTGGCTGATCGATTCACCATCCGATCGATTCCGGCGATTCCGCCGGGATCCTCAGGTGTGATCGATTGGCCAATTAAGGAATCCGATCGCTGCATACCACCTTGTCCTGCCGGATCCGTGTCCGATTGATCACCTCCCGGAATGCAACTCCCGCTGATCTGGGCAGAATCGGACCCGAAAGACCAACATGTTGGTTCTCTGGCGGATCCGATTCTGAGCCCCCGATCAGTCGGACCCGATCGGACGGACAAGGTGGGCTGCACGGGATTCCGGCCCGATCGTTTCGCGTGCACGCGCCCGGAATCGATCGTGCCGGAATCCGGTGCGAATCCGACCCGTGTATGGGGGCCTTAAGGGTGATCCAACATGTCGGTAAATTACTGGCTGTTCACATTACTGTGGACGGGTACCGCAGTAATGTAGTGTCCAGCACACAATGGGTGCCCACCAATCCTCTGAGTGGCCGGCTGATTACTGACATCATCACATTGAATTCGGCTGCTAGAGTTTTGGATGGGAATCTTACCAGCTATGGCTACCTTTAGACAGGGCTTTTTTTCTGGGGGAACGCACAGGAACGGAGTTCTGCCACCTATTTTCAGCCTGGCCCCGAAATAAGGGCACTGGCTGCAGTGCATCGGGGGAGCCCCGTGTGTGGTTTAGTGGGGGGGGGAGTTGGCCATTTAGCATGGGTTACGGGCACTTCTGTGCCTCCCCTCTTCCCCTCCCTCGCAAAGTGCACCGAGGGAGGGGCGGCACCTTCCCATTGGTTATGGGAGGTGGCCCTATGACGGGGCGTCTCCTCCCCCATCCATGCTGGAGAGATCTTTCTCTTCAGTGTGGACTGGAATTCTAGGCAGCCCTGTACGGGGGTGTGGGGGCGTACGCCTGCCTGCGCTGGCAGGTGCACATGCCCCCGTTCCCCCGATAGGGAGCTATTTATGAAGCGGTTTTAGGGGGTGGTCCTAGGGGTGGGTAGGGGCGTGGCCAGGGGAGGGGGGTGAGTACCACCACCTTTTCTCTGAGAAAAAAAGCCCTGCCTTTAGAACTGCAACTATATTAGAACTACAGAACCTCTTGTATCAACCATCAATGGTATCTTTAGGAAGTACCCAGACTGAAGTAGGAAGGATTTTGACAAAGTTAGAATTGATCAGGTATAACAAAACTGTTTAAATATTTTATTGAACAGGCAACTTATTTATCAGCGAAAGTCATTGATCAGAGTTGCATAAACCTTAGCTTAAAACCAATGATAATACTGTTTCAGAACTCAACTGAAGTTACACTGTATAGCACTACAAAACAACTACACTTTAGTAGGTAATGTAGTTCAATGTATGCAAAGACCAATGCAAGACATCTTCTGCCCACTTTCTACGTGTTTCTGCCACTGAACATCGTTCATAGTTACTTATTGTTTAATAGTCAAATAAACATTAATAGCTCTTTCCAGGGTACATATTGATCAGGTTATCTCTTTATGCCATACTGTATATGAATACGTTTCATTCCAATCCCCCTGATGTAACATTTGCCTCAAATATCCAGGTGCTTTGTTTGCCATTTGGTCATATTTTACTTCTTCGAACTTATTCCCATGATGGCTGATTGTCACATAAATGGGTGGTTTTTGTGGGTTGATTTATTTGAGTTCTCATCCTATAAACTCAGAAATCAGATACCAGATTATTCAAAATCCCTACAGTGACAAAGTAGCTTACGTTCCTTTGAAAACTGAGGCCTAAAAGATCTTGCCAAATGTAAATCGCAATTTTTCCTCTGATACTTTTCTATTAGCAATCAAAGTGAAGCCCAAAAAAAAATTTTTTTAGTGCCTCTGCCCCATCTATTTTTTCTAATTAGTATTTCCAGTTCCTTTTTCCCCTTTATCATGTATTTACTAGGTAGAGAACAGCAGATACTACCAATCTGGGGAAAATTCTAGCACACTACCCTTTTAGTGTATCTTGTAGATTTCCCCTACTAGCATAGGGGCATGGGGACTTTAATGGCCAGTGAACAAGTGCAGGTTGTATGAGTCAAGTAAAAGTAAAACAGTTATTTAATAGTCAAAAACTCTAAAATCATAATAACAGTCCATAAAACAGCACTTGTTCATTGGCCATTAAAGTCCCCATGCCCCTATGCAAGTAGGGGAAATCTACAAGATACACTTAAAGGGTAGTGTCCTAGAGCTCTCCCCAGATTGGTGGTATCTGCTATTCTCTACATAATGTTTTGGGATGTCGGCCAATTCATGTAAGAAGCGTTCAAAATGTTTCTCTTTTTTTTCCATGTATTTACTAGACTAAATGTGAAGGGAAATCTCCCTGGGACATAAACAGAGAAAACAATTAGACCTATATGGGTAAAATGGAAACCTTTGGCTTAAGACATACTTGGAATACGTGTCGCAAAATGTTTTGTTTAGCCCTTAGCACAGAACAAGAAAAGTGACTTAAAGCGGACCTATACTCCATGTCCCTCCCGGTCAAACACCTCATTATAGGGACAATCTGTCAAAATATAAAAATCTTATTTTAATCAGTATATCCTGATTGTTTTGTGCCACTCCAATGACATATTGACCTAGCAGTGGAAGCTCCTCCTCTGTTTGAAGTAGTAGTAGTACTAGACAACTCCCGACCGATGCCCCAAAATCCATTCCCTACTGCCCTAAATGTGACACAGAGGCCCCGTCCCTGGCCCATTATCTTTGGATGTGCGCCCATATAACAACGCTCTGGACGGATGTACAAAGATTCCTCTCAAAGGTGCTAGGGGTTACCATACCATTGGTCCCTATTCTCTATATATTCAGTTATATGCCTCCTGATCTTAGGAAATTGGTTAAGTCACACCATGAATTCCTTCATGTAACTCCACTAAGGGCGCGCATCGCTTTTACAAGCGATGGAAACCGTACATCAACCATAACGTGCTTCCACAAGACAGGATGATCCTCTTAGATCGTCTAGGGGTTCAGGACTAGTAACGGACCACCCTCGCGTGTTCAAGCTTGATGCAACTGTTTTACTGTTTATTGCTATGAGTGTCATTTCTTGATGTTCATCACATATCGTTACCTGCCTACAATCTTGTATGCGTACTACAATGTTCCCAGTTTTCGTTTTCGTTTTTTCTTTTCCCCCCACCTACTCATGTACTGCATACTATGTATCACCTGTATGTTTATCTCTTCTGTACATGGAAAAAATTTCAATAAACATATGTTAAAAAAACAAAGGCCTGGTAGAAGTTCAACTTTGAGTTCCATTCTGTTCTGAATCATGAAAGCTTGCTATATCTATTCTCACTTAGAATTATACTAATCCAAAGTCAGCGTCAAAATTCCTATACATACTGTGGCATAAGGATAATTTCTTATGTATAAAGTATGCTTTAAACTTACCTTATTAACTTTTTATGCAACTACGCAACCTTGTGAGCCCAGTGCTATACTTTAAGACAATGTGTCCTTCCTTGGGCAATGTGAAGGGGTAGGCCCGGGAAATTTGTCATTTTATTGGTAGGAAAAAGACACCCAATGTGATATTATGTCCAAAAGAAACACTATCGCAAAATCATTATTATTATTATCATTGTAGTGTTACAGTGCAACGTTATTAAGCAATTATTTATTTAGCAGATAACTATCCCATTTCTTTAGATGCCTTTTTCTGATAGTAGACATGTCAATGCCATTTTCAGTAATGCATAATGCAAATAATTTAGTGATATGGCATCCTTCCACTGTATGTAAATCTCTCAAATGAATTATAACAGTACAGAAGAAGAAATTACGCATCCAAAAGTACACCATGAATAATACATTACCCTCCAGTGCCAGATACTGATTGTGTTTGGGTGTAGTCCCAGCAGCCTGCTTACAGCTGTTTTCTACTTATTTGTTTTTTTCAGCGGCCAGTCTGTAATTGTCTAAAGGGTTTTTATAAGTGCTCAGCAGATGCTGTTCTTCTTAAATGCCACAAGCAGTATTGGAGGACTTTTTAGGCATGTCTAGGCACTTGTTGTCCAAAGATCATTGTACCTAATGTCAATCAGGATGTGTGTTTTACAAGGTAAACATCTCTTAAAAAGTAGACAGTTCAAAACTATTATATTCAAGTTGAAGATCCATTCAATAGTCTCTTTTCCTGCTTTGACATCATGAATTGAATTCCAAAGATGCAGGCCTTCAAATGGCTCAGTACATTTAATGTGCATTGTTAGGAAGAAGACTCTCCTTTTATGTTAAATTTTTTTAGTAACTCACTTAATTGGGTATTGTTTCATACACCAATTGACCCTTAAAGCTTCTCTTTATTTCGCAGCATGGACCCAGGCCAATGGGTAATATATATCAATATATATTTTTTTATATCAATATATATATATATATAGAGTCATTATGTATATTATGTATATTTATTTTATCCACCTTCAAGCTATGTTCTTCATTTATACAACTTATAAATCAGATCCAAAAAAAAGCCTTGCAGATAAATAAAAACAGAAAGAAAGTGCAAAGCCACTGAAGATGATATCATCACTACAATTGCTGGAGATATAGATAAAGGATGTGGAAACATTGTAAAGTATTGCTCTAACATATCAAATTTTTGCACAAAATAAATTCAAGATTCGACTTGACTTTGAACTTTATTTATGCAAAAACTACATATGCTAGAGCAATATTTTTTTTTTCAAATGTTCCCACAACCCTTCTCTACATATCCTGCAAATTTGGTGATGATAGCATGCTTAGGGGCTTTGCAATTCACTAATAAAGACCATCTACAAAATGCGGCGATTTTCATTCATGTACCCAAATATAAACCGAAATTCATTTTGAGCACATTTCAGGTGCTGAAAAATTTGGCTTATATTCGAGTATATGTATATTTATTTTATCCACCTTCAAGCTATGTTCTTCATTTATACAACTTATAAATCAGATCCAAAAAAAGCCTTGCAGATAAATAAAAACAGAAAGAAAGTGCAAAGCCACTGAAGATGATATCATCACTACAATTGCTGGAGATGTAGATAAAGGATGTGGGAACATTGTAAAGTATTGCTCTAGCATATCAAATTTTTTCACAAAATAAATTCAAGATTTGACTTGAATTTGAAATTTATTTATGCAAAAACTACATCTGCTAGAGCAATAATTTTTTTTTCAAATGTTCCCACAACCCTTCTCTACATGTCCAGCAAATTTGGTGATGATAGCATGCTTAGGGGCTTTGCAATTCACTAATAAAGACCATCTACAAAATGCGGCGATTTTCATTCATGTACCCAAATATAAACCGAAATTCATTTTGAGAACATTTCAGGTGCTGAAAAATTTGACTTATATTCGAGTATATACGGTATATTTTAAAACATAAACCAGATATATTAATAAAATAGCCAGTGCACTATATCTGAAATTTCATACAGTCAGCTTACCCAACAGTGATAAATTGAGTTAAGTTGGCACTCAATTTCTAAAACTTTATTCCTTTATTTAATTACTATTCCAAAAGTCTGACTGTATTAGTAAAATTAAAGCTTCCAACTGATTATACAAAAAATATTATTTTAAACATTGGCTTGAACAATAGCTGCTCTTTTTAATGGATTATGTTTTTATGGCTGTAAACAAAACCACTGTTTTATCACCTTTCCTGAGTAGCATACATATAAATGTGGAGATAATAAAAATGACCATTACGAGTACAGGTATAATTTAGTCTAACCATATGCAGAATGCAACATAATTATACATACAGGGTCATTTTCCTCATTTTTATAAGTCTCTAAGTGGTTCCACTATTATGAATCTGTCATCTGTCAAAAACATTTTTCGTGTTATTACACACAGGAGAAATGATGAAATAAAATGTGCACTTTGTATTGACAGGAACATTTTGTATTCTATTACTAAGAGAATGACTTGTTTGTACATACAGTATAAAGAACAATAACCTGTAATGGCCTTTACTGGTCTAATATAATAGAAACGTCCAGGGTGCTATTGGTTTTTACACTTTGTCCTTCAGCCTCACCTAATTTTTGGTATTTCAGCAACCCAGTTATCAGTGCTTATAAAACCAATGGAACATAAACATTTATGATAATTTGAATTCACAGATACAGAAATAGACAGCAATGAATGAGCTCCTCATATTGCCTGATGTTGGCAATGCCTGAGCCATCTTTTAATAACACAATGATGGAATTTGGGTTGCTGTATACAGTTAATGAGAACCTTTGTTCATTTCGGTCTAGAGGTGAGACTGTCCACAGATGTATCCATAAATGACACATGATATAGTCTCCACATCATGCTTATCAGTGGTGAACATTTCTCAAAAATCCAAATATCCTCTCATTCATTGCAGTGTGTTACTACTGTAGAGTGTGTTTGTAAAGTCATTAAAACACACACGCTGTGTGTTTCAATGTGGCCGAATCATCTACCTGGGGCCTTAGAATCCTGTGGGCGGATCTTCCTCTTGAATGCTTCTCCACCTTTGCCCCCACCAGCCAAGATCAGTGCTAGGCTGCGGAGGCATAGGTGGTGCACAGATTGTACAACCATTCGCTGCCAACCATTCAGCTGTGGGTGGTCACACATAGGTATATTTTTTGCTAAGGTGTAATCTAATGTTTAAATGGCACCACAAGGCTCAAAAGTAGCATGCCCCATATTGCGGTTGTCTACAATGCATGGCAATGAACCATAATGTGTTCCAAGACACAAAACAAGTGTTTTAAAAAAGTTTAAAGTGTGCATCTCCACTGCTCACAGTCATGTTCTCCTAGTAGAGACATAAAATGACTTTCTTTTCTTGAGGGTGGGAGATAAAAACAATAAGAATTTGTGTAGATTTACTAGTAATCCAGACATGATTGAAGGACATTCAGGGATGCAATTGTTTCTATTAATATGGTAAAAAAAAAAAGTTGGTTCTGCTTTGTAGAGGTTGTGCCCCAGGGGTTTCGAGAATGGTTCTGAGGATGGCATAGTAAGCATGAGGTCAGATAATAACTCATCTAGAAATAAATGAGACATAAATTCACAGCAAGAGTTCTGCTTTAAAGCCAACCATCTGCATGGACTAGGTACAGGTTTGCTTTAATTCCGGTATTATTTTAAATATTCATTTCCTATTTTATTATCTTTCTATATTTTTGCTGACTTAAATGAATGAAGTGTTGAACTAGACATTATTTTTTATTATGTTTTAGACAGTACTTGCATGACATTGATACATGTTGCTTGTGTCATCTTTCTCATAGCTAGCCTTATTTAATACTACCGTGAGACCGTCTCAAAAAATTCATCATGAAGCTCTCTTGCAGAGAATCCCCAACTGACATTCAATCAGCAATTAATACAGAAAGCAGGATTACTTATACAACAGTGTAATGTATCTTCCTTTTCTAGCATTCGGTGCTGCATACAAATTAATGGCAATTATATATACAGTTTTCCATGGTAGTTCCTTGAAAGCACTCTAGATATTAGGTCATAATACAATTCTAAAGAAAGGTTTGAACTTGGGAATGCGTTGCTCCACAGTGCTTGCAACTGGGGATCAACAAAAGCGTGTTTTAAAGGGACCCTTACTATTATTACAAAATTACAAAGGCATACTGATAATAGGAAGTAGTAGTATACTCATGTTTTTGGTGGCCCATGTTTTGGCATTCTAGTGGAGTATCATTACAGTACAGGTGCCTATACAGGTGCATAGATATGGACTAGATCGATGGTCATCCCTGTTTTTAATTAATCCCGCTCGAAAACAGGGATATGACCTTAAATCATGGTCGATGCCCATTTCGGTTGAGCTGGATGATGCAGCAGTGCTGCGCTTTCAGCTCCTTCGATATCGAAGAAGCTCCAGCCCAGAGCTTCCTCGAATGGCTTAGATATGGAGTCATGTATGCCCAGCTTTAAGGCCCCCATACACTTTACAATCTTTCCATACAATTTCTATACAATCAACTTTTCTTCTACCAAACCCATGTAATATGAGGACCTTTCTTATCCTTCCAATCACTATGTATTCTATCAGGGAGGCCACTATACTACATAGTTGTTGGTAGATCTAATGGAAATTGTATAGATCGATCTTAAGGTGTATGGGGGGCTTTAGTCTGTTTATGTGTATTTCAGTCCCCTATGCCTTGCTCTGTCTGCCTTGCTCTGTCAGCCTTACTTAAACTGGGCCTTGGTCCCCTTACCTTTCAAAAATGTCACATCAGCCATCAAAAGTAAAAAAATTAAGAAAAGTTTACAATAAGGACTCTCCAAGTGTGGGTGTCATCTTTTAAACAAATCTCACAAAAGATAAACATGTAATGATAATGATCTCAAATCTTTTTTGTAGTTTTGCATAGAGCACTATGAGTCTCACCATATTCATTCTTGCTGCAATGGTACAGTAATTATAACTTCACTAGGAAGCTCTCTTAAAGTGCATTTTTTTCTAATAAATCCCAGTTCAGTATAGGATTTACTTCCAGCGATGCGGCAAGTGGGTGATGGCCTGTTTCTAAAGAGACATCATTGACAATAATCCTGTGAAATGGACAAACTTCAGCCCTAATAAATCTCTTTTTTCTTTTCATCTCCTGTATGGCTGTAGAATCCTTTTTCATTTCACACCAGGCCACGCAAAGCTTCAGTGTGGATTTCTCTACTGACACCACAAACTGATAGTATTAGCCTCTAGACAATGGGGCGCTTTATAGCTGGGATCATAAAAAGATCTGTGACGAGTTTATGTGTAAGAACGTCTGCCTCAAACAGGCAGTCATATATACTCATATGATGACTCCTTGCAGCCTATTATTAGTGGACCCTTTTATAAAACTTCTCTAACTGTCTCTAACTCAAGGGAACCAATAAAAACCACCAAGGGGCCATGTTCCAGAAAAGAATAGATGGCAAAACATTTTGGACATTTGTTATCTTAGATGAAAACATGTCTCAATAACACAGAGAAGAGATGGCCGGTTTTATAGTACCTAAACCTTAAGATGAGCTCATAGCGTTGTTGCTCTATAGAGAGAAAATCTCTTACAAATAATCCAGCAATTTAGTAGAGTAATACGCTCCACTTGGTGAAATCGGAGCAAATCAGTTGAGATGAAATTCTAATTGCACCAGACTTACAGGGATCTGAAAGCAGTATTGGTATGGTGCACTCTGCTTTCTTTGATATGATGACACTCCTTGATAAGCCCCTAACTGTCTGGTCTGGTTATGTTAAACATTCTGCATTACAATAAAATCATTACCGTATATACTTGAGTAGAAGCTGACCCGAATATAAGCCGAGGTTCCTAATTTTTTTTTTTTTAAATAGGCAAAAGCTGAATGACTCAAATATAAGCCGGGGTTGGGGGCATGCAGCAGCTAAGGTTCATAAACACACAGCAAATGTGCTTTTGTTAGAAGATGTTATTATTTAATCCAGTAGACTTGTAAGTTAATTACAAAGCCCCTGAACATGATATCATCACTAGAAGTGCTGGAGGTGTAGAGAAGGGATGTGGGGACATTGTAAAGAAAAAAGTTCTGCTCTAGAATATGAAGTTTTTGCACAAAATTAGTTCAAATATGACTTGACTTTGAACCTAATTTATGCAAAAACGACATATGCTAGAGCAATAATTTTTTTCAAATGTTCCCACTACCCTTCTCTACATGTCCAGGAAATTTGGTGATGATACCATGTTCGCGGGATCTGCAATTCACTCAAAAAATCCACCTACAAAAAGCCGCAGAATATAAGCCAAATAAAATTTTTGGAGTACATATCAGTTGCTGAAAATTTTTACTTGTATTTGAGTATATATGGTACGTGATCCCTACTTTCATATGTAAAGCCCTAACTTCTGGTATTGCCCTGTTGGCTTAGGTAGAGGACTATACAGTGAATACTACGTGTCCCAGCCCTGCCGACTTGGCTGGAACGCATTAGTGTTGAGCTCGAATTTTCAAATGGTGAATATTTTTTGTGAATATGGGCAATTTTAGAATCCCCAAAAATGGCAGCGGATAATTGCGATTTACAATTGTATACTTTTTTATAAAAAAAACATGCGTGAGTGGCTGTATCACTCAAAATGGGTAGAGTCTGACGACGCTCAACCAGATCTACAGTTCTCTGGTCAATTGCATGCTTATAGGGGCTTGCTGTCTAAAAGCGAGTTGTAGCAAGTAGTGACATGGATGTTCGCCCATCTTCTCGCCGGCAAGCAGTGCGGGTGCTCCGTTCGCCAGCGAGAAGATATCTATTCTCTATTCTTCCTCCGGCAGGATCACAACCTGTGTGATCGTGCCGGAGGAAGAATCTTTTCACTAGAAGACCGGGCATAAAGCCGGTCTCCTAGTGAAAAAACCGGGTCGGAGCAGGAAGTGACGTCAGTGACGTCACATCCAGCTCCCTAAACCAGGAACTATGCGTTCCTGGATGCAGTCCAGGGACCGGATGTGACGTCATTAACGTCACATCCGGTTTTTCCGATTCAAATTCCCCGCCTAGAGGCAGGGAATTTGAATCTGTCCGCGAACAGGCGGACGGTGGACGTCTTTAGAAGTTCGACCCGCCCGTTCGCGGACAGTCCAGGCCGATGTTCGGCCATCACTAATAGCAAGAGGTAACACAATGTTATTGCCTTTCTATGGGGTTTAACATTACCTCCCCCCCTCCTTTTCTTCCCCAGTTCCCATTGCGCCCTTTTCACTCCCCAGGTTGTTATTATCCCTCCCCAATTTTTTATCAGCAGATCCACATGTTATTTTGTATGTTTATGTTCTTGTCATCATATCCATTCAGTACTCTGTTTCACAGTATAAATTTCAGTTTCGCTAGCATTGTCATGTTGTTCAAATTCATGTGATTCACCATTTGAAAATTTTATCTGAAATGACATGTCTTGGTATGTATTTTATCTGCAATTTTCAATAAAAACGTTTATTAAGTAAAAAAAACAAAAACAAAACATGACCCTGCTCGTGTGTAATTATTATTATTTCGATACATGGCCATACACAGAATTATATTTATGAACATTGAATCGAATATTAGTAGAATTATTCATATTCGAATACTGCCTTTGCTGCTCATAACTAGAACATATTGTATATTCAATGTATATGTTAATGGATGTGCCTCAGACTATTTAATTTTTTTTCTAATTTCTTAACTTTTTCGAGTTTTCTCTCTAAGTCCGGTGCATCTTACAGTGCAAAAATATGGTATGTTGTTTCAACGGTAGGCGGTAGAGTTTTTCACTATTGGTTGTTCCATCCACCTAATGTGAATATTTTCTTTAGTATGACTTATAACAAAATCTATGTCTTTTTTGATAGGACAAACATTTTGATTCTAAATGTGAAGAGAACACCATCACGTTGTAATGTATTTAGTTTATTTTCACTAATGCAGTTGTCAAGCCTCTTTGCTGTTTAAAATGACTAGTATAGTACATAAAAAAACTGTAGACATTGAAATGGGAATTTTTAAAAGGCATTGCGATATAGGATTCGGAGACACATTCTAGACAGCCGCTATTAAATGCATATTCATATTCAAGCTAATGACTTTATTTATCATATTTACATCCCATAATTGGATTTTAAGCTAACAGGGATTCATTATTCCAACAATGTTACCGTGCGAACAATGACAAAAGCTTTAGCTGGAAATGTACTCAGTACAATTTTTACAAAAAATAAAACAGTTCACAGGTCTGATTAGAAATGCAGTCTCCATATAATAAATATCCCTGGTTGTGTGAGTGAATAAGCTCATAATTATTAATTCTCTGTGTTTACACCTGTTTATTCAGAGCCTCCAGCTCTGGGAATTGATAAGCAAAGGACAGCTATTGACTTTAAAAAGTTATTCCAGTGGATCTGAAGGTTTATAGTCTTCATTGGCTGTGCCCTTTTTTTGCCCTATGTTGTCACAGGCTTTGTCTAGGCTATATGTTGACTCCGCATTCTGAAAATGAATCTTTAGGTCCCACTGAGAACTCTTAGTAGACAATAAACCTGCATTATAAATTCCATCTCTGCATTGCTATTAACCTGTGCCTGTCTTCTTTCTTTGTATGGCTAGTGTAGAAGAAAAGTTCTTCCTAACTGCTTTGTAAAGTTGAACAGAGACAGATGCTTTTGGAGCCACATCTGGGTAGATTAGAAGCACATTATTTAAATGTAACATTTGTTAGATTTGTTATAATGTGATCTGCCAGTATGCTGTCAGACTAGTGTGCTGGCTGAAAACAAATACTATCAGCATTCTGGCAACTTGCTCATCTACTGCTCACAAAAATGATCAAAATAATATCCAACCAAAGTCTGGGGAAGGAAGGGGTGGGGAAGAGATTTCTAGTCAAGCTCAACAGAGACCTCCAATGGTGATTCACAGATACATTTTATATTTTTTTATAATGAGCCATAGTCCTATCACATTCACAAATACAATCCCTTATGTTCAAAGCAATGGTTGTTGCAAATGCCTATAAATCAGACATATTTTTACAATTGATTGTTTTGAATTAAGCTGGGCATACGCGGTTTGATCTTTCTGCTCAGTCGATTTTAAAAAAAAATCTTTTAAAATCGATTAATTGTTAGCTGAATCAATCGACCAAAAGTGATCCAAATTAAACAAAACTCTATTGAACTGTGATCCTTTAAGTTGGTAAATTTTAGCCGAACTTTCAAGTATCTGATGGGTTATCTTGGTATTTCAATAAAATTGTATCTGATCGTACTTTGGAGCATGCGCACAGGGATTAGGAAAGGAAACGATCAGTTGTGAATCATTCTCATTATGTTTTCCAAAACAATGTTTTTTGTAAGTCGATTGAGCGGAAAATCAAACAGTGTATGTGCAGCTTTATATCCAGCTCTGAGATTTACACAGTCCCTTTATATGGCATTGCCAAATGGATGACACCACCTAAAATTACAGAATACAATAGTTTACTCTTCACTCCCACTGCCCTGTTGGCGTGTAAGGTGAAGAATGGCAGCAGAGTGATAAGGACATCCTATCAGCATTTTCCTTGTCAGCCCATTAGCATTAAGCACATGTGTCCTTCCTATTCTGCTCCTAGTCTAATTCCTGCTATACAGAGTAAGCCAATATTCATAACACAGTCACCCTCAATCCTGACTTCCTTGCAGACCCCATGCACAGTTTGGATCAGCAATGGTTCTAGAGTTATTGCGCTCTAGGTAAATGCTGAGCTACATGGTCTCATCATTTATGGAGCTCTGCTAAAAAAGCATGGCAAGGTTGGACCCATATCTGTCAACTTTATTGTGCACTTATAAGGGAAAAATACAGGAAGTCACTGTCACTTCCGGTATTCAGAATGTATTCCTCCGTGTTCCAAATGCAGGAAGTGGCGTCACTGATGTCACTTCCGGTACCAAATTTAGTTGTTGGCTGATTTAGGAGGATGAGGGTATTACTCTCCCTGCTAATATCCCACACTGCACATCATCTGCAAAAGGGCGGTGGGAATTTAGGAGGCAGAATAATGCCCCTCCCTCCTAAACTATCCTGATTTAAAAAATATGATGTTGACGGGCAAATGGTTGGACCTTGTGCAAATACAAGACCAAAACAATTAACAACAACTCTAAAGAATTTTCAAGGCACATATTTTCAAGGCATAAATGATGGTTCTTTTAAAAAGTCTTTATTGTACTGAAATTCTTCATATTAAAAGATAAATCACAGTTTATACAAATTCAAAGAAAAACCTAATATGTATTGAGGATCATTTTCATTAAAAATATCCACATCAATGTAGCTATAGATGGCAATGTGATATAGCCCCACTGGGACTTCCTTAGGGGAAAGATGGAGTTAAGTATCATATAATATGTATCATATTGTCTCTGACAAAAATTTTAACTTTTTCAATGTACCAGACCCATATTTACAGCACAAATTATCAGATTGTTATGAAGCAAATATATGCGTGTGCCTTCCAGTTCTAAAATAGTCCAAATGTAGTGATAGCCGATCATTAAAATGTCTGCCATTCGCCTGTTCGCGGAGAACTTCAAATTCCCCGCTTTTTGGCAGGCAATTTAAATGGGAACAAAACCAGAAATGACGGCGCAACATCACTTTTGGTATATGGAATGTATAGTTCCTGTTCCAAAACAGAAAGTGAAACATCGGTTGGACGTCACGTCTGGCCCGTGCCTGGTATAACACTAGAGATCAGGTGTCTCTACCTGGTCTTTTGTGAAAATAATTCTTCCTCCGGCCAGAAAAGGTGCGAAAAGATCTAGCCGGAGATAGAATTATAGACTTCTTCTCTCAGGCGAAGGAGGCGGGTAGTGATGGCCGAACTGCCCGCAAGGCGGACAGTTCGGCCGCGAACAGGCATGTTCGCCCTCCTTCTCGACAGCGGACAGTACGGGTGTTTGACCCTCCCTGTTCGCCGCCGAGAAGGAGCCCTCTATTCTTCCTCCGGTGGGATCAGAAGCAGCGAGATCCCACCGCAGGAAGAATGTTTTCACTGAAGACCGGGTAGAGAACCCGGTCTTTCAGTGAAAAACCGGCTTGCAAACCCGGATGTGACATCAGTGACGTCACATCCGGTTAGCACAACCAGGAACTATGCGTTCCAGGTGCCTAGAGGCGGGGAATTTGAATCTGTCCGCGGACGGGCGGAAGACGGACTTTTTCAAAAGTCCGATCCGCCCGTTCGCGGACGGACATGGCCGAAGTTCGGCCATCACTAGAGGCGTGTCGAACACCAGCAGGCGGGAAGAAAATGAACATACAATGTTCAATGGCCAAACTGTCTGCCCAGCATCACTAGTCCAATGCAACCAAGAGTGATGACAAAAGTGGACAACTGATGAAAAACAATTAATTTCACGAAATCCGACAACAGGACCCTCCAAAAACCCCAAGGGTTTATAAGGTCAAATAAGAGCAAGGAAATTCCTACAATGCTTGTTAAGCCTGCCCAACTTCTTCATTGTGTCTTATATGTTGTACTGGTATAATAGGAATTGTGAGGGAGGAAGAAGGGGAAAAAAGGGAGGGAGGTGTAAAAACAAATGTTGTTACACGGTTAAGCAATGCTGCTTATTTAGGTTTTGGGTTATTGTAAAATAATATGATGCCACCAAACATAAAGTACACAGATCTCTAGGTGCCTGCACATTTCTTAAGTAGTTCCCGTCACTACTCTAGATACCAAACTTTTCTTAATTTTTTTATGAATGTTTTTCGTTCAACAAAAGTATATAACAGTAATAATCTCCAAAACATAACATTGCACTCATTCATTACATGAATACTAGCATAAGGCTATGTCTGTAATCTCAGTATGATGGGCAGTAATCTTGTAGGAAAACAATTCTTTTTTTTTCAAACTCTTATTAGAATTCTAAACAAACAGCAATAACAATATAAGAGCAATGCATACAATATTTTGGGGTTTTAGAGTTTGCAGGGTAGGGGAAAGGGGTGGATAGAGCAATGACTGGAAAGAAAATAGAAGGAAAAGGAAAGAAAAATTGTTGTAAATCATAGGAAGAACCTTGTTTTGTCTCTAGATTTGACCTTATTTTATGGTGGACTGCCTTGTTGGCTAATAACACTTTGTATGCAGCAGAATGAATTACTTGGAATTAGTTTTTTTTTTACCAGTAAGCACCAAAGCATCTAACATCAAAATGGCCCCAAATTCATGCAAGACTGTTAGATTTAGAGGATACTATAATTTTAACAATATATTTTAACTTTTAATATATATTTCCAAGCTCAAATTCGGGAATAACATTGACATCCCAGTTTGTAGTCTGTTCGTTTTTTATTTTGTGTGTCACTACACAGATTAAGCTAGAATGTCAGTGCTAGCAGGAGAGTAAATCCAACTTATAAAGATAAAGAAAACATATATACGTAGCTGGAAATTGTCAGCTATTTTCAGCAAAGCGGCTTCTTGTTTAATCATCGTCTTCACCTGGGAATCCCACTCGCTTGGGGGCTTCAGTTTTCAGAGATTTCACTTGGTTGTTCAGATCATAATTAAAATCCTGGGAGTTTACGTATCCAGAGGATTAGTGAGATTGTGTTTGAGGCTCAGATATCATGAAATAAGTTGTGATTCTATGCATGAGAAATGAGTTTTGTAGATGTTGGTGTCCAGAGTAGCACAAGGAAGACGTGTCTTACAATTGATATGTCCATTCTGTTTTAAGCTTATTATAGTGTAGACTTTTCCTGGCTTGTTTTTTTACATGGTATTCTGTTTTTATTTTATAAAAGCACTTACTGACGTTTTTTTTATTATTATTATTATATATTCGTTTGTATTAGATAAAATATTATATACAATCGGGGGGAAAACATCTATGTGTCCTATTGAGGAGTAGTTCCCAACCTTTTTTTCTTAATGCCCCCCTTGCCTATGTTCAAGACAAACCAGGCCCCCCAACTTCAACTCCTACCTGCATAAATGAGTTAAAATTCATTTTCCCGAAAGTGACATCACAATTCTCCCACTCTGGGGTAACATACCCTCCCTCCTAACTTGCATTCACAAAACCCTTCTTTATTAGAGATGGTCGAATTTTTCGACTTGCTAACTTTGTGAGCTGATTGCAAAGCCCCTGAAAATTGTATCATAACCAAAATTGCAGGAAATGTAGAGAAGGGTTGTGGAAACATTTGAACAAAAATAAGTTTTGCTCTAGCACATGTAGTTTTTGCATAAATTAAGTTCAAAGTTAAAGTCAAAATTCCGATTTTAGAAATTTTTACTTGACTTTGAACTTAATTTGTGAAAAAACTATCTGTGGTAGAGACATACTTTACATCTCCAGCAAGTTTGGTGATGATATCATGTTCAGGGGCTTTGCAATTAACTCGAAACCGTCGAAATTGTCGAATTTTGGAAAATAAATTGACCATCTCTATTCTTTATACCTTCAGCAAGTGTGGGGATGATATCATGTTCAGTTGCTTCGTGTCCAACTCAAAAAGTCAAATAGTGAAATTTTTTAATGAAATTACATCATCTCTAGAAAACAAATTAGCAAAATGTCCACAAGATGACGCTGCCACTTGTTTACATTTCACCAACCAGAAGACATTTCACCCCCCCCCCGGGGGACACAGACCCAAGTTTATATGTTCAAGTAAAGGCTCTCAGCCATGCCTCTTCTTTACTTGTATACTGGTATTTACTCACCAGAAGGAGGGTCACTGCTGAGAGCTGCTCACAGCACTACTCCTTCTTCTAAGTAAATACCAGCATAGAGGATGCCACAGGAGAGAGGAGGGACTCCTGAGAGCCCCAAAATAGTCTTTTGTCTGTCAGCTATGCTTCCCCTCTGATCAAACATGCTGCATACCCTGCATGATGCTTTTCTTTTATATGCCCTGGTCTCACAGCAGGAAATAAATAGTAATAAATACCTGCTGTTCCCACTGTAGTCTCTGAATGTCACATCATGATGTTTTTAAATGAAAGGACATTCAGGGCATGCATTTTGGATCTGTACATTATGGCCTGGGATCATGAAAGGTAAACTAAACGTGTCTATCTTAAGCTGCATGTAAATACATTATCACTAAGTTTTATATTTGATGGCACTGCCTCTCTAAAATGAACCTGCATCTACTCCAGACAAAGGCAAACTACGGCAAGCTCCGGCCTGTCTAGCTTTTTAATGCAGGCCATTGACACCCAGGGGAAAATATGCTCTGGCTTCCCTCCGCTGGTTTCTCTGCAATGTGCGTATATAATGAATAGAGGCGCCAGAACCTTGCTATGGGGATGACGTTGTGGTGTAATAATGTGATGACAATGTGGGTGTGTCCTCCTTTTATTCACCCTTCATGGCAGTATGATTATTACGTTATTGTTGAAAATGGTAATTTGAAAAGTTTACAATGTCGCATGTCCCTGGCTGCATGGATGCAAGAATATGTGGCACCTATGCCAGGTAGCCATTGCTGGCTCTTAGTCAGGCCCCTCTGTCAAATTTCAGAACTCATAAAACAAGATTCCATTAACCGAAGTACAATCTCGGCAGAAATTCAGATCTCTAACCAAACAAACAGCGGGAGATTGTAAGCTGTTATATGCACCCTTTCTATGCACCCAACATTAGAATCTTTCTTGTGATCTTTGTAAATTATAAAGTTAATTTATTTATAGTACAAGTAGCAACATAAGTATGTTAGGGGGGACAATTATATTTTATTTATTGGATGTTACAAAGTGTAATAGTTAAATGTCCATAATCTGGGCACAGGTACTCTTTAAGATGTCAGTGCTGCAAATGTTTGCCTTATATTTAACTGAAAAATTTCTTGGTCATAGCCTAGAGAGTCAAATCTTTTTGGAACCTTTTGACATTGTCGTTAACAGACTTGAGTAAAAAAAGGAAGCAATATTGTTATTGCCTGAGAGTACCAGTAGAAATTTATAAAATGACATCGGCAGAAGAGGGATAAGCCATTGTATTAAAAGTTAATATGTAGAGCTTTCCTGAGATTTAAAGGTCATGCCAGCTTCTCACAATGTACCATGGCAGCTTTGTAGAACAGAACACAAAACAATATTTAGTTCAATTTGCTGACATTGAAAGTACACAACTTTATTTCAGTTTGCTGTATATGAGGTGAGAGGGGTCACTGGTACATTGATATAAAATGAAATTTTACCTTGGCTAAGGATTAATTGTTTTAAATGAAAACAATAGTACTTCATAAAAGGGGTTTAAGTTGAACTTAAGCTTTCTATCCCCCAAAAAAGTACATATCACTTAACCAGGGATCGGACATGTCTGTAAATTTTAGTTGATTGTTTGTGAACTGAAGAAAGTTGTTAGAGACATTTCTATCGATCTGGGTAGATCCCATGCAGGCCATATTCCACTTCAAACTTGTTGACGCTTGTTCTCTGCAATGTGTGCACACAATGCCTAGAGGTGTCCAAACCACCTGACACTTTCATCGCTGGGTATTGTCCGTTTACACAGTAACGGGAAACCAGTCTGTCACACGAGATATATTTGTATGTGTGTGTGTTTATCCTTTTCCTCTCCTTAACTAACATCTCAGCCCACCTTTGCCCTCAGCTATACCTATGCAGATCTGGAATCCTCTGCATGGTCGATCTCCAGAGAGATGTTGTATTGGAGTCCATCTCCCCATCTTCTATTTACATTATAGCTCCAAAGACAGGCCTACAGAGCAACATGGACGTAAGTTCTCTATGACTGCTGGAGGAATAGTCCCCAAAAGAATGTATTAATTAATGTAGAGAGTTAATAGAGGCTTCCATGATTGGAGGTCAGGTGGAGGACAGTCCCTACTGAGTTATTTTCGAAAAGTCGTCAAAGAAGGTTGTCCCACCTGCCCAGTTTTTTTAGCTTTTTTTTCTTTTTCATCCTGTTCTAATGTCTGTTTTAACATGGGATTTGAATATGTGGATGTTTAACGTTGGTCTGTTGGGAATGACAATCACTATACAATGGTTTTTATGGCTAATGTACACCAAAGTCCCCTTTCTCTGGGTAAAAAAAAGTAAACAGATGTATTTTTAATAGCTTATTATGATTAAATGAATGTAAATGGTTTATAGGCCGTTATACAGCGCTACTGTGGCCATTAATGGTCAATGTGTTTTATGGAAATTGGGTGTAGCAGGGACAAAATTTATGAATCCATCCAGTCATGCAAGTCTGTGAAGGTCTCCTGCACAAGTGTGAGTGGGAGAGATGGGACTTAGCAGTGCAACCCCAGTGATGAAGGACCCTGTATGTCAATAATTATTGTTGGCAGGGGATGATACATCTAAGGGGTTATGTATAGAATGAGAGGAAGGAAGTGCACTTTTTGAGTGCACCTGTCATTTAACCTGTCATACAATTTTGGCAATTGGTTGGTAGTATTTTAAAATTGACATGTCCTTTGATGTACTATCTTCCGTTGTGAACAACATGTTATCCGTCCATTTCCTTTTTTGGTAACTCCGGAAAAATAACTAAGAGTAAAGAACCTGAGACACTGCTAATGAAACACTGTGAGTGTGCTGTTAAGAGGTATTTATTTGGCAGTATGACCTTTATTATGGTCGTTAAACTATAAGCACATCCTTAGTTTTTCAGGGTGTTTGAGGTGAAAGACAAACATTGAAGGCAACACAATAACACTTTACTGACTAAGCCGGCCATGGATGTGAATGCACAGAAGCTGTGTATTACTTTAAAAATCCCAAACACCATGTTGTTTTCCTGTGTGTAAAAGCCTAGGGCTTTGTGCCTGAGAGCACTTAGGGATGTCTTTGATGCGCTCAGTAGTCATACATTTTTTTGTGAAGCCTAGAAAAAGGTTGCTGTTTGTTCCTTTCAGGACTTGCAGTGCCAATATTATGCTGTCCTAGTAACTGTAATTCTACTTTTGCTATTTTTGTGGTGAAATTCAGCTCTGCCTGCAGAAACATGCTTGATCTGTATTTGACGTCTTAAAGAAAACATGCAGAGAAATACCAGGGATGCCATCTATGACTGGATCTACCAATGGGATTTGTGGCAGAGCAATTGTCATGTTGAGTAAAAGACCTCAAGAAGAAGGAAAAAAGAAGGAAAATCCACAACCATGCCCTCATTCTCTCAGTACAGATACAATTTTGTCTGCATTTAGATGTGGTGATTGAGAGATAAACAGTGATAGTAGGTGGTGGGCCTTATCTTTTTAAACAAAAAGCCAACCCAGCCAATTAGCTCCATTTGGTCCAATTTTAAAGCTCATCTCCCCATTGTAGATGTCCCAAACACTAGATATGTATTCAACCACAGAGCCCCATACAAAACAAAACGTTGACACCTTTCTACCATGAGTAGTAGATACCATATTTTCCAGACTAAGACACACCTGACCATAAGATGCACCCCTTTTTAGAGCAGGAATTTTTTTTTTTTAAGTGTTCAAATCAATTGGACAAAATCCCCCTGCAGTACCCAATTCCAGCGACAAAAATTGTGTCACTAGAGAGCACACTTTACGGGATCTTATTTTCCTCACACGGGGAAGGGGGGGAGCAGGGGAATCTGTATTCATATCTCCCCTGTATGGCTATGTGTGTGAGGAAGCTGCTAGTATGAGTACAACTTTCCCTACACACACTCGGCATTGCTTATATCAGCAGCTGGCTGTATGCAGATCTCCCATCTGCCGGGGAGCAAAGTTGCGATCACCTGCAGCCTCTTGGCCGCACATTCGGTCACACATTCAGTCACACATTCGGACAAGATGAGATGCAGGCACTGTTTCCTCCCGATTTGGGGGAGAAAAGTTGCGTCTTATAGTCTGAAAAATACGCTATATATTTTTTAGCAATTTGTGCTGCAGTATATTTTCTGTGGGATGAGACAAAAAGAGCTATTTTCCATCTCACCATGCACATCACTGAGCCTAGGGAACTCATGGCTGTCTCTCATGAGTCATCAGTTGTCCTTTTTTGGACCATTAGTGTAAAGGTACTATAAAGAGCATCCTGGAACATCCAGCTTTGAGATGTTATCATTGTTTTTTACTATTATATTTGTTTGTGTTACAACATTTTAAACCCAATTCTTTATTCTTGATAGGTAAGCTAATAAGTTGAGATGGTGATTATTATTTTTTATTATATTCTGACTAGCTGACTTGTGAGTTAATTACAAAGCTCCTGAACATGTTAACATAACCACAATTCTTAGTTGTGAGCTTCCAAAAAAAATGGTGCTCTAGCTCTGTAGAATTGTTTCTTAAATTTCAACCATATTTAAGCAAAAACTTCAATTGTTTCCTACATCCCTTCTCTACATCACCAGCAATTTTGGTGACCATGTTCAGGGGCTTTGCAATAAACTCCCAAATAAAGTAGTTGTGACTACTAATAGGACAGTACTGTAGTAATTATTTACTTTCAGGCAGAATATCTTGCATTGATTCTGATGAATCATTTCGTTACTGATTTCTCAAAACAAGAAGATCAAACAAGCCAATATGGTATATTGATAGAGTAGTAAATATAACATTACCCAATCATTTATTGTTTGTATGTCATCCTTGTAGATGATTTAAGTGTTAGTGAAATGTTGAAATTTCACCACCATTTTCACAACAGTTAATAAGATAACGCAGAACAGCAACAGATAGGTTGCTGATGTTGGTATTAGCAAAGGATAACAGCAGCCCAGGCTTGTGCTAGTCATACCCATGAATTGACACACTGGTACCTAATAACTACAGATCAATTTTTTCAGCTAGCTAACTTTGTGAGCTGATTGCAAAACTCCTGTGTATGGTATCATCACCAAAATAGATGTAGCGAAAGGTTGTGGGAACATAGAAATTTTTGTCATGTTGTCATGTTGACATACTTCTCCATACCGCCACCAAAAACCTCAGTTTCACATGGTATTTCACCACTTACCCATACCATGTGCACACAAAAAAAACTATACAATATATAAACATACATAAAACATACATATAAATGTATAAATATTCACATATATATAAATATACACACATATATATGTATAGTGTATATTATTCTTAGCAAAACACAACATCTAAGGTAGTAAAAAACCTAAATCCTAACCTAAAACAAGGTTTTCAGAGAACACATTTATTGACCTTCTTTATTTTTTTTTCTTATTAGCTAGAAATAGTGTTTTGTGGTTAGTGCTGGGGATGTTATCAGATTCCCTTAAGTGGGTTTCTTCCTCACCGGCAGTATACTACGATCCGCTAGTATGCGAGCCCCAAGTGATAGCAAAACTTTTTACATTGCTCCTGATCTTTGCTTTCTTGCAGAAAATAACTTCAATTATTTAACAATACATTATCAAGAAAGCAGAGAATGCCTTTACATGAATGAATCATTTTCTTGACATCCATAGATCTCGGTACATGTACATGCAAAATACTCCCCTGAGGTTAAATAAATAATTTCTTAATGTTTATACCTTATAAAATGGAACATTTTTATTTTCAGCATAGTAAAAGGACCGGTGTACATCCAGTTACATTTAGTTAATGAGACAATAAAATATAAATATGAGGAAAATGACATTAACTGCCTGTTATTTTTATTTGTCATAGTTTAATAAAAGCTTTTTAACATGTTTATTTATAGTCATTAACATCTAAACACTCTTTTGAGTATGGCCATAATGGCTACGTACGTCTGGGTGTTCTCCACTATATGGCAACAAGGAACTCCCTGCAATCCTTTGGTGAGGACATGGATGAGGGGTGATATTGAAAAACAGCTTTGAAGCTTGTCCAAGATGGTAAATGTGTGTCCATGTTCTATCTTTCCTCCTTCAAAATAAGTATACTTGTATTGATCATAAATGTTTGTAGTAAATGTCCAGGTGGCCAAGGTATAGGTTTATAGCCAGCTGTGAACCATTGGTCTATGATATATATGTGCATAGTAGTAAAGAGCAAATGAGCTTTCAGAACATAAACTTCATTTTCATTGTATTTTTGAATTAGCGTGCATTCCGGAACAATTCGTTTTTAAAGTTCACTGTTTGCTCTCCTTGTAGTAACTCACAAGTCAATTTACTTTTTATTCTGTATTTTAACACAGAACAGAGGTTCAGAGTGGGAGAAGCATGGTTAGCTAGGCTGATGAGCGAATTATTTAAACCATTCTCTCAACAATGACTGCAGTTACAGAGACGAGTGAAGGGTTGTTTAACCCCCCTGCCATTGGGTTCATCAGGCAGAGATCTGAGCCACAGAAGTGCAAACTTTTTGCTCCGTGTGTCTCCGATCTAATAAAGAGGCAGCTGCAGAGGTACAGATCACTCCCTCCCACCCCATGCTGTCCAATATAACCTGGCACATCTGCAGCACCATCTAGTGGTTGCAGTGATAATTTACCTGATAAAGTGAATTATTGAAATATTCATTATCTGATATTGTGAGTTATTCACAAAGCATCTGAACATGTTATTATATTCAGGATGTCTACCAGACTGCTGTATGGACATGCTTTGGGAAATTGCAGGCCTACAATGTAAAAAAAATGTGTTCATAAAAGTCTATGGTGCACTTTTGGTACAAAAATCTGTACCTCAGCAGTGCGCTAGGGGGGTTAAAAACATATTTGCTGTTTAGTAACTAGCCATTTTATTGTTCATGGCCGGAACATGTTATTGTAGAATTAGTGTGTCTTGCTGGAACATGATATTCTCACATCATGCTGAAACATGAGCTAGCTGAGCGCTGTGTGAGCTACAGGTTGTGATTAATAAAATACCTGCAGCTTTATGTAAAATAGCGGGGATTATTTCATATTTCATAGTACCAACAGCGTTATATAAAAAGCTTTAGGCATTGTCTGTCATCACAGCTGAATATAAAAAAGAAGCGCAGTACTTATAAAAAATACCCCTAGTTGACTTAACAATCCAAATTCATTGTGATACAATAAGTGTAAACAGGGAGAACTCTGAATCTGGTCATTTGGGGAATTCCAGACATACTGTATTTTTCGGACTATAAGATGCACCCACGGCCAAATCTCACATCTGAACTGTATTGCTTATACCAGCAGAGCCTTGCTGGTATAAGCAGTGAAAAGAGAGATTGATGAACTGCCATCTATCTCTCTCTCCGTGTCTGCGGAAGCTGCAATTAATCTGTAGCTTCCGCAGATACAGGCACAGCCAGAGAGGGGGAGGAGAGACTCTGCAGCCGTTCCCTCCGCGGCCCCTCTCTTCCTCTGATCAGTGAGGAAGATGATATGCGTGCCGTGATATTAGTGCTGCTAGTGACATCTAGTGGCGGTATTTGCTATTGCATTGATTTCATCAATATCATTGATCCAAATTATTTTAGCACTTATTATAGCAAATACAATTTTTCTGGTTTTCCTACTCTAAAAACTAGGAGGTGTCTTATAGTCCAAAAATACTATATATAACCCCTCCTGTAATTGTATTATGGTATTATGGTCGTTGTTATGGTCTTTGTACTGTAAATCTCATCCGCTAGTGACCCCTATACGTCCTGTAGATCAGATCACCTCAGAGCGTGCCTGTTGCTACAAATATGTAGACATTTTGCATACTTATAATTTGGCATGCAAACCCAGTTAACCATCTGTTGTTGTCATTCATCAACAACCTATATGTGAGCTGCCAACAATTAAAGCAGTTTGTCATTTCTCACCTTGCATGGAAGAAAAATGATATTCACAAAATAAAAAAGAAACTGGATGCAGTTTACCTCAGTATATGAAGAAATGAAGCAAATATTAAATGGTACAAGTGGGTATAAAAAGGAAACATACTAGTATATATAACTGGCTGCTTGATGTTTCATTTGTCAGCTTGCCTCAGAGTTAATAACTACAGGAGCCTCCCCGGAGTCCAGTTTCTATAAAGCACAGTGGCGTCTAGAGAGTTTGCCTGCTGCTTGCCTCCTAACCCTGAAGATCACAGCGATAACTCTGCTGGTACATGATGAGAACTTGTTTGTTTGTACAGGGAAGCCCTGGTGACTGGTGTTCCCTGAACGATCTAAGTGAAAGAAATGCTGGGAAGATCACCTAGAAAATGTGCTGTTTTCTTTTATTGTTAAGCTGTATTTGATGAGTAACCTACTCAAATTACCAAAAGAGCCTTCTTAGTGCTCTAAGGACCTGTTCACACTAGGAGCATTTTCCTGCCTATTATTGCCTTCTCAAGTGCACTGGCTGATCCAAATCCATCGGTCTTGTTCACGTCAATGTATTTGTTGGTTATAAAACATTATATATAACATACAAGTATAAACTATGACACAGGAGAAAAAGAGGACTCTTCCAAATCCAATTTACAATCTAAAGGGGTTAAAGAAAGATAATTATATACAAATATTATGGATTGATTGGATAAGGTATACCTCATGGAATGGAAAAAAATAAATGACGTATATGATGACTACATGATAAGTACATAATATGAGCTAGAGATGTAGAGATGGATTGAATTTGACTTGATTTAGACCTTAATATTTGCCAAAACTATTAGGTGGGTTTGCACGTGTAGATTGTTTTGTTCAATCAACGAAGAACGATTTTTTGGGTTGATTGAACAAAAATCTAGAATGGCCAATTTGTTTGATTGATACATTTTGTTCAACCTTGAACAAAAACTCGTTAGAAGGTCATCGAAAATGTTGGTAAATTTGTATCTGTCGTCATTTTTATTGTATTTTCATTCGATATTGGGATGACCAAACAAAAAATCTAATGTTACATTCGATAAATAAACAAACAATGTTCGACAACAACATTGAACACAAATTTAATCGGCAGTTTATTGAAAAAAAATCACCCAGGTGTAAACCCACCCTTAGGGCGAGAGTTTTCCAAAACTCTTCTTGACATCTTCAGTTTTCATGACGATACCATGTTCAGGGGACCATGTTAAAAATTTTGTAACCATCTCTTATTATTACCATATAAATATTCCATAACAAATGCACTGGTATAAGACCATACTGAACCATTAGGGCCAACTAAGTAGCAGGTTCCCAACATAAAAAATGCAATTTGAAATTAGTATAAAGTAGGATAATGATAGCAAACTGCACTATGGGGTGTACACATTTTTTTCTTGTATCATCATCTAGCATAACATACTTTTTATTTTTATAATATATACATCCAGTTTATTGAGGCAAGCTCGCGGGCAGCCATAGGTTTCTTTGCGGGTGGCTAGTAAACTAGTTAAGCTAAAAGGATCCAGGACCACTAATAATTTTTACTTAATTCAGTGGTTCTTAAACTTTCTTTGCAGGGACTCCCTTCTCTATTTAGGGACATTCTTGAGCCCCCCTTTCCATTCAAACACAGGTTAAGAATAAGAATTAAGAATAAGGGACCATCCCCTAGTTTGGGAATCACTGACTTAAACCAATTATCAACAAAATATCAAAATGTCTGTATTTAGCGATTATTAACTTACAATATTCTTCCACTGTCCTTCTAAGTCATTGATTGTATTATTTGCTGCTATGAAATATGCCAGACTATGGGCAAACCATTTTCATCTGCATATTACACAAATGTGCACACAGGCAGTTCCTTAGGAGGGTCTTAAGCTTATCGAGCCAAGAGTGTAATGTGTGTATACATGAACATTCCATTTAATGTGAAATAGAGCCCCAGCCGAGAAATAAGAACATTAAAAGGCCAATAATGTGAACAACAATAACAAATAGGACATTTTTATAATTCAGTGGGAGATATTGCAAATGGCACTTAGAAATACGATTATATCTGCAGATTACCACCAGGGCACATTTGGTGGATTCCATATAAATGTTCTCTGAAAATTAAAAGCAACAATATGTTTGCAAATTAGGCCATAAAACAGCAGTGGCCATTAGGGATACTCGGAAATAGTTCTATATTAATGAATTAATTTGCTTTTCAAGCGGAAAGGTCACAAAGTCACTCCGCTTTAGTATTTCTTTTCTCTTGAAAAGTTAAAAAGATTTAGAAATACTAAGGGAGGAAGAGATTGGAATGTGGTAAATGTGGGCGACAAAAGTAATTCATATCTCAATACAATAAATATCTATGCAAACTAGAGATCCGAATGTGCGTGAGACATTTTGGGAAGAACTATAATCAAAGTAAAACTAAGATTGATATACAGAAGGGCCTGGAAGACATTTAGAAATCAGACCTGACTCTGCAGGTAAAGAATGTATAGTATACCTTCTCTCTGCATGGAAGCTATGACCTCTCTGCAGAGATCTGACACACACCTTCCTGAAACAGGCAATGGCTGCTTTGGAAACAGAAATAGGACACCTGTGTTGTTGATCCACTTGGAATGTAAATAGCAGGTTAAAACTGCTTGTATTTTGTGACTGGATATGGATATTTGATGTGGTTGTACTCATCACTGAACATTTCCAGTGAGGGACATAGGGGGTCCTCACCATTCATCTTTATTGAAATACAGGCATAGACGTCCCTTGATCATTGGTCATTAATATTGCTGGGAATGTATGGAGCGGCCAGAGCAGGCAAGACATTTTAACTGATTACACTGTAATCTGGTTACATTTCCATGCTGCTCATACCCGGTCTCTGGGTCCGCCTCTTGGGTCGTTGATTGTGCTATTAATGTGCTGTTAAAGAAGAAGCATATGAGTGACATAACCACAATAAAATGGATATCAAAAAGTATTCTTTCCTCAAAATGTGGTGCAGGAATATTCAGTAAATCCATACTCTTTAATACTTGGTACATATACATCTTCATAGATGCGTTGATGGAATCTAGCCCAAGTAAATCTTACATTTGCTTACTTTGAAGTTATTTGTGGCAAACTTCCCCAAGGTAACTGGCGCACAGGAGATACATGCTCCCTGAGAAACATGTTGAAGCATGGACTATACCCACCATCTCCTTGCAACACATATGACCATGGTGCCTTTAATGAGTATGTTAGAATAGAAGGAGGGTGCAGATACTGAGCGGTACATGTGTGATGCTTAGACTCTGCAACCCTTTGCAGCTTGTGCATAGGTTTTAAAGTATTTTATTGTAACCTGTATTGTTGGTTTGTAATGAATAAACTGCAAGGGTTGATTTTATTACCCTCTGTATAATTTGTTACCTTAATGTATGATCTATCAGTGCCTTAAAAGTCCCCACTAGGACTCAGCCTAGTGATAAATAGAAGTTACCTAGGGTAAGATACCCTTGGCTCTTCGAATTTTTCCTTTGTAGTATCTTACATCATGTGTTTCAATATGAACTTTCTTGGTATAATATATTGTGATGGTTAGATCCAGGTTGATGCAATAAACGTGGCTATAGTTGTAAACTGAGACGACATAACATTCCAATTTTCCAAAGTGAATTGTATGATGCTTCAAGAGGAAGAGAGTTTTCCGCAGATATTATATGAGACATGCTTGGCGGAGTTGTGCACTGTAAGTTCTTTCACCGTCTGATGATAAATTCCAGATGAGTTTTTCATTGAAGGCCTTAATGGTATCTTCTAGCAATAGACAATGTGTCCCCATCCAGATATCCCATTAGAATACCACACACCTGTCCACTTCTACTGATTAATGATCTCAATTAACTTTTGTATCCTTTATATCTTTAGAAATGTGTGTCCTTGACAGGATTGTAACCCCTCGCAGCAGCAGTGTTCCATGCTTCGTTAAACCGAGTCTAGTTTTCCTCTTATATATATTTTTGAAAATATTTTAAAGATACATTAATGTTTCCCTTTGTCAGAGAGACTTTATGAAAAGCAGTATATTTTCTAGGCTGTATTAGCTGATGATGCTTAGTTGGTGGCTAAGGATCCTAGCATAGTGAATATCTTTAACTGCTGGACTATACATTAACTGTACCATACCTTAACAAAGGAATTTCAATAAAATATATCAGGGAACTAGTAGTGATGATCGCGAATATTCGGATTCCGAATATTAATCGCGAATATCGTCAATTCGGAAATTCGCGAAGATGGTGAATATATTGCCGAATATTCGCAAATCCGGATATTCGGTATTTTTTATCCATTACACACGCCTCTCAATGTGAGTGGACGAATGGGAAGGCTGCAACAAGAGCTTAGCAACACCATCAACAGATTTTTAAATGAATATTGGGGTGATGCGAATATTGCGAAAATCGTCACTTTTAAAATTCGCATAAAAATTCGCGCCATGTTAAACATATATTGCGCGCGCGAAATTCGCAATAAACTGCCGATATTCGCAATAACAAAAAAAAACCCGAATATTGCCGAATGCGAATATTTTCCGAATGTTGTCCATAAAATTCGCGGCATGCCGCAAATACGAATGTTGCCTATGCCGCTCATCACTAGGAACTAGCAGCAAAGGTTAGCTGTGTGTATTCTTAAAGTGCAGACGAGCTGAGTTTCTTGTGCAAAGATCATTATACAAATTCTACCAATGGGAGGGGACCAACACACCCACACATTAATACAGATGGTGACTTTTTTTGTTTTAAATTCCGACTAGCCGACTGTGTGAGTTCTTGCAAAGCCCAATTATGGTGTCCTCACCAGATGTAGAGTAGAGTTCTGGAAACAAGTATTGCTCTTGCACATGTAGTTTCTGCATAAATTAAGGTCAAATTCAAGTTGAACATTCTTTAGTCTAAATTTGAACTTAATTTTAAATGTAATTTATGTAACACTCTACTATGTTGGTGATTATAACATGTTCACTGGCTTTGCAATACATTTATAAATTCAGCTAGTCAAATTAATCTCTACTAATTAACTACTACCTGCAAAACAAGTACAGGAGAAGGGTGGATACAATACCAAGCATCCTGCACAATGAGAATGAGCCCCATTGACCAGTAAAGATGGTCAATTTTTTTTTGACTAGCTGACTTTGTTAATTACAAAGACCCTGAACATCACCAAAATCTTTTGTAATGTAGTTAAGGGTTGTGGAAACATTACAAAAAAACAATGGTTCTTGCACATGTAGTTTTTCATATAAATTAATTCAAAGTTAAGTCCAAATTTTGAAGGTGAACTTAATTTATGTAGACACTACATGTGCTAGAGCAATACTTTCTTCTTTTTATGTCCCCCCACAACCCTTTTAAACATGTTCAGCAATTTTTGTGATGATCAGGGGTTTTGTAATAGACTCACACAGTCGAAAAATAAATAAATCTACCATCTCTTGTCCAGTTTTAATTATTGGAAGCTTCTGGGCAGAAGCAAAGATTGATGCTGATCTACATAACAGATCTAGAGGACCTACACAAAGCATATCCAGTCAAGTGAGAGTACACATGTTATTTTATATATATATATATATATATATATTTTAGAGCAAAAACTATTTTGAGTTTGTGTTTGAGCATTTAATCTCAATTGGGGAAATGTCAATTTCAGCCACAAGATGGCCTCTGTGAACACTAGCCGTCAGCATACAGAGATGTCACCGGCTTCCTTCTCACACATGGGGGAAGAGGTAGGGCAAAAGGCGGAAGCTGCCAGACTCTGCAAATTCCCATATTCACAAAAATGTAAATATGTACTGACTATATGTGTCTCTCCTGCCATGATGGATGCCTTGCTTCACTTTCAGGGCACTGAGTGGAATCACATAATCCCAGCCAGCCAACTAAGAAGCTGGCTGGATGAACCAGTGCAAGTGCATGAGACTCCCCCTCAAGTTATTTTACTAAATTATCAGGCCATAAAA
>CM070035.1:40167003-40180150 GCA_036250615.1 Ptychadena robeensis | reverse complement strand
CCCCCCCCCCCCCCCCCCCAGCAAGGAACAGTATGGCTCAGCTTGAATATTGCTTATTAGATATTGGTTCTGTGTTTTGCTTCAGTTAGAAATCCTAGAATGTAGGTTAACTCTAACGGCCAAGAGATCTTTTCTCTTAATCTTTCCAAACTATGACTGAAACTTGGTTGAAATGAGTACGACATTTTCTTTGTTCCGAATGTTATACACGACAGTTGTAATTCATTTCATGGAGATAATTATAAATCTCATTCTGTAGTAAGTGAAGAGGGAGCCATTTGGAAAACACTACATAAAAATGTGTGATGTGGTTTTAAATTTTAATTAGACCAAAATATGTTCCCAACATGCTCCACAAATTTCAAACTTTCTCTGACTAGTCACATGTCATGTACTGTAAAATCGTTTGCCATTAAAAAAGAAACAGACATTTTCAGATGACATTCATTAAAAAGTTTATGTAAAACCAAAACTTTGTTTTGAGTTTAGGGAAGGTAGGGGTCACTGTGTATTGTGAGTAGAAAAAGCTGACTGCCATTTCAAGTGGCATCCATCTTGATTTGAGATGATTTTCTATAATTTCATGTGTGTCTCTGGCAAGGTAAAGGGGAGTCCCCCCATGGGGACACAAACAGCACAATTATCTAAAGGTTTTAACTTTAACTTGTAGGCACTAAAAACATCCAATACTAATATGTTATTTATACCTCTAATTGTGAGCAGTGGTAAGTTATACCTGCCAGAGTCCCCAGCTCTTCCCTCATTGCTTTCAGACATAACAAGGCCAAATGATCGCATCGTGTTGATAAATTCTTTCATAATCCGTAATAATAATAAAAATAAATGGAGGAATGTTTTTATTATTGAGCTCATCTATTTGGGCTGAATAGCAGAAAACAGAAAACAAAGTACTGTAGAAAAAAAAAAGTTGGTTTATAGATTAAGATAATGGGCTCGATGGTGACTCTCATAGTGGTCATTGAAGACATTTTAGATAACATTGGCCTATATATGTAAATGTAAAATTCTGTGGTGACCATTTGCAACATTTGTGGGATTGGTTTTGAATGTTAAAATTCTTAATTTAGTGTGGTAGCGTCTCTTTAGTTAGGCTTTATTTCCTTATCGTGCATAGGGATCCTATTATCTATTTTGATTCTAAAGCCTCTTTGATCAACAGCATCAGATTTATGTGTGTCAAATTGTCTCTGAAGATATAAAGATAAACTTTCAGACCACATTTGCATTTTTTCAATTATAGAAAATGGAGTTAAAAGGTTGCTTGTAATCATTAGTTTATAATTTTGATGTTTGTCTTAAGTATTGAAGAGTCGGCACAACACAGAATAAGGAAGAAATAAACTAGAACATTTCATCTGAAGGCATAAATGAATCAATTTAAGTAACAATGTTTACTGCCCATTTGACAAAAACATATTACAAACTGTTTGCATACTGCAGCTGGCAAGGTGAATAAAATAAATTAGAAATGTGACTTCTGGATAATTAGAAGCAAGTTAAATTAAAGTTGCAATCTGTAGACTTTTGTCACAAATTAAAAGAGCCCCAAACATTGGATGTTTTTCATTGAGTTTTACCCTGCTAAGAGTAAAGGATACACAGTTGCTTTTGCTTACGATTCCTGCTCAAGGTGGGCAGCATTCTATTTCCGAACAAAAGTATCAGCCAGGCATTCATTCCCTAAGGTTGTGCACATTGATTCCCTGAAGGATCGCCGGGGAATCTAGCCGTGAATGGCCACCTTAAGAGTTCATAAAAAAATGGTGTGCACTAACCCCTTGGCCACCAATCAAAGATAAAGTTTACTCATGTTACGCCTGCCATACACATGCCGATTAGCAGACGATTTTTCTGCTGACCGATGGGCGTGATCGGCAAAATTGGCCGCCAATCGGCGTGTGCCCACATGCACAGCTCGGCCGTCCAGAGAACGGACATATCGGATGTTCTCTGGTTGATGCCAGCCGATGCCATTAACTTCAATGAAGACCGGCGTCTTCATTGAAGATAATGGCCGGCACACAAAGGGTGCCCAGCCGATTAAAGCAGCCCCAGAATGCACCGCGATGACGTCATCACGCTGCATATCGGAGCTCATCGGAGCTTGTCTGTCTGTACCCGTCTGTGGGTGTATGGCAGGCTTTACTCTGCATGTAACCCAAGTTGGATGTTGTAGACTATTAATATCTATTAATCACATTCACACACAAGACATACAGACACATGCTCATACACACACAATGCATACAAATCATGCAGAGACACACATGCATAATACATTCACACACCTATCATGCAGAGACATGCATCATATACACACACACCAATAATGCAGAGATTTGCATCACAAACACACATATAATGCAGAGGCATGCATCATACACACCCACCATTGATGCAGAAACATGCATCATTCACATAGACACACACTCCAAACATGCAGAAATATGCATCATTCATATAAAGACACACACCCGCATTACATACACTCTAGCTAACTAGTTCACAGCACAGTCCTCTAAGCTGGTTTCCTGCATGGCCTTATACCAGGTTTCTGATTGGCTGACAATGGTAGGGGAGGGTGGGGCCATTGTTTTCATCCTGCAGAGGGAACCAGTAGATTAAAGTAGTTCTCTCCTCTCTCTGCCTCTGACTCTGTGCTGGCTATGTATGCCCACATAGGGTGCCAACCACTGTTCTAGCACACCAAGCTGGCATTTTCCAGGATCTCCAGATTACTAATAAAATGGATATATTACTGAACTACTCAGCAGGTCAGTTATAAACCATATGTACATAACAAGAATATATTTGTGTATCTTTAAAAGCATAGTGAATTGCTTAGAGCTGCTACTTAATCTGTTATTATGGAGTAATCCCGGCTTCTTTAATAAGCCACAAAATGCAGTTTATAAACCTATCTGACACTCCAGCCATTAGTAATGTAAAAGCTTTGAGCATGTGAATTTCAAACAATTACCTTGTGTTATGACTATAACAAGGACATCATGATTGTTCTATAAGTCATATTGAATTAGTATGCTGTGCAAGAGTGCCAAAAATGTGTTTTCATAGGAGCCACCGATCTCCCACACGCTGCTCCAACAAGCTGCCTAATCACTTCGTCAATTTCTTTATTTACCATTTCACTGTTCAGTCCTGTATTTTTTTAAGCCTTGAAAAAGGATCATTATTGCCCACAAAACACAATTTTTTTTACTGTTAGAGTAAACACATGTGACCATTAAATTATTCCAATTAAGTTTATTGGTGTGCCACTCTTTTAAAGGTTTTTACCATGAAGATCCTACACTTAGCTTAGTGGCGTCTTGTTTTGTTGGGAGCAGCCTTAACCTAGTCTGTCCAAACAGTTTTTGAAACCAAACAACAGAGAACCAAATGCAGAGAATGAGACTGACTAGAGATGAATGTATAGTGATTGTGTCATAAAGATATCAAACACTTCCTTAAATATTCTGTATTCTAACTTCTGACCTAGATTTTCTTTTCCATGTTTTCCATGTAATATTTATCTGCGTTACTCAATCCTGTGGGTATATATCCTAATGGTTCAAGTTGAAATGTTTTAACACAACTGAAGCAGTGATCGTTCTCATTTGCCTTCAAGTGGACCTACCTCCAGAAAATTATCTACATAAGAGTGGCACTAGAAGTGCCGATAATAGGGAGGAATGCATTTAAAAAAACCCTCACCTGTAATGAGTAATTTAAGAAGATCCCCCACAGCCCTCCCTCACTTCTTGGCCCTGATGACATATAGTCGTGGCGAGACATCACAAAACGGAAGTGTTTTCCGGGTGATTCTGTGATCTCTGCACTTCAATAAAAGTACATTAAGGAAAATTCCCAAAGAAAACCATTTAATGCCCCCAGTGGCCACCCGCAATATTAACCCTCCAAAGCATGGCAAACAAAGATGGAATCGCTCATAGGATTCTACAGAACAGCAGGTAAGTACTGTATTTTTCGGACCATAAGACGCACTTTTTCACCCCCAAAATTGGGAGGAAAAAGTGCCTGCATCTTATGGTCCGAATGTGCGACCACCCGCGGCCAGATAGCAAACTTGGCTCCCGACAGCACTCCCAGCAGATAGATCAGCTGTGTGCAGAGGGAGAGGAGATCACACAGCTGATGGGCTATGTCAGCTGTGTAATCTCCATCTACCGGGAGAGCTGTGGGGAGCTGAACTGTATTGGCTATATTTGCAGAGCCCCGCAAATATAGCCAATGCAGAGTGTGTGGAGCAAGCTGCACTGGCAAGCAGCTTCCTCACACACGCAGCAGAGAAGGGACAGGAGACCAGAGTGCAGATTCCCCCCGTGCTCCCCCTCTCTTCCTCTCTGAGCTCTGTGTGAGGAAGAAAAGACGCTGAAGTCTGCTCTCTAGTGACACCATTTTAATGGCTGAATAGGGGTACTGCATGAGATTTTTTTCACATTCATTTAAACAAATGAAATATTTTTTTTCTGATTTCCTGCTCTAAAAACTGGGTGCGTCTTATGATCAGGTGCGTCTTATCGTGGAGCCCTAAGCCATCATCATACCAGCTCAGAGGTAAGTTAAACTTTAATGTTTCATATGTTATTTTTACATATTGAGTGTACGTCTGCTTTAAGAAACATATGTAAAAAAGGAAATAAAATGATGATGTTGTGCTCTTTACTTAACTCAAAATAGATAAACAGCTTCAGCTATTTAAACATACATGCTTCAAACATCAAATGAAAATTGACCCTAAACCATTATAGGTTTTCTTTGGTTTGCTTATAACAATGACACCTCTGACAAATATGAGCAATTTGGCCTTTAAAACACTTACTGCTGCATAATCAGTGAATAAAAACCTTCTCCATTCTCTCCCCAGGGCCCAGTTATTCACTCACTGGAGCCGTCATCTTGCCTCTAGCTTGGAGAACATGAATATAGGATGTCAGTCACAGCCTGATAACAAAGACACCTCAACCTTTGTTGTGACAGTCATTTGTCATTGTCCTTGGATATGTCAATGGCCAAGGGCAGTGGTTTGAGCTATAGATGAAGGCTCAGTTCTTGACTTTTGTACAAAAGTCTACATTTGCATATCAGAAACAGCAAATGAACTGATGTAGGCAAATGCCTTTACATGCTAGTGAATGGAGATTCTTACTTTGCGATCTTATTCATGTGTGTGGGCACAATATATGAGCCATAATGGGGTTTATTTATAAACATAACAGAGTACCAACCATATAGCAGAAAGCACATTGAAGCAGTACATGCCACAAACAAGGACAGTAATGGAAAAGTCGACTACTTGACGACTCAACTTCAGAGACGTAAGTCGATGACTCCTGAGAGAAGTCTACAAATTGTGTGTTTTTTTCCTCTCTTTGTGTATACACAATGTAGTCTCTGCCTCTGTCTCTGGGTTACGCTGACACATGCTTCGTGGCTTAATCAATCACTTCATAAAAAAGGCGGGAAATTAAACACAAAGTGACAAAGAGACAAGGCAACAGTAAGTCAAAGACACACATGTAGACCACGCAAGTTCATGTTAAAGTACAATAAAAGTATTACCTTTATGCATGGTCATCTGAATTGGCCTAACTGTGGATCTTTGCTGCCACTACTTAAGCTGTTTTGGACTTACATTTATAATAAATTAAGGTACAGGCCTATGCTTTGTTTTTTTTTTTGTCATGTTGCCGGTTAATGGTAGAAAGAACTTTTCAAAGTTTTTATTGTTGTTTTTATTGTTGGACACAAGTGTTCCTCCACTGTGTCTGTCTGATGATGACATCAAACGACTAGTCAACTTGACTATGACTTTAGTGGTGGATGAGTCATTAATACCCTACCACATACCAAGACTGACATTGTTGTCTTAAAGCATACCAAGTACTCAGAATTATGTTGGTAAAGGAAAGCCTTTTGTCTTAAGGCTGCCAAACATGGGTTGATGATAGTGCTATATCTTCGTAATCGTGAATAATCAAGATTTTTTACATCAGTACTCGGAACTACTGTGCATTGTGTTCGCAATATGTGCATGTACAAGTGCCAATTTGTGCAATGAAGGTTATAAATTATTAGTGTTGATCATGAAAATATTGCAAATACTGTCACTTTTTATTACGAAAACCTTTTTCGCAATAAAGGTAATATTGAACGGAGATCACAAATTCTCAAATTTGTTGCGAAAATTAGCTGAACAATTTGCGATATTTCGAAAACATACAAAAATTGCCGCTCATCACTAATCATTACCAGGCTCTCATCATTTCTTGTCTGGACTACTACAACGTTATCCTCTCTGGTCTTCCTCTAACTAGACTATCACCTCTTCAGTCCATCATAATTGGTGCGGCTAGATTTATTTACTCCTCTGCTGCTCCTCTGCTCCTCTTTCAATTGTCCAGAGAATCATATTCAAGTTCTGTGCCTCCACACCTCCTGTCCCACTTACATTTCCAACCTGGTACACAAATACACCCCTAACCGCCCCCTCCGCTCCTCCAGTGACCTACTAATGACATCCACACTCATAACCTCATCACATGCACGGTTTCAAGACTTCTCTAGGGCTCCTGTTCTCTGGAACCCTCTTCTTCGCCCCATTAGACTTGCTCCTACTTTTGGCACTTTTAAAAAAGCCATAAAAGCCCACCTCTTCAGTCTCGCCTATCCATCTTCTCATTTCTAACATCACTGCAATGCCATTCCCCACACCTATTGTATACTCTGTTCCCTAACCTATTAGATTGTAAGCCTAATAAGGCAGGGTCCTCTACTCCTCCTGTCAGACCTTTACCTGTGTGTATCTCCATTTGAATGTATTGTACAGGGCTGCGTTATATGTTAGCGCTATATTAATAAATGAGAATAATAATAATAATCACCACAATTGCTGGTGCTGTAGGAAGGGTTGTTAAGATCTAATATTGATTCATCTTTGAACCTAATTTTTGCAAAAACTACATGTTTTGGAGCAATACTTTTTTCTGCAACATTTTCACAACCCTTCTCTTCATCCCAAAAAATTCTGGTCATGATACCATATTCAGGGGCTTTGCAGTTCCAAATCCTCTAGCCAAAATCTCCACCAATTACTATACGTGCCACTAAACAGAGTGGAAAATACATTTTTGCGGATTTATAATATGCAGAAGGTCATTGTTTTAAATGAAATCAGCTTCATTTTTATTTTAATAGAGGCCTGTCTGTGCATTTAAGTATCTTAATCGAGGACCTGCAATATACCTGACAAAAATTCATCTCCTCTGTGAAAATAAAAACAAGGAGACCTTTATTGCTAAAGAAAGTAAAGCCATAAAAGAAATAAAAAATAAAAAAAATGTCCCAGAGGCAACATTTTCTATTAAGAGAGGAAGATTTAACAGATGTCCGCCACAATGAGATGGCATTTGTTCTGATAATAGCCAGACAAAGTCTTTACAATCAGTTGATAATCTGTGGTTCCCTCTACATGCTCATCTCTTTCCTCTTGCTAGAAAGATACATCAGAGCTGACTTTTATGTGACATCTTTACAAGTCCTGCCTTGTCCTTCATGCCATTTAATGGCACTCTGACTGCAGTTTACCCCAATGTCACCCGAACACTGGACTGGACTGTATATATTGTATAACTTTGTTAATGCTAAGCCAGTTGAATTAAATTATTACAAGAAAATATACAAATATAGTGTGTAACCATACATTTGCTATCTGTGAAATAGAATAAATATAGGCCTTGCTGCCTGTATATTCTGTATAATTCAATAAACCAGAGAAAATGCTATAGTTCTGTACAAAGATTGTTGTAGATATATAATATTATATTAGGTGAAACACTACCATCAATTTTATTTCTGTGCTTGCACAGAACAATGTATATTTATTTTTTTATTAGGGAGGTCCAATATAGGGACAAAAATTGTCTTTTCGTTTAAATGATCAGAGATAAAGATTGTAGCCTAGGTAATACAGTGAACTTCCAGAAGGCCACATACAAGGTACACAATCTAGTGCAAAAAAGTTAAGCTATGCTCATAGTAATTAGTGTTGAGCTGGAATATTCAAATTTCGAATATATTCTACGAATATCGGCTATTTGCAAATTTCGCGGCTGATATTCGAAATTTGGAATATTCAAGATATTATGCATTTTAAGCGATGCGAAAAGAAATACCACATGTGGCCATTCATTTTGAAGGTAATCATGATGCAAATGCATGGCCATACACTCACATATCGAATAGAAAATTAGTAGAATTACTTGCAAAATTTTTAGCGATAGTAGAGTGTTGTACCATCGATAAATACAGCAAGTTTGGAGTTCAAGTGATACCGTTTATTGGCTAACTGAAGTCTCTAATGACTTCAGTTAGCCAATAAACGGTATCACTTGAACTCCAAACTTGCTGTATTGCAAAATTTTTCAAATTCAAATATTGCCTATGCCGCTCATCACTAATTGTAATAGAAAAAATTTCTATTACGTGTCTGTCTGGGCTCAAACCCCCCTCCCAGTCAAAAAACTATGTCATTATCTGTACTGTCCCCTGTGCGTTTCACCTAGTTTAATACACCACCCAATGGTCTGGCCGGTGACATCATTCCTTCTGTGTGATTATTGCAGTCAGTTGTGCACAATTATTTATACTTTGTTTCTGTTCCAAAAGGCCACACACTGAATATCTTCTTGTAATCAGGGTATCTTCCCAGTTGAGTACTGCATTTCCAATACCATGCATTTAGTATATTTTTTTCAATGCATCTATTGTGTTCAATGGATGAATTTACTGTGCGCAAAGAAAACACACAGTATTAGATGGCGTGGAAACAGAGCCTTTCTATGCTCATTAGATTGCTTTGATACCTAGGTAGGTTGAATTTGGTGAACAGTAGGAGCCTCCATGATTCAGCAATGATGTTGTGTTTTCTCTTCAATACCAGAAGCATCATTGTGTTATCTTTATTTTTCTCCCCAAAGTTGTGTGATTCTTTTCATGTACAAATACAGGCATCCATCAGAAGATCATTTTTCTATGTTCTTATATTGTCAGGTGGGGTTCAGACCAGTGAAACATGTAATGCTCTGTGTAAAATAGATGATACTGACAGGGATGTTGAATTGGGTACCAAATGTGCCTACAAGCTGACGAAAATTCAGCCCTATCCATAGTTCATGAAAATAGAATTACTGTTCTTGTGGAAACTTCCATGCTTATTCAGCAAACCAGCACAATGGTTAGCAAAATTATGCAAAATGCAGAAGCTTAGAGCAGCGAATAAGGTTTAAATGCAGCTGATGTTATTGCTGTAAATTGGAATATGTTCACGGTGAGTTTCTGCTATTATCTACATTGGCCATTGAAATATTGCATTGAATGAGCACATCGGTATAAATCTGAGAATTGGCAACTAACAACTTAATCAGCCAGTGACAGCACCCTGTAAATTGCAGATGGTAGTCGGAGTACCTAACCAAAAACATGGTGGTAATAAAGACAAATAATGTGTTCGTTCTCTGCTCTGGTAGAAAACACTGTGTAGTTTGTAGACTCCGCTGATCGCGGGGAGAAATATACATGAAAACATAAATATTGTCATTCCTGGAAGCCGGTCCTCAAAGTGAAGTGAGTTCTTGGGGGATTCATGTTACTAATCTTGAGAAGCTTCAGAAAAGAGATGTCAGAGCATGCAGTTTCTACCTCGTTAAATGTTAACGTTTCACATTCTCTCGTTTTTTTGGCTACCAACACAGCATTACTTTTAATGATTTCTCACCAGCTGTCACAGTTAAACGGCTTGACATTAAAAGCAGGAGAGAGACAGTGAGCTGGAAGGAGGAAATTGGACATCTAAAGACACATTAATCACCGGAAATGTATGTTTTGCACAAAAATTTAATATGCAGGGTATGAAGTATGATTTGCTTAAATAGATCAATTGCACATTTTAAAATGTTCCCCATGTAAATTAATTTGTTGCTTTTTGCTGAACAATAAAACATTTTTAATAGCTAATCTCTTTAACATTTAACTTCACATCACTGGTGTATTGATGGTATGAATTGCTAATGTAACCTAAAAGTCTAAATATAGAAAGTGTTTTTTTACTAAAATAAAACATCATAAATAAGAACATTAGCACATTACTTACCTGTCCACTTCTGAGCCGGGCAGACTTATCCCTAAAAACTACATACTTACGGTCCCCTTTTCCTTGCTCCAAGTACCGTCATGTTTAGCGGTCTAATTCACCATCCTCTAAGGGTATATTTCCATGGCGCGGAGGGCTCTGTTGACACCCCCTACGCTACCACACTGGCAGTTTCGCTGGTCCACCAGCCGGAGGTTGACATACTGCACTACATTAAGCTTCCAACTGGTGGAATGGCTCAATGCCGAGGAAATTGCAGGTGCGGTAGGAGGGGATATGGATTGGCTCTGTCGACATCCCAGTTAAGGAATGCTCTTAGCGCAGGGGGTGCTGATAGAACCCTCCACGCCAAAGAAACCTAGCCTTAGATTGATGTCACAGCCTCTTACCTTCTTTGTCCAGGAATCCTCATCCAGGATCTGCTTCGCTTTGCCTCTGTGGTATTACATATTCAACTAGTCTCCAGTGCACCAGTGATGTTGCTGGGCACAAGGGGGCGTTGATAGGTAGATGTTACCCTTGCACCCTGTTCCATGGGGCAGAGGATTTAGGCGATTTTCACCCAGACATGTTGTTTTTAAATGCCCCACTTTGCCCTATTATCGGCACTTTCAGTGCCAATAAGGCAGGTTTAAGCTTTAAGTTTAATATGATAATATTTAGTATTCTCTTGTTCCATTTACCATTACCATAATAATAATAAATATAGTATTTATGGGTCAGCAGGGTGATGTATAGGTTCATAGAAGCAGCAAGCTATTTAAGGCTGAACCTCCAAAAATTTAAGTTCAGTTAATGAAAGTGGTCATCGAAAGACAATGTTATTGTGGAGGACAATGCCACATTTCTGCAGGGTGCTTGAGAAATTTAGGAAGGGGTTTTCTATTGGAATTTGAGGATCTTGTCACTGGTGCGAATAGTCAAATCTCAATAAAGATTCAGGTGAGCATCTTAAAACATTAAATTGTCATTAAATAATCAATAGAAAATATTATATTATATAATAATAATAATAGGAAATAATCAATAGGAAATATTATATTATAACGTTTTTTTCCAAAATACTCGTTTTTAGAAGATATTTCCAGCTGATTTTCTGGTTCCTGTTGCTGTAAGGAGTGAGGTGAAGCCTATATGGAATGTGTTGCATTGTTGTTCAATTCTATTTGGCATCTGCTGCACATAAGAAGGACTCTTGGATGCAAGATTCATTTCCTACTTTAGCAGCTTTGTGGAATATGTTCTTTCTTCAGTGTGTCCCCAAAACAATGAGGAGGCAATGCAGAAAGATATTATTTGCTCATGTTCTATTCACATTCATGACAGGAATTTGGAAGCTACAAAATATTTCTTTCTTTGTATTCGAAGTTTGGAATGCTGCAAATGGTGCGCAGTTCCAGCAAAGTTGTGAAATAAATTGAGAACAATTGTTTAAGATGGGAGTTAAATTCACAGTCGCTATTGTTCTCACTAGTCATTGGAATGATTTCTATGCTTTGGATGCATAATTCATTCAATGTAAGGTCTGCTGTGCATTGCCAGATTTTAATTTCTTTTAGTAAGTGCTCCTCTACACTCTTTTTCAATTCCATTTACAATTTCCATTCAAGTGACGAATCTCATGTATGTTCATTTTTCGGGACAATTGTCTGTCTATCTTGTGGGAAAATCGTAGTCCCATGGTAATGTTTAGGTATCCAATACGCCAAATCACAAAAAGACCATGAAGAGAAAAATTGTGGTTCCTGCAGCATGGAGACTCCTGCTCATTCTTCCCTCTCCAAAGAATAGAACAGATTTCTCAGCACTCATCAAGCAGGCTGTCCTTACATTAGATAGACTGTAAGGAAAATGATGTATAGTGAGGATTTTTTAAGAATTTATTTATTAGGATCAATGGTGTTGAAAGAAACATCGGCCATTGTAGATGGACCAAGGCAGCATGGCTTCAGTTTTCAGCTTTCTGAGGTACTAACTTAAGCTGGGAATAGACGGTACGATGTACTGTCTATTCCTTATGCGATTCTTTGCACTAGGAGCGTTGTGATGACGTCATCACACCCGCCCGCTAGTGCCGAGAATCGGCCAGCACTCCCCAGCCGAACTAATGGGATTGGGCTAAAATTTGCCATCCTGTCGGATCTCTGTGCGATCCTCGTCAGTTGCAGCCTCCAATTCCTGCACGACCCGATCCTTAAGGGATGCAGGAGCGCGCATGGCATCGGATCGGGGATCGGATCATGCAGCTTTATACCTACTAGTGACCTTCTTAGAATCTACCTTAAACTGCCGTCCACTTGCCCTAAATAGTATAAAGAGACATTTAAGGTATCTATACAATTTTTCGCTTGGACGATGGTTTGGAAATCGAGCGGGAAAACCCTTGTTCGATCAATCCGCCCGAAAAATGATGATCGAGCAGGGAACCTAAATGTTGTGAAATGCCTGTTTCATTGCCATTATCGCAAGCCTGTTCCAGTCCATGTTTTAAAAAAGCTATGTACTGTACATGACCTTGATGGTCCTTTTCACCAGCTATGAACTTTCTGAATCGCTGACATGTTTATGTCCAATTCAATAGGATACAAAAATAAATGCAAAGAAAAAACATTCTATTCAGTCCTATGTTATCAGCAGAGAGACCTACATTTTACATAATTGCACAGATACACAAATATTTTTCACCTACAGTGCTGCTTGAAAGTATGTGAACCCCTCAAGTGGTATAGATGTTTCTGTTGTTTAACCATGATTTTCTCATTCTATCATCACCAGTGTTTATTCATGAAATGTCAGATATATGTTCATCAATTGCATGTACTTGTTTAGTAGGTTTTGTTTAAGTAGCTCAAAAACTACATGAAACATGGACTTAGTGTAAGTGCAAAAGTAAGAGAACCCCCAGCTGCATTGGTTAAGTCGAGCAGGTAAAAGACGCAGGTGAAACACATTTGG
>CM070035.1:40143750-40157707 GCA_036250615.1 Ptychadena robeensis | reverse complement strand
GGAGCATCAACAAAGAGGAAGTGAGTAAGGAATGAGATGTCTATTGAACAAACATTTGTATGTTCGAAAACAATTGCTTTATTCAGGTACACTTTAAAAGAAATTGAAAACCCATTGGAGTTTTACAGTTCCATATTTCTGATATCTTAGTGGTGTCAAGCTGTTGAAATTCACAACGTAGCTCATTTTTATTATTGTCTATTGTCTGCTCACAATGTACTGTACAACAGGTCCAGAAGAGATAAGAGAAACTAAAAGTCTTTATATGGAATCAACACAAAGACATCAGACAGATATACAGCATTGGTGCAATGTACACTATCATTTATACAGCTGAAGTTACATTACACACATTTTTATCTGACTGCCTAAACCAATTGATACCAGTCTTTTGTCTTCAACGCATTCTTTTTCCCTTTGTCAGTTATCATAGTAATTATCTTTTTTCCATAGAACCTATCTTTTCTTGCCAGTTTTGATCTGCTAATTAAGTTTCTCTGCCCTCTAATTTGTCTGCTTACTTTCATCGACCTTTATCTTCTCAAGTCTCCCAACCACCTACCATTCTTTTACCATTCTGTTATATATACAGCGGGTTTACAGCGGGACTATTTAAAGTGACCTTGTATAAAGCTTTGTTTAGTGTCCGAGAATCACAAGCTGCCAACTCCACAATTAAAAGAGATGCCCTTGTAAATTTGTATCCCTTAATAGGTTTTTTTTGTACTGATCACTTTGTATTAGGTCTACTCCTGGGCAGTTGCCAGTTGGTCAATAAAATAATTTTTTTTCCACAAATATATTTCATATGCATGTACGATACAGTTAAATTTGAAATTGCCAATACCTATTGCTTAATATGGAAATCGGAAGAAAAGTTCTGTACTAAGGAGGACAATAGCAATTGATTCTGTAAGGTTTTAAATAATGAATAGTGATGAGCGGCATAGGCAATATTCAAATTTGCGATATTTCGCAAATAATTCTACACATCATTTCGAATATTCATGAATATAAAATCGTGGATATTCACAATGCATTCACATTGCCATTGCCTTACTTTTGCATTGCAAATATATATGCGCAATGCATTGGCTGTAAAGCTTCCCTGTGCATAATATCGCGAATATTCGAGATTGTGGATACCCGCTGTATATTCGCAAAATTTGTGAATTCTCGAATAGCTGATATACGCCGATCAGGTGGCCTCATGCAAAGTGGCAGCAGGGTACTTTTTCAGTTCCAGCACACCACACTGCCTATTGGCCAGAGTAATGCATTTCTTCCATTGGCACCATTGAGCTCACTTTAATACAAACTGGTGTAAAAGAAGGATAACCAGCGCTGAGTCAGGTGGCAGGCTCTTTGAGCATAGAGCTTTAAGGTAGAATAATTTTGAATAGGAAATTTGTTTAATAAAAGACGATTGATTCAGATACTTTCCCTTTTTTGCTGACTATGTCCGAGAGATTCACTTTCTGTTCTAAACTTAAAAAGTTTATATAAAAATTGCCTTTGAGTAGAAAATTTTACTGTGTGTGTGCTCATTAGGACATTTCATGTCATCCTATTTTGTACCGGACACACATCATATAGTATGCAACTGAAGACATTTTTCCTGAATTAGGTCCTGGTCATTCCACACTTTATCCTGAAAAGAATAAAAATATTGACCAGGAGTTGGACTATAAAATTAATAAGTCACTCAGTTTTTCATTAGAACTGAAATATGGATTATTGAATCCTTTACACAGTAAACGCTAGATGACAGTTGCATTAATTAGTCTATTGTCTTGGGTGAGTTAGTTATTTAGCAATTCGGCAGAACGGATTTCTGAATGATTGACCTGTCCAATGCCCCATGTTTCCTATTTCGGATGATGCAGTGGGGTACACCCGAGCCCTCTCTATAGAACAAAACAAGCTCTCGTCCATTCTACAGTTTTAGGGAATAATATGTACACAGTTTAAAGAGTAAGCTTTCTGTTTGACAGCTGAAGCTAAATGACAAGTTTTAGGTCCTGGCAATGTAGCATTCAAATGCAGGATGAAAAAAAACCCCAAAAACTTCAAGATGTTTGGGTACTACCCATCACTAGTTTTATATTTTATATTTTGTAAGATATTTGTTAGAAATAGCTGCAGATATATTTCTTCATTGAAAAAGTTATCTATAAAAAAATGTAGGTACCCTTTTATCTTTGTGCAATAAAAATTTGGCTTGATTGACATCACAGATAAGAAAAATTATATAAAAGTATTCTTTAGGTACCGTATTTTTTGCCATATAAGACGCACCGGCATATAAGACGCACCCAGTTTTTAGGGCAGGAAAAAACTAGCCAGTTCAGGGCTGGCATAGGAAATTAGACAGTTCAGATGGGAGAGTCGGCATTAGCCAGCATCTCACATCTGACAGCTTCTCCAGCTCCCCCAGCTAATCCCCGTGCCGGAGAGCTGGCGGGCAGACAAGGTGCGACCACCGGCAGCCGAGTGGCCGCGGGGGTCGCGCATTCGGCGTATAAGACACAGGCACTTTTTTCCCCCCAATTTTGGGGGTGAAAAAGTGCGCCTTATATGCCGAAAAATATGGTAAATAATAAATGAAGTATAACCATTTTGTTTTTTAATTGTCTACTGTTGCTGTATATATCTGTGAGACCCATTTACACAACTGTCCCTCATAATTTGACAATCTTCTGTGTCATAATAACTGTGAAGTTCTATACCTTATGGAGTGGTGAGGTGTTTATTGAGAAGAGCAAGAAAATTCACCTTGTAATGTGCAGGTATAATACAGATACAGAGGAATAATTATGGATTCATGAAAATTAGAATAATTAAAGGTTAAAGATAAAGATGGAGAATGAGGAGTTTTAGGTCTAAATGGCTTAGTATGTACTAAGGGGACAACCCAATACTAAACAGTCTAAAAATATTTTCTTGGGATAGAAAATCTGTAGCGCTACCCCTGTATATTCAACATCCCCAACCAGCACCAACTGCTTCTGCCCCTATCAAGTCCAACATCACATTTTTAAAGGGACATTTTCGCAACTACAAGTGCAAGGTTTACATTACACTCTGTGAAAACCATAATTACATTAATATGCAGAAACTAACATGTACAAAACACCTAGTAAGACTACTAGAACAGAAGTGACGGTTCAGCATAAATGTATTACAAAAATAAATAGCAATTAATTTCAAGAAGCAGAAATAAAAAATTTTACTAAAATTACTTATCCAGTGGATTTTAGCAAAATCTGCTATTCAAGCCAAGTTTTTACACAATTGGTACCCCCTTCCAGTTATTTTCCACTAGTACCTACAGAACCAAGGTGGGTATTCACACTAAATAAACATTGTCACATCACTATTTATTATACATTAAATGACAACTTTATCATAAAGACTTTAAGGTTAAAACTGGACCATTTCCATGGCTGTTTGCAATAATTGTATGTGTGTTTTTCTTCAATCAACTGAATTGGGTGCAATGTGAAGCTTCTCTTTGGTTTCCAACAAAGAGTTTCTGAAAAGGAAATATCACATTCATAACTTAAGTGCTTTTTTTATATTTGTAGTTTATTTTAATGGCTTCATTCAATTATTTCATCTACTATAAATATCCTCAATATAGCTTTTACCTTTTACTGATTCTGAATTTTTGTGATAATTAGTCATTCTTGCTATTTGGCCTTCCATGATCATCTGATGGATTATTTTGGATTGAATGTTAAATAATAACAAGCTGCACAGAGGCTCTCACAAGGTCAGCCTGCAAAGTGTGGCAATTTCACACATCACTGCTCTATTTTCAATAGAAAAAATGCAGTAAAAAGGATGAGTGCTGTAAGCACTTATGTGGTTGTGGGATATATGTGTGTGTGTGTATATATATATATACAATATTTTAATTCACATAGTACAAAGTAAGAACTGTAAAAACATGAAAGTGCCAACTGCTAATTAGGAAAGTATAAAAAAGGAGCTTTTGCTTGTATTTGTAATGCAATGTGGGTGCAAATGCAGCCTGAAGCAGCTTAATGCAACTTACATTTGATTTGATGCTTCAAAAACTGTTTAAACGTCCTGAGTAAAGCCCCCCATATACTTTAAGATCGATCCATACAATATCCATTAAATCTACCAACAACTGTGTAGTATTGTGGCCTCCCTGATAGAATACATAGTGATTGGAAGGATTAGAAAGCTCCTCATATTACATGGTTTTGGTAGAACAAAATTTGATTGTACAGAAATTGTATGAAAAGATTGCAAGGTGTATGGGGGCCTTTACTGGGGTTCAAATAAAACAAGTGCAAGTCAATGCAAGCAGCTCATGTAAGAATAGTACTTTCTACATGCTTGTGAGTAGCATTTTTTATAAAGCTAATTGGTGAGTTAGGCTAAGTTTACAAAGTCGGTTCTCAAGCTGTTTTTAGCTGCAGGAGAAACGACTCCCTCCATCTGCAAAATAGTGCAGGCGTTCACAGGTCACCTAACTTAGGACCCCATAGAAGTCCTATTGAGCCTAATGTGTCGTCTGCCGGTCGGTTATGTTAATGGGTCGTTTACCTGGAGGTTAAAAACTGCCAGTGTAAATAGACCCTTAATTTAAATCCTCTGAACATGGTATCATCACCAAAGGGCAGGGAAGGGTTGTAGGAACATTAAATTTTTTAGAAGTTTTGCATTAATTATGTTTAAAGTCAGGTCAATTTTAATGAAACTTTATGCAAAAAAACTAATTTTCTAGAGCAGTCAGTACTGTCTTTTTCAAATATTCCTTTCCTACATCTTTAGCCATTTTTGGTGATGATTCCATGTTCAGGAGCTTTGCAATTAACAAAAAAAAATCAGTTGGGTGAAATGTCGCAAATCATTTTGAGTATAATATCCAAGTATTTGCTTAAAATTCTGACAACCACAAACAGAGATGTCATCTTCATCATGCTTAGTTTGTATAAAGTACAGATCATCTCTGTACTTCTCTGACCTCTCTTGTAATCTTGAAGCTTGACCCAAGACTAAACTTTAAATTATTACATAAAGCCCAGGGGTTACAGTACATTCTTGATACACATTTCGTGTTGTGTCTGACACTGTAATGTCTCATCCTACCTTCCAGCTATTACTGCCTTGGACCCTACAGAGACTCCAGAGAGGGACTTGAGATTCTTGCTCAGATGGATGTCAAATAATATATTTATAGCCCATTAGGCAGTGACTGGGAATCTGCAGGTCTGCTAGGAAAGTCACTACAAGCATTCAGCATCCACAAATACTAAGACAAGTTTAATATTGATGTAAATGATGTGCTAATGGCGTGAAATCCGTAACCTGATATTCCAGAATTTAACCAGAAATGTTTGTTTTTTTTAAAAACTGAGATGTTTTATCCCATATCGAAATGGCTTTTTTGCTGCACATTTACCATTGCACTTCTTCAGCCAGCTGTCAGGCAGACTTACTTGTAATGAATGCGATCAGCCACATGTCCCTAACTATGACATTCTGCCCAGCTTCCCGCTGGCTGATCACATGGGGATACTGAATCATATTCCACTGTACAAAAATAATGAAAGTGTATTACACAAACCTGATTTGTACCAGGTATCTCATCTGAACAGGCAGTAGATAAAGGCTGACATTCCAAATGTCATACTGCTGATATTGTAGGAGGATTATGTTACACTATAGGTATACGTTTTCTTCATAATCAGGGATCATTAACAATCTCTGCATCATTTGTTATAACTGATCAAATGTATTCATTTTAATTTTATTTACCGTATTTTTCGGACCATAAGACGCACTTTTTCACCCCCTGCGTCTTATGGTCCGAATGTGCGACCACCTGTGGCAAACCGGCCGCCGGTGGTCGCAACTTAGCTCCCCGACATCTCTCCCCACAGATAGACCAGCTGTGTGCAGAGGGAGAGGAGATCAGCGTGTGTGATCTCCATCAGCACACAGGAGTCTGTGTCAGCTGTGTAGATCTCCCATCTGCCGGGAGAGCTGTGGGGAGCTGAACTGTATTGGCTATATTTGCAGAGCCCCACAAATGCTCCCCCTCTCTTCCTCGCTGAAGTCTGCTCTCTAGTGACACCATTTTAGTGGCTAAATAGGGGTACTGCATGAGATTTTTTCACATTTCATTTAAACAAAAAAAATATTTTTTTTCTGATTTCCTGCTCTAAAAACTGGGCGCGTCTTATGGTCAGGTGCGTCTTATAGTCCGAAAAATACGGTAACTGTTTTTGCATCTGATATGCATAAATATGAAGGAGACATATATCTAATCTGAATATAGCTTGCTATGTAGCTGACACTTGGACAGTCAAGAAGGGATTGACATCTAAGGTAACCTAATTTCAAAATTAAAGTATGTTGAAGAAAAAAAAAGGTACACATTTTTTTATGCTGCAACCAGTGCTCCAACAATGCTTTGCATGGGGACCTGTGGTGCCCATACAATTCAAAGGACATCGACAGTGATTTATGGTCATGTCCGATATCCCTGTTTTCAAGCAGGATTGATTAATTTATTCCTGCTCCAAAAGAGGGATGGCCGCATTAGATATGGGCCAGATAGATGGCCATGAGGGCGAATCGGCCATCAATCTAGTCCATATCTGTGTTTCCTGCTTTACACTTTACTTAGACTGTGACATATGACCGTGTAAGTTACATATACATGACTATGGTAGGGACATTAAATTGTGAGCTCCACTGAGAGACATTTAGTGATATGACTATATATACTCTGTAAAGTGCTGTGTAATATGTTGGCACTATTACAAGTTAATAAAAAAGGGCATGGCCTGTGTTCCACAGATAAAGTATAGCTCTACAGAGACTGAACATCATGAGTATACTTGCAACTTATATTCCTAAACATAAAGTTATTATGTCTTTACTTTTTTTATTTCAATGTAGTATTGCTTCTCATTTACTTCTTTTAAGTAGAAGTTTTATGCAATGCATTATTGTTCCTAAATTTTGTCTGCAAAGTCTCCTAAGCTGAAAGTCCACCTCTGCAGACATTCTTTGGCAGACTCTTTTGAGTGGTGTCAAACATAAATACACAGGGGGCAAAATTAAACTTGGACAAAGTTGTTGGCCAGCCTTGTTATTTATTGAAAGAATGTCTGCATTCTGCATTTATTTGGGAGTTAAGTCAGCCATACACGGGTCGATTTTTAATTCCATCCCAGACTGATGGATTGCTGTGGGCGTTCAGGGCAAACATTCAGGAACCAAATGCAGCCCACCTTAAGCAGCCCCTGAACTTGAACCATTACGAAAACTGCTGGAGATGAAGAGAAAGACTGAGAGAACATTACAAAAAAATATTGTTCTAGCACATGCAGATTTGCATAAATTAAGTTTATATTAGGTTTAAATTTTGACAATGTCAACTAGTGGAAATTTAAAAATGCCCTTCACTAGCAATGAGTAAGTTGTTGTGAGGGCCATTTAAGTGACAACACTGCTCCTCTATAAAAAATAAAACCCAGCACCGCTGGACAAAGAGAGGTGTGGCTAGCCCAAAGCATATCTATTTGTGTGGATAGGATATCTTTTAAATTTTTGTGGACCTTTTAAGATACCCTTTGGGTTTGTCCTCCTTCTACCACCTAAATCCTTTGGGGCTAGCCACCTCTTTCTTTGTCTGGCGATGCTGGATGTTGAGTTTTGTATGTTTCATTTACCAGGGATGTTGGTGTAGCTCTATCACAAATTGCTACCCCAATATTTGAGTGCTCCATGTAATTTTGTTTATTGAGAACTGCTGCTCTATAGTTACAGTACAGTCAACAAATGACATCACACCAGAACAGAAAATGTTTCACTGGCAGGATCACAAGAAAATAAACTTTGATAAACTAATGCTGCCATCACTGCTGTGAATGCCAGTCGCTTTTTAATCTAAAAGTGAATCTTTATTTGAACTCTTTGACTTTTTGTTTATTTGTTACAGCTAACAAATATTCTCCTGCTCTAAGTTATTTAGATTAAACCCCTGCTGCCTGTCCTTACATGAAACGTACAAGTATTTGTAATATTGCACCACTAGGCTGGCGGATGCCTTATTCAAGAATCCTTTATGTCTGTCTTTTCTAATTAAGCTCACACACCGAAGACCAAACAGCTTTGCAGGTGTCCTAAGCATAGCCTTTCAACTTGGCTAGAACGGGAGAAGTTAATGATAAATGTTCCCTCTCATTTCTGAAGTAGCACAGCATGTTTGACGCTTACATATCGACTTACTTTCTCTTATAATTAAAGAACTCTTGAAATGTGGGCTTTGCATAATTTGTGTGCTCCCTCATTAAGATTAATCATAATTGCGGCATGAAACTTTACTGAAGTATTCCATTCAGGCAGTGAAACACTCCGTGTGCGGCTCTTTATTTGATGGTGGACACTGAGAGAATAAAGGCTTGATGAGAGAACAAGAGGTGGTTAAGCCCATATGCTTCTTATATTGCAAAGCTTCTTGTGAATGATATTACCCGGCTGTACAGTCCTAATAGATTGCAGTAATTAAATTTTGCTAAAAACTCTTATCTTCCCAACTGGTAATAAAAGCCACAAATGCTGACTTTGTAAGTTGATCATTAACTCCTACAAATCCAGGTTTGTGCCAGCTAGACCAACAGTCATTTTTTCTCTGCTTTGCTTTTTCTGTGTTCCTTTCTTTTGTTATATATAATGTTATATGCCCTGTTTCCCAGAAAAAAAAATCCTACCCTGAACACTTGAACAGAGTCGTAGCATTATTTTTTAAGCATTTTATAGGAATTGGATAAATATAGCGTATTTTTTGGCGTATAAGAGGACCCACAACTTTTCCAGTTAAATATATATATATATATATATATATATATATATATATAAATATATATATATATATATACTCGCCGTATAAGACTACTCCTTTTCCAAAGCACACCAAATAAAAATTAATTAATATGGTAATTTTTATTCAAATGCTTATGACATGGCCAATTTGCCTGCAAGTCACAGGAAATCCACTGGCAAATGTGCCGGCGCGTGTCCTTTTTTCGGCCAGCTCAGGGAAACAGCAGTGGATAAGTGGATACATGGCCTTACACATGTCTACTCTCTACTTTCAACCCCAAGATCTTCACAACTGTAAAAGTCCTATTATTTTTAGTCATTTACATTCCCAATTTCACACCCCTAACTGCAACCTTTCATAGTAATTAATGTTTCCATGCCATTATCCAAGTGACATGAATTGTATACAGTTAACATAAAAAAATACATGATGCTGTATTACCAGTTGCAATACCAGTTTCAGCCACTGGAGCCACAGCCTCTAGTGAGCACGTTGACTTCGTCTCACACATAGAGGAGGGAGATAGGGAGGAGGATGAGCTTCCCATGTCTGACAGGCAGACTCCTCCAGCTCAGAAGTTTCAGTACTTGGCGTATAAGACGACCCCCAGTGGGTAAGGTCACCCACTGCAGGAGGATTGGCTGTAATTTAGAGCCTGGGAACTGCTGGTACAGAATTGACCTGTACCTTGTCATGTACCTTGGAGTGGTCCAGCCTTTGACGCCTTTATGGCCTGTCTCACAAGGGGCACATAGAGCAAAGTGTGTTAGGCTTTCTTTTCACATCATTTGTTAAATAATGAATACATAATAATAAATGTAGATTGTTTTTCATGGGGTAATAAAAAATTTTGACGCAAAAATTACTAAAAAACCCTTTTTTCCTAAACAAGTTATATATAGTATTTACTTTTTGAACATTCTATGAATTGCCATTAAAAAATTTACCGAGCCTTAGATTTATTTTTTCATGTTAAGTACATGTGCACCAAGTAATCTGTAAGGCTTAGTGTCCACTACTTTTTTCCCCCTGTGCTGAACGTGTGCCTACCATGGGAAAAAGATACAGAGAGGACACTTCCCACTCTGATGAATGGGATGGTGGCCACTCTGTGTTCTCTTTGTTTTAAATGTGGAGTTCTGCGTCTTCATTGTGGCGCTTGATCTTCAATGGAGGGGTCTGCGAGACGAGGAAAAGCAGCGCCTGAACAGCATCGGGCATGACTTTTCCGTGTCTTTGTTGTGGTGATTATGTGATAGAAGCTACGTGCAACCTACCTGCAAGTCAGAGGCAATCCACTAACAAATCTGTGGACACTGTGTCTTTTTTGTGTGTTCAGCACAAAACAGTGGACACATAGTCATAGTATGATTAGTATGATTAGCTGTAGTTCTGAATATCTGACCGAAGTCAGTCCCATACTTAGGCAAAACACATCAAAATTATATTCAACCAATTTTGGATTTATTCACAGATCTCTACCAGTGATGAAAAACATAGGCAATATTTGTCTTCACAAAATGTTGTGAATTTTTTGCCTTATATTTGAAGCAAATTCGTAAATCTGAGAATTTTTGGATCTCCAGTCATTACTATCTTCATTGTGAAAAAGATTTTCGCAATAAAAAATTAGCAAATTCACGATCAACACTAGTGATCGAAAATATTGAATGTTCACAATTACAAAGATATAGCACTAAAGTCTACATCTTTGCAAATTCTTGAAGTGCTGATACAATTAAAATTTAAGATCAACAGTAATCTATACTATGTGACATGAGACATTCCCTGCTGTAGCTCCCAGTACCACCTACCTCAATAGCCAAGGCATGATCAGCCTGTGAAAGTGAAGATTTGCCATGCTTTTTCCACTAACAATGTAAAAGAATACCATGACACTTTAGACTTTAAATGAGAAAAGTATTGATGCTAACAAGGACTGGCATTTGCATACGACTGCAGCATCTTGTCCCGACTGTCACATAGCACAGACATAATCATTTGGCCGTAGCTGATTTTTTTTTTTTTTGAATGTCCAATCCATGTAAGCAAGAACGCAGCTCTGAAATGCCATGTGTAAAGGCCTGTGTGATTCATCTCCATGCGTATGATTGATGAGTGTGTAAAGCTGTCGCCATCATTATGCAGGCTGTCCGCGCTTTTGTCTTTGCTGCTAGAACAGTGGGCTATAAAAAATCTCACTCTCACCATTCTGTACTCAACTTACCTTGAACTTGTAATAAAAAAACAGCAAATCACTTTACCTCCATGTGCTGTAACCCAGCAGCAGACACTTTCTAATACGGAGAAAAGCTGTCCATTGGCACAACTCAAAGTTAGCTTTGAGATCCACATGCCGCTATAGAGATTACAGGAACCCCTGCCCTTCAGTATCGTTTAAATGTTGTACATTAAAGGGCATTCCTTTACCATGTCAATGCATCAAGGCAGACAGATTCAGTGTCATATCTTTATTTCAGCAGATTCCTTTCTGTAACATTAACTAAAAAAAGGACACTTGGACAAAGTATTGTATTCTGAAAATAGAAATAATAAGCTATTAGTAGCAAGATGTCAGAATATGCTATATTCATATATGCTATATTCATCTACAATAAATTTAGCAGTGAACACACAATCTTGCCAAGTAACAAATGTATTTCAGTCCTGAGATTTATAGATACATGATTTGCTAGTCCATAACATAAATTAATGTATACATTAGCTATTGTTGATCAACCATATTATTAGATCTTGGAAGACTTTATTCCCACCCATAATACACATCCATTTACACATCATATATGTATCAGGAAAAATAAAAGTAGGCAATCAGGTGAAATGTTTAAATGCCTCTCCTACCCATCTTCTTCCTAACATCACCACCATGCCAGTCCCATCCCCCCCACCTATTGTATACCTTGTTGCCCAATCTATTAGATTGTAAGCCCGTCCGGGCAGGATCCTCTACTCCTCCTGTGTCATAACCTGTACCTGTGTGTTATACTGTGTTGTATCTTCATTTTAATGTATTGTACAGCGCTGCGTAATATGCTGGCGCTATATAAATAAATGTTAATAATAATAAATATTTTTATTCTGGGACCCATAGGCCTGGTTCACGCCTATTCTCTAAAGATCAACTTTTTTCCACTACCTGAATTTGTCAGTTGATTGCAAAGCTCCAGAACATACTATCATCATCAAAATGACTGGAGGGTTGTGGGAACATTTGGAAGAAAAAATAAGTATTTATCTAACATATATAGTTATAAAAAATATATATATAAATATAAATTAAATTAAAAGTCAAAGTTGAAATTTTGCTTTTAGAAATTTCAACTTGACGTTTTACTTAATTTATGCAAAAAACTGTTCATGTTAGAGCAATCTTTTCATTTCTGTAGTATACACTGGACCCTTCTCTAGCAAGTTTGGTAATTATGTGATTAACAAAGTTGAACTAATAGACCATCTCTAGTATTGTCTTTTCGTCCATTGCATTTCTTTATGTGAACAGGCCATTGGATAAAGTGTTCTCTTCATGGATATGCTCAGCATGCTTTGCCTAACACATATACATAGATAGGTGTGAATCAGGCCATACCAGGTGACAACATGCAAATACACAAAAATTACAACAGTGGTCAGTTCTCCTGCGTTTCAGCGTATTCCTTGATGAGGATGTCGACGGAGCCCTTATACCCATATACCCGCCTACCTCCCTGCCTGTCTCCATGGCGTTGAGCCGGTCCACTGGTGGGAAGGATAACTAGTGCAGTATGTCAACCTGTAGCCGGCCAGCTCAACGCCGTGGAGACAGGTGGTGCGGTAGGCGGTTATATGGATGAACTTCGTCGACACCCCCTTTAAGGAATGCACTCAATGCTGGGGTGTCAACGGAGCCCATTACATCGTGGAAACATACCCTTACATATAATGGGTATTACCGTACAGTGATAGCTTTAATGTTGTGGCGAAAGACTAGAGATGGTTTAATGTTTTTTTCATAAATTCGATAATTTTAAATTAATTGCAAGGCCCCTGAGAATGATCATCCAAACTTGCTGGAGATGTAGAGAAAGTTGGGGGTATACAAAAGAAATTAAAAAATCTAAATTTTTACTTTGATTTTGAACTTAATTTATGCAAAAAATGTGCTACAGCAAAACTATTTTTTTAAAATGTTCCCACAACCCTTCTCTACATCTCCAGCAATCTTGGTGATGATATCATTCTCAGGGGCTTTGCAAGTCAGCTAGTCGAAAAATTTTACCATCTCTCCTAAAGACAGATTGTTATGTCAGCACAGCAATGCCAATAATAAGCAGGTGTACAAAATTATTCTTCCATTCACTAATGAGGTATGGGATCATTAATAAATGCCAATCTTAAGAAATATTTAAGCTTGGCTTTGAGATATTTTATACATTTTAGAATAGCTTATATTATAGCAACGCTAGAGTCATAGATTCAAGATTGAGTTATGATTCAACTTCAGCCAACACAGTGAGCCAACACTTCAACCCTAAGCAATAGCCATATTCCTCCAATCAAAATGCTCTCAATATAGGATGTTTTCAATGTTACAAGTGGTGTTGCTGGTCCATGGCACCTACATCCCAAGCCCCAGGTCTACAAATGAGTCTTGAAGAGACCTTATGAAGATATTGATAAGAAGGCATTCTATGAAAATACAGTTTTGGGACATTCTCCGAGGTGCCCCTTGTGTATTAAAACCAGAGCAAAAACTATTTTCTACCTTTCTCCTCCTTTGAAATGTTAAATTGTTCAAATGATTTATTTTGCTGCCTAAATTGTAGGAATGTACATTGACATACATAGATTTTTATATATATTGTACATTTGTATAGCTATTTTTTTGCAATGCCATAAGCTATAAATGAACACAGCTAGTGAGGGCTGAACTGTCTGCAAGGCTGCCGGAGGTAGAATCTTTTCACTAGAGACTGGGTAGAGAACTCGGTCTTCTAGTGAAAAATCAGCTCTGAAACCTGGAAGTAGTGATGGCGCGAACCCGGAATTTGATGTTGGCGAACGCGAACCTCCGCAAAAGTTCGC
>CM070035.1:40116072-40140405 GCA_036250615.1 Ptychadena robeensis | reverse complement strand
TGTCATTGGACAAACTTAAAAAATCAGTGAGGGGTCAAATAATTATTTCCTCCACTGTATCAATTAAATGTATCCATCTACACTATGCCAATGTTTCCATTCCTTTTTTCAGCCACAAAAGTCTCATCCTGATCTAGCAGTATGCTATATCATCTGTATTTTTAGAGAATAAGGCAATTGGGAACAGAGTGCCTAAGAAGTATAGGTCTCTTGTAGTCACTTTATCTGTTATCTTTGTTAATAATGCAACCAATACAACATAAATTGTCCATTAACCTCTCTACGCTCAGACCGTACAGTTTTCAGCAGAACACAACAAGTTTTTCCCACCCTCCCTCCACCCCTCTACAAACTGCTGGCATCATCGATGACACTGGCGGTGTGGGCTAGGAAACCGACTCCCAATTAACATAGAGATCTATGGCTTCCCCTGCTGGGGGCGGGCCTGGACTCAAACAGAGGGTGCAGCGATTCTCAGGACCATAGGTAATTTTTGGCTCGGGTAGAGGTTGTTTTGTGAACAAACTCTGAATGAACTCGGTTTGTCTCAAACACTAGTTGGGTTAACTAACATCTATATTTAAACTGAAGAACAAAATGTGATGCCTTGCAGCTGACCACTACTCCAAAGAAGTAGAAGAATTACTCATGTTTTACCTGGAAATCTTGGCTGTAGGACCCTTTCTATTTAAAGTGCATAGGGAGTTATCATCTTAACTGATTTCTGGTAGGATCAGTGCTATTTTTTTCAATTAAAGAACAGATATGACCAAACGGAGCAAGGACATGAGATTTATTGTTAGGGTTAACATGCATATTAAGGGTTCCAAATATTGTATGTCATGGTCATACTGAGCGATGAAAATATTATATCACTGCAAGGAGACTTCTTATTTCATAGATGGCACGTGAACAACGAAAGCATTACTTTCCTTTTTGGAAAGAGGATGATCAATGTTTTACTTTCTGTGATTTTTAGCATGGATGGGTTGTAACTGAACTGATATATAATCCATGGAAGGTCCTAGCTACGCTTTATTCGTTCTGTCACTGCACAAAATGCTGTAATGTGTGGCGGATTAAGGTTGATGTCAAAATGATGACTTCCTAGAATGTAATGGTCTGGCTGATGCATTATTATGTTTCTGTACTAATGCAAGTCCACATCTTACAAAGACACAGAACTATGAGTGCTCACATAACAAAAACACACAGCACTGAAATTGGATTATTTCATCTTGTCACTATCCTACATGTCTGACAACACCAGTTTAGATAGAATGTGATCTTATTTTTGAAATAAAGGCTCTGTAGAAATCGGTTGCACGTTATTTGCAGATTCAATATAGCTGTCACATGAAAATGTCACAACTTTATTAAGTTGGAATAAGCAGTTGTACACACAATCCTCATAGAGATATATGTAAAACGCGTCAGTGCTTGGAGTATCATAGACTGAGGCCTTGCTTTTTCCGTGATAAAGTTTTTTTATTATGAGTGATGTATACACCCATACTTCCAGATTCCCTGTGGTGTATTGAGCAGGAGCAAGCTCTTGCATGAACCAGCACTGTGTCAAGGGGCACTTTGTACGTAGAGAGCCACTTAGAGCAAGAGACATACATAAATATTTTGAAGAAGCATGTTTAAAAGGACCAGTCCATAGTTAGTTTGAATAAAAATGCAACATCTCTGCAATTTCTGCAATAAAAACTTTTAGTCTTGTGCTGGCCCCAGCAAAAGTCAAGTACTGGCTGAATGTCATTCAATGTACTTCCTATTTGCCCCAAACTCCCCCAGTGGACCTTTAGGTTCACTTTCTTCAGGATGACCTTATCGCAGAGTACTTCTGCAGTGAAAGGCCCTGGTACATCATTATATGAGCACCAATTAGTACAGGAGTAGGGACTACCAAATATCACTGATGAAGGAGAAGATTGCCCTATGTCCTCACCATGCCAGCCAGACATGTATATGTATATGTTTGTTTTTAGAAGGCCTTAAAGGAGTTAAGGTAAAGCAACCTTAAAGCTCTGCCTAAAATGGCACATCCTTTGTCTAAGTTTAGTGTATAGTATTTATGTTTCCTCTGCCACCGTACATCTATATTTCCTGCAGTCGTGATTCCACATTAATAAACTTCCATAATTATTTGGCCCTCCTAATGTTGTTTTACTTACGTGACTATTGGTAACCTTTAAATGTTGGCATTATATATGCAACATAAACACTTATGTCAAGCTCTCATTAGAAGAGCGTTTATAGACCATGGCGTCTGCGTCTCAGCACGGTGTAGGAATTTCCAGTATCTGGCAGTTTTAATAAGGATTGCTCAAACAAGCAGCCTTTGTGGCAGAGCACCTTTCACTTAGCAGCCTGCCTGTGTGGAACCAGACATTGATTTCTCAGAAACCCTTTTCTTTCACCTCTGAGATTACAAACCTTCTAATTGTCATGACTTACAGATGGAACTGGAGTAGATTCTGATGCGTTTCTTATTAGCATGCTAACCTATTCACTATCAAAGGTGACTGCTTAAAGGTTAAATTAGACAGTAGTACTATGCTGTTGTAAGTTTCCACAGCCATACATTGTATTTATACAGTTTTTGTGCTGTATTGCATTGAACACATCACAAGGTTCTTGTTGGGATATTATGAGATGGGGGACCTGGAAAGCCACTGCAACAGCAGACGCCGGTAGTTTAGATGTAATCCCTATATTAACCTCCCTAGCGCACTGCTGAGGTCCAGATTTCTGTGCCAAAAATGCACCATAGACTTCAATGGTAAATTTCTTTATGTTGTAGGCCTGTACCTTCATAAAATATGTCTGTACAAGGGTCTAGTAGACATCCTGAATAGAATTATGTTTGAAACAAACAATTGTGTAAAATATATATATTTTTTTTAATGAAATTAATTAGAAAACACAAAAATCAGGGCACAAAGCTATGCTGCTATGTGCTAAACATCACCCAAATAAAGTCACTGGTGCCCCAGATGTGCCCATTTGCAGTTAGCCCTCTCTAACCATCACACCAGGGAAGAGAGGGTTACTGCAAACAGGCACACCTGGGGCACCAGTGACTTTATTTGGGTGATGTTTATTACATAGGTGCACATTGAAAGCAGTATTCTTCATAGAAAACTGCTTTTGTGCAATTTACTATTCAAATCTCATGCCGCCCCCTCGATGTGACGTCATCACATCACTCGGAGGGGGGGGGGGGAATGAGACGGAGGATCTACGGAGGCATGTCGCATCGAGGACACACAGAAGAGTGCAAAACTCAGATGTGTACTGTGCCGTCCCGACCGCTAGGGCGGTTAATGGCTTTTTATATTTAAATGGAACTTCTGCTATCTGCTTACAACATGTTGAAATTCCTTTACATGTAAACAGGTCCATGGGATGTAATGTGAACCTTTTGGACATGCTTAGCATGTGATGCCCAATGTGCATGAATATGGACAGGAGTAAACCAGGCATGAGGCCTCTTTTCAATGGCCATGTTCCCATCAAAATGCATGTCAATGGATGCTAGTGGATAGGTGTAATCTTTCTGTCCTGTCAAATAACTGAACAGAAAATAAATACCATTTATACTCAAGTATAAGCTAACCAAAATGTAAGCCATAGTTCCTAATTTACTAAGATGGGAAATGCAACAGCTAAGGCACAGAAACACACAGCAATTTAATTTTGTTTTGGGGTGTCATTCTTTCAACAAGCTGATATCTTTAGTTAATTGCAAAGCCCCTGAACAAGATATTATCACCAAAATTGCTGCAGATGTAGAGAAGGGTTGTAGAAGCAAAGTTCAATGTTAACTTGACATGATTTTAAACCAAATTTATGCAAATATTTTTTTTCTAGAGCAACAGATCCGTCCATGCAATTGTCAGGAAATTTTCACGCAAATTTTTATGATTCTTGTCTTGATATGAAAATCGGTTGCAGATGCGATTAGGGACATGCAATGTTCATTTAGTCCTGCTGTTTATATACTGGAAAGTGTTTTGTAATCTTCCAAGCAAGTCAAATGATAAAATGAATAGCGTAACTATGAAACTGCTTCTAATGAGTCAGAAAAAGTGCTAAGTGCTAGCATATGTGAAGTCCCAAGTGGGGAGAATATATTTATGAAGTAAAGGACTAATTAACTCGCCAAATATGTATCAGGTTAATATATGCTAATGAATATAGGCTAGATATAGAGACACCAGATGTGTGATATATGCACTTGTTATTGTCTATTTTGCTGCCTATACTGAGACGTTAAATAATGCTTAGGTGTGCAAAAATGTATTTGATGAGTAGCAGCTTTTATAAACTGAGAGGAAGTATATATGACAGTGAAATCAAAGCATAAGTCTAATGAGAAGAAGAAAAACAAATGAAGATTTCACTCTAGCCATGATGGATTTGGTAAGCTTGTTTAAGCAACAATATAACTTACATTACATTATGTATGAAGGGAGGTGAAAAGGCAACATATGGACCAGGGGTGTCAAACTTAAATAAATAATGGAAAATATTAAAATGTTTTCCAACTCTTCAGATATAATGATGAACCTTGTCATAGGAAAACAACCTTAAGTTTAAGGTCAAATGTCAAATAAAAGACACATCTGTGCCATACATTTTTTTTAAAAGGATTACAAAAAATCTTATGGGCCAAATATTATCACACTGCAGGCCAGAGTTTGATATCCCTGATGTAGAAGGTACACAATGTAATTGTCTAAAAGGATCATGGAATCTAGTAAGAGGTACCATGTATGTTTTGTATATATAAATAGTTTTATTTACATATTTTACCAAACCTTAACTTTCCAAAATTATACTTTGCCGATGTTATGATAATTTAGGCTGAGTACAAATAGTCAAATTCCCTGCCTGTTGGTTCTCGCCGTACTGTTCGCCGGCGAGAAGAGCGAACATTCAATGTCACGGCGGACAGTTCGGCCATAACTACACCTCACACATCATTTGCACAAACAGGGTAGGAACTTTGGAGGGAAAGCAATGCCGCCTCCCTTGCAAGTTACCCTGATTGCAAGTGACTTTCCCGGCCAAAATGAGAGGGTTGACGTGCATGTGGTGGGATCATCTTCATGGTGATGGCTGGCATCCTCTAGGAATTATCTCCCCTCACTGCAAAGAATGACCGGAGGGGGTGTCAGAGCTTCCAAAGTCACCTCATTTTTACGGAAATATGGCATTTAAGTTTATTTATTTGTGATCAGGCACTTTCTGTTAATTAATATATTTTAAAAAGTTTATTAAGTGTTCATCTTTTATCTAATTATTATGATTGATATTTATATTGTTTTTTTACCTCCCTGGAAGTATGCTTCTTGTTTTTGTTGAAAGTGGTACAGGAATCATTGTTCTTGCCGCGCGTCCCTGGCATTATCATTGACACTGCGGCTGTGAGGAATTGGAACACCTATGCTGGGCCCCATTACAGACTCTGGGTTCAGCCCCTCTATTAAATGATCCCATTGTGTCTACAACCCCTGGGCTACATGAGGAATGACAATCCTGATTCAGGAGTTCGATTGGAGTATGTCTAAGTCTATCAGGTCTCTCCACCTTTCAGCATTAATTATTATTACTTCTATTATTTCTTGTTAAAGCAACATTCCCCTGTGGCAGTGTGCTTTCCAATCATAAAGACATTGCATTACATTTACTTACAGGCCACTGCTTTGCATTCCCTAGGAAAGGCAGCCCTGATGATTAGATGGCAATTAAACAATTGTTCTTGAAAGCTGATAAAAAAAAGATCATATTTTCCTCTACGTTGCTTTCCACAAGGAGCATAGCACGGAGCTGTTTGCATTTGTTTATTCTCAGATCACATCCAGCAAACATCTTAATTATATATTGAATTTTATAAAGAACATGCCAAAGTGCCAAGGAATTTGGAGACAGATGAAGAAGAATACTTCTAGAACAACTTGTGTTATTGTGTCTTATATCTTGTGGAATCAGGATGTATTCCAAAAACCCACAGTGAATTTGTTGTGTGACTAAAACGTTCCCTGACAGAGTAAATTACACTGAATATAATGGCAAAAAGATTGAGTATTCAGCTAACGCTCAGATAGGCAGGTTTTTTTTTGTTAAACCTTGTTCATCAGGAAGGGGATCTTGTTTTAATTAAACAAAACTTTGTTCCGAAAAGCTCAAGAGACTTGTGAAGGACGTTTAATGCTAAATGGACTAGTTGCATGGATTCCATCTAAGATGACACAGATATTTCTAAACAAACACAAAAAAAGTGGTAGTGGGGGGAGTTATAATCCCCAGGTCTTTGTTTAATTTGTATTTTGCCACTTGGATGACCCTTGGCAATGTCATGATCATTACTGGGAGTCATGGACAAGGATATAAAAGGTTTAAAGACTTTTGAGTGTATGGCATGTTAGATGGTCTTCTTTTTGACATAGTGGATCATAGTGAAAATGTTTTGCTTCAGCATGTGTAGTTTTTTCATAAATTAAGTTTAAAATCAAAATTTCAACTTGACTTTGGACTTATTTATGCAGAAACTATTTGTGTTAGAACAATACTTTCTTTTTTGTAGTATACATTAGACCATTCTCTAGATCTCCAGCAAGTTAGGTGATGAGACTAAAATCAGGGGCTTTGCAATCAACTCAACTCAAACTGGTTGAATTTTCGAAAACAAAATTCGACCATCTCTACTCACCATATGTGGAGGTCCAATGCAAACTTTATGCCTGGTATCTACATTGCTGGAGCAGACACACACAGGGCAACGCATGCCCCTGTACCCCAGATAGATATCTCAACTCTTTGCTAAGATTGCATTGGACCTCCATTATTGTGAGGTCACCACTCCTTGCTAACTCCTTTTACCACCAACACAACTTAACTTTGTTGCACTTTACCTCTGACCTCCACCACACAGCTTCATCATCCAACCCTAATGCTCACAATTTACCATATCATTACCTGTATTCTCCCTTTTGAGTTCTATGCACTACCTAATGGTCTTTCTGACACTGACGTGTGTTGTTCTCAGCAAGTGTCAGCCAGTATGGACTGAGTAAAATGTTATAAAAAAAAGGTAACATTTTGAACAGCAAGGCATTAAGTTTTGAGATCATTAATGTATTGTGTGTGGTGTGAATGTGTTATTGGTCTGCATTTTGTGAAATGTTTTTAAAAAACATTCTGAAAATGTATGCATGATACAAGTATAGAAGTATTAACTTATTTTATTAATAACTCTAGAAACTATAAAGAAAAAGTTAACGTGATATATGTAGACTACTATAGCACCTTCCAGTGATGCTAGTTACAGATTTCTTCTGGCTACAGTCCCTGACAAACATTCAGATTAAAAAGTCAGAACGATGTTGGAAATGTTGACCTAAATAACCATTTTAGTGAAGGGTTACTTTAAAGATCCAGGTACCAGGGCTTGTCCTTAGAAACCGGAAAACTGGATGGTAGAGTAAAACCCCCTAGAGCTAGACCTCTTTATTACCATCTTTAAACTTTTGAACTTTAAAATAACATTCAAAATGCCTGGGGAAAGGCACTTTTTAGGTTCCTTCTGGAAGTGCGAGTTCAGTCCAAGATTTTTTTTTAAATGAGTAAATACAAATGAAGGAATAACCAAAGTATTTAGGGGCTCAGCAGTCCTGGCAAAGCACCACACTGGTCGGGTCATCACTCTGTTGGTTAATAATAATAATAATAATAATAATAATGATGAAGTAAGCAACAGAGCAACAGTTGCTCAGGTTACTGTCCCTCCATTGTAAATTATGCTAATATCAGAGCTGGTTCATATATGTATAAATATCTGTTCAACAACAATCTTGTACAGGTATATACCATATTTTTCAGACTATAAGACGCACCGCACCATAAGACACACCATGTTTTTAGAGCAGGAAAACCTGAAAATTTTTTAAATGTTCTCAGTCGGAAAAAAAATTCCTGCAGTACCCAATTTCATCCACAAAAATTGTGTCACTGGAGAGAATACTTTAGGCAGAAGGGGGGGGGGGGTGGTGTATTCTGCACTCTTCACTCCCTTCTTGCCAGCTGTGAGCTGCACAGTGATGGAAGTTAAAGGCAGGCATACATGGAAGCTGCTGGCTGGCCGCTTCCATGTATGTCTCTCTGCTGTAGAAATAGTACATTACAGATGAGGGATCTAGCTGTGGCCGCATCTCTCATCTGACAGCTCAAGAGAGATGGCGAAAAGCCAATGCATTCAGACCATAAGAGGCAGACACTATTTCCCCCCTATTTTGGGGGTGAAAAGTGCGTCTTTTGGTACGAAAAATACGGTAACTGGAAATAAAATTATTCTGATGTAATACTTTGACCCAATTGGTCCAGTTCTCACAATATTCATAGATCTGCCTAATTGCTATTTATTAAACACCATTTGACATGAAGTCATACACCCTTATAAAGAACTAATTTCTCCTTTTATACTTTAGTAGAACAGGACAGCTTTATCTGTGTACTGATAGAAATAGGGCAACAAGGCCAATTTGTTGACACCTTGTTCAGGTAGGAGCGTGGAGAATGAGTTTCGGACTTGAAGAAGAAGGGCGTGGCCATTTGGCAGACAGAGATATAGCACAAGAAGGGCTACTTCAGACAGCTTAGATAACATATTCTCTAATTTCAGCCTGTATATGAACAGCTATTAAAGAGTTCTTAATGCTGGTAATTTAATTTGTTTAATTATTATTTAATGATATTATATATTTTTTCTAAACCCACTATTCTACCTCATGTCATGTTTCATTAAAGTCTAGGATTTCATTATAGTATTTTCAGAGAAGCACCAATAGAGCTTGCAGTATTTTGTTTTGGCAAATTTATTATCAAATGTCAGTAACTGCATAATAATTGAATTATATGTGAATTACAGCGCACCTCATCATCAGATTACAGGACAGAGAAAATTAGACAAGCTTATCTATTTGGGTATCTAAAATAATGCTGAAAACTTTTGATTTGTAGTTTAATCAGTGTTGCAGTCTCTGGAATAGAAATGTTAGAATAAGAATTCATGTTGCCCCATATAAAATATTTGTTTTATTTGTTCTATAATTTACACTGTATGTTGTACATATATTTTATTTTTGTTCCTTCTTTATGATACTCATATAAATGTAGGCTTTAGGTTTACCAGTTTTATGCAAGAATTATTGTTTTTTTTTAAGTCTGTGACGTTCACTGGTCACACAGTTATATCAAAAAAAAAAAAATGAGCTGTTGAGAAAAGGATTTATTAGAGGGTTGTAAAGTTTAGCGTTAATGTCCTAGATGTGCCTAAGTCCATCACTGCATTCCGAAAAACTGGAGCAAGCACTGAAATATTGTCCTCTATCATCTCTACAGAGGAACACATACCTTTTTTTAAGTCTCTTCTAACAGTTGGCAATATCTGGGCTAATGAGCCCTAAAACAAAGCCTCCAGCTATTAATCTACCTGAATATAACACAGTTGCTACTGCTTCATATATCAAACTGAGAAGAAAACTTACTGGTAACTGGAACACTATTCTTTGTAAATTAACTATATTTAAAGGTAAGATGATTTTAAGCAGGTTCAGTGCCCGTTTTACTATTTAACAACTATTTTTAGGGCAACCTGTTTCAAAAATGCATCTATCTGCAGCATGGTGATGGACCAATTACAATTGTATATGGTACCTCAACTGAGGCAGTCAGAGATTGAGGAAAACCAACAGGACATGGTCAGAAATTGCCCACATTCTGCAGGAGACACTGAAGGCATGCTATAGAAGATGATTAACAACTCTGGACATATTGGAGGAACAATCACCAAAAAAGACTTGTCCAACAATGAAGACACAAGTTGTGTAGTTGAGCTGACTTGTGTTCTTGACTTATCTTGTGGTGGGGTCCCCTAAGGGTGCTGGTGAACCCACTGGGATTTGATAACCCAGGCTAAACCCAGGCTAACCCAGGCTCTTTATTTCTCAGTTGCACAGGCTTTTTTTTGACAATCTAACCAGCTACTCACAGTGCAAAATGGAAATGTATAGTTTATCAATAATGGGGCATGCATGATCTGCCTGGGGTAAGGGCCTGAAACAGGGCTGTGTGTGTCCAGAACAAATAGGTCACTGTATCTCCTGTGGTACTCTATCTTGTGAGGTTTGTCTAAGCAGTGATCCCCAAAGGGCCCCCCTGGGATGGCGCAAAGGTATTCCAGGGGGGTGCAGGCCCTCATTCTTAACCTGTGTTTGAATAGGGAGGGGGGGCTCGGTAATGTTCCCTGCAAGGAAAGTTTTGTAACCACTGGTCTACTTGCTGCTCCAAAGCTACTAATTACAGCCTGATCATTTTTAGCTTTTAGCCTATATTTAGGCTTTTGTTATTAAGTTAAAGTCCAACACACTGATCCACTTAAACATGCACCTGAGCCCAGGTGGCATGGTATATTGCATGGGCAGAATGGTTGCAGATAGTGATAACTTAGAAAATGCATTTTTCTTTATCACTTCTTTTCCATGTTGCATCAACACTGTTACTAACAATATATGTATATGAATCACAGGAACAAAAAAGAAACACAATCTCCAGAATGGGGGTCACACAAAAGAAATAACACTTAAACAAAATCCGCTTTCTCACCCTAACACATTTATTCTGGTGTTATACATTATGAATACTGTCCCAACCATTACTGAAATTCCAATATTAGTTTCCGTGGTGGTTTGAATCTTATTTCTAGCAGTGGAACAACTTAGAACACTTCTTACTAAGACAAATAATTAATGAGGCCGCATGTGTCTATGCAATATTCCATTGTCAGCTGCAGACTCTAGCAGACAGCCAACAAATCTTGAACATTTCCTCTGGGCACAGACATAATGAAACAAGATGGGTAATAGATAATATATATACATTTGATTATTTCACTGTCTTTTTTTATATTATCATATTTTTAATAAGGATATGGTAATATTTAAACACAATGAGAATTGCAGAACCTTGATTCACCTCTTTATAATATAACATTTGCAAGCAAGGTACTCCAAAAAAGTAGTCTTTGGGAATAATTTTTCTTTCTGCATGCCGTGGAATAGTTTTGCTTCTGAGATCTCTGGACAGGTACAGCTGACATGCAAGAGAATTCTATATAGATAAAATCAAAACTGACATTAGGCACTATGCAGATGCATGGACCATCCACAGACATTAACAGTAGATCCTAAAGGGCCATATATCAGATTGAGAGTTTGGTTTATCACCTTTCACCATTACTCAAATTTTCAGTTCTCATTCAAATATAAATATATAATTGTTTATCGGATTACACTGCCTTTCTATTGGAAAGATTAGAGACAGAAAAAGAGACAGTCCAATCTGCAAAGGCTCTAGGGAACTATATGTCATATAGACACATAGCACTGGAGGATATGCTCGAACCTTTTAGAGAAAATGGATACCTTGAGGTACTTTTCTGAGAATTTACCTAAATGGGTGGAAGAAGAAATGCACTTTTACTGAAATTGTAAAGGTTTTAAATGATCAAGGTCATGGTGTATGTTGAACCAGTTCATAGTTATATTTAACTGAACTTTATAAGTTGTGTTGAAGACATTTAAACTCCAAGCCACTTATTTAGCTCAAATTAGTTCTTTAACCCTTATATCAGTATACCTAAGCGTAGATTTTTATATGTCCAATCTGCTTTGTGGATCCACCTCCTTTACCTCAGTGATGACACTGGGGACATGGGGTTTCCCTCGACATTCACCTCTATTGAAATACTGGCATCGGCATCCCTAATCCTCACATCCACAATGCTGTAGGGATGTGTGAGAGAAGCCAGAGTGCAAAAATTACATGGTAATCTGTTTATATTTCACATACTGCTTTAGGTAACAAAATTCTGAAAGAATGTTTAAAAGAAGGTTAAACATACCCTAGCATTTCTTTTCTGAAAATATGGAAATACCTTAATCCAGTTGCTGGAATTAGAGATGAATTTTTTTTCATAAATTCGACGATTTAGAGTTTTTGCTGGAGATGTAGAGAAGGATTGGGGATATAATACAAACAAAAAAGTTTGTCTCTAAAGCCCCCCATACACGTGTCGGATTCGCACCGGATTCTGGCACGATCGATTCCGGGCGCCTGCACGCGAAACGATCGTGCCGGAATCGCATGCAGCCCACCTTGTCCGATCGATCAGGTCCGATCATTCAGGGGCTCAGAATCGGATCCGACGGAGAACCAACATGTTGGTCTTTCTCATCCGATTCTGCCCGGATCAGGGGGAGTTGCCATTTGTGAGGTGGAATCGGAGGTGGAATCGCACACGGAATCGTGCCGGAATCCGCTCGGACAAGGTGGTATGCAGCGATGGATACTCTTAATTGGCCGATTGATCACACCTGCGATTCCCGGCAGAATCGCCGGAATCGATCGGATGATGAATCGATTGGACATGGAATCCGACACGTGTATGGCTAGCTTTACACAAATAGTTTTTGCATAAATTAAGTTCAAAGTCAAGTAAAAATTTAAAAAATTCGGACTTTAATTTGGAACTTAATTTATGCAAGAACTACATGTGCTAGAGCAAAAAAAAAAAAAAATTCAAATGATCCCACAACCCTTCTCTACATCTAAGGCAATTTTGGTGATGATACCATTTTCAGAGGGTTTGCAATCAGCTCACAAAATTAGCAAGTCGAAAAATTCTAACTAAACTAAACAGCCCCCATACACCTTACAATCTTACCATACAATTTCTGTACAACCAAACCATGTAATATGAGGAGCTTTCTTAACCTTCTGATCACTATGAATTCTATAAGGGAGGACCCGGCACTACATAATTGTTAGTAGATCTAATGGAAATTGTATGGAGTGATCTAAAGGTGTATGGGGGACTTTACCAATAATAGTTTCTGAACTTCTACACTACTGCAGATTCTGAGCTCTGGCACAGAAAGTGGCTGAATCGTAGCCATTTTTTTTGTGGCTACATCTTTTTTGGCCATGAAAATGTAAATTACATTAAAGAAACAATCAAGGTAGGGACTTTTTTAGGTTTGCTACTATTTTAGGTCTTACAAGCAAATTACCCCTTAGTTCAACTTTAGGAAAGAACTGGCTAGATTATCCATCTTGTTTGGTGATGAGTTGATTAATACAACATTCCTCTTCAGATTAGCATGGTGACAGCTCATGCATCTTTTTCCTCCATGTAAATGGCATTGGTGCTGCTTGTGTTCCCCAGCATCAAGCTCTGATTTGTACAATTTATAGCTCGGCGCTGTGCTGAGTCTGAGGAATTCTATAATGAGAGCGCTCAGCAAGTGCTGTGTTATCTGTTACGCTAGTGGAAGTGGATGCCATTTGATAACTATCTGCTCAGGAAAGAACTGATTTAAGAGCTCAGTTTCTCAATTTCCAGACACATAGTGTCTCCATGGAAACCCATTGTGTATAGTTCAAACTGTCTGTTTGGACAGATTTACTCTTCTGCTTAACACAATAAAATAGACGAGGTAATTGGTGCTTTGCAGATGAATAAATATGGAAGTGAATAAAGAAGTTTTGTTTTTTATATATCAACATAATTATTACACAGCTCACAAAATCATCCAACATTAGACTATAGCCCAGAAGGCCACTCCACCTGAGACTCTTAGTTGGCCCTTGTGAAGTTTACCATTGCAAAAACTAGCAAAACATCTTTCCAATATGGCTAGTAGTAGTAGTGGCATAGTACATGTTTTACACATATATTAAAAGAGCACCTAAACTTATCTCATGTACTTTTTGTCTCTTGCTGCCAAACACCCTATTATTGGGATTATCTGTAAAAAATGTACAAATAATTAGTAATGTAGCCCCAAAGGGTCCCTTGTTGCTCCTCCCCTCTGTGTATGAGAAAATCCTTACGTCTCCTTTACAAGCTTATGGAGCTACATTTTCCTAATTGAAAACAACATATCTGGCCCCTGACCTCCAGTGGCCATACATGTTATTGCAGTTTTTTTTTACATAATTATTTTTTATATTTAATAAATCAATTTTAAGTTTTAAATTCAATTTATTTTAGTAGTCCACATACAGGATGAATAATTATATCCTTTCTGAACTAAGAGCTTTGATTCACTTTGACCCTTAGGTCACTATATCATTGCTGCTTATGTCTTTTGTCTCGGTATATTCTGATCTTACAGCTGTAGGTATTCCACACTTCTTGGTGTAAAAATACAAATTCCTTCCACTTCAATGGAGGTTTGTCCTGCTAGCTTGCACATCATGTACAAATTATTCAACCCACCAGAAAGCATGCAGCAGTTGGGGAGCAGTAAAACTGTTGTATTTGAAGTCATAAACCAGCAGTAAACTAGGTAACTAATGTCTCCCTCTTTATAGGACCAGCTCTGTTTTATATATAACCATATGGTGACACTGTCGCATTATGGGCCATCATTTACAATTAGCATACCTGTCTCATTATTTACGACACCTGTAGCCCAACAAAACATGTAAATCCGGACTTCTTGGTAGTCAGTATTTGTATAGTGTTGGGATTGCTGTTTTCCCATGTTTTATAATGCATAAATTTCAGGCACTAATCACTGGCTTGGGTTAGGCAGGAACGCCTGTGCACGTTTTATACAAAGGCAACAGGGTTTTCCTGTGGAACCATGGTTTGGCCTGAGCTGATATTTTTACTGCACGCAGTATCCCTTGTACAGAGTTTTGACAAATATGAATGTAAAAAAAACTGCATACTTGTGCCATCTAAAGCAGAAAGCATTATTTAGTAGATGTATGTTTCCTTGTTTCCACACTATAAAAAATGCACAATGCATTGCATAGTATAGTAGTTCAGGACTGTTCGTTCAATTTTCACAGATGGGAATGTGTGTCTTAGCGTAGAAGTGCGGATGTTAACAATCTAAACTTTGAAAGATGTTTTTAACCCATGATAAACAAAACACCAACATTCAGCCGAGTATGTTTAGTAAAGAGGTTGCCAAGAAAGAGGTTTGCTCAATCTGCTGAGTAATTATACAATTCCATTGTAGGGTGGGCCTTAGGGCTTTACTACACGTGTGACTTTAATTGCTGCTAAACATGATATTAACCCCTTACAGATGCCTCATTAGCTATACGTAGATTCATTTCTGGTTCATCTTTTTCTTCTACTTACTAACCACTTACTAAGGTAAAGGTTCTCTTTGCTAAGTGAAAGATCATCACATTAGAGCAGTGTCAACTTCAGTAATCCAAGTATGCACAAGAATGTTTTATAATCTTAGTTAAATATGATTAGATAATTACAGTATACAGTTATGAGGCTAAATAATTATCTTTGCCAAGTGTGATTGGTACAGTCTCTGCATGTATCCTGTATGTAACAACTTCTCTGCAGAACCACCCCATGACCCCTCACTACACACATCTACAGCATTTACTCCTCCTTTTTATCATTATTATCTTGTATTTATATAATGCCAACATATTACACAGTGTGAGAGAGGAAGAACCCGAATCGGTAGCCAAATAACCAAATCCAATTAATAATTACGTAGGAGGAACAAAACCCCAAAGGGGGTGGCTAACCCCTACGGACTTTTCAGGTGACACTAAAAATAATGTTCCTGTCGAAAAAATTAGGTTTACAGGTTTAATCAAGCAATATATACATATGGGTAACAAGCATTTACAGTAAAAACATTGTACCTATGTCTAGATAGTCAAGTCAGTCAGACAGGATTGTACCCAATTCCTTGTACATGTCCATATCTATGCCTAAGGTTTTTAAGTTAGTTACCAGTTACCAGTTAACAGTCCATAAAATAAAATAATAGGATCTAGTATTAGCATCCAATTTCTTTCCAACATGTTTTGTCCCGTTCATGAGACTTCTTCAGGGATTTGGAGCATATGTTGTAAAATTCAATGTGTCCATATAAAGTGCTGGTGCTTACATAAGCATGCCCTTTCCTGTGTCATAAAACAGTAGAATATATTACGCAGCGCTTTACAGAGCATAAATAGTCATACTTACTGTCTCTCAGAGGAGCTCACAATTTAATGTCCCTACCATAGTCATGTACATGTAATTAAAGGTACCCATACACGTTGCGATTTTTCGTGCGATTTTAGCCAATCCGGCCGATCGGGTAGGTCGATCGTTTGGGATTCCTAACATGCAAATGTGGTCCGACCGATGCTGTTTTTAGAAAAATCTTCCGAAAAGTCGGTCGGGTCCCGAATGATGATGCCTGTAATTTTCGGTCGGTCGGCCACTTTTAAAAGATTCCCAATCCAACCAGCCGATCGGTCGGTCGGGCTGTGACTAATCGGGGGCCGAAAAGTCGGGCATCCGACCGACTTTTAAAAATAGCACTAAAGCAAAAATCGGGCGTCGAAATCGAATATCGGTCCCCGAAAAATCGCAACGTGTATGGGTACCTTTACACATATGTCACAGTCTAAGTTATATGTAACTAACATAGGAGAAACTTTTTGGGTGAATCCAATTAACCTACCCGCATGTCTTTGGAGCGTGAAAGGAAACCAGAGTACATGGAGAAAACACCACGCAGACACGGGGAGAGCATTCAAACTCCTTGCAGATAGTGCCCAGGCTGACATTCAAGCCTAGGACACAGTGCTGCATGGCCACAGTGCTGTTCTTTTCCCCCTTGAGTTAATGTCTGTCATAAGACCAGGCACTACCCTACCAATACATGCCAAACACAGCGAACCTATTATCGAGCAAATCAAGCAAACATTTTCTACAGTATAGATAACAATAATAACTATTATACAAGTGAACATTGATATAAGGCTTAATACATTACAATATAATATATATAATATTATTTTATGCTGAAAGCAATAAACTATTTCAACCATTAAAATAAAATGTGTCTTAGAACAGCAGTGTATGAAATACAAACATTCGGACATGCAGGTTCCTATAAATTCTGTTACTGTTTTTGGCAGGAAATCAATATGTCTCATAAGTTTATATAGTTTAAAATAAAACTATGGCTTGATAAAAAAAAATTTGGAGTATGAGACCACAGCTAAGGAAAACCTTGACAGGTATAACATTGTCAGAAATAATACACCTTTTCCTCGATTTAGTGCACACATTTAGTGCACACATGTAGGTTCAATCAATACAGCCAGTGGGCTGTCAGTTAGGCATGCTCCATTATTTTTACACATCATTGTATTATCTAAAGCATACGTCCATCTCCAGTGGGGTCCTGGGCTTCATTTTAGTGTATAGCAGACAGGCTCCCAATATGAACATCAAATCCCCTTTACACTATAACCTGCATTTTGCAACACATTCATTCAATTTATACGGGACTATTAAGCCTTTTGTGATACTTTACTTTTGTATTCTATTTAAAGCAGTTAAAATAGTTATTTTGCTGAATATGGGCTATTCATGTGCCTTTTGGTGGTCACATGACCAAGCTCTGTGAACTTTGAATTATCAAAGCCAGTGGAGCATTATGCACATTTATGACCATAATTGACCTCTTAATGCCAGGAAAGGAGGGGGTGGCTACAGACTGAAGACATATACTGCAGAAAGGTCTTTTCATTTCATTTTTATTTTTGACTGGAGTTGAATTAAGGTCTATCATATCAAGGATGCAGAGCTTATTTGATGATTTGAGTGTGTTTGAGACAAACCCAGCTTGTCCACAGTTTGTGTACAAAACAAACTGTGCCCAAGCTGGTATGGTCTATACTCACATATGCACCCTCTGATCAACTCCAGCATAGCTCCTTCTGTGACATCGGTGATGCCGAAGGGGCGGGAGGGGACATACCATAGACATGTTGGTGCGTCAGTTTCCCAACCCACATCAACAGTGAGGTGTAGAGGGGATGAGGGAGAGAAAAACTGTGTACTCTGTTGCTGAGTGCTAGGTAGGTTAAAGGGATTTAAAAGATTTTGAATATAGTTCTATATCTTCACAACTTATAAAAATATTAAAGATTTTTTACATCTGAACCTGGAACTTTGCGATATGTGCGCATGTACAAGTACCAATTTAAGCAGTTAATGTAACAATGACTGGAGATCAGAAATTCTCAAATGTACACCATTATTGTGAATATTAGGTAAAACTTTTTCGATATTTCACATATATGAATATTGCCTATGCTGTTAATAGATAGTAATGGCCGAACTGTCCACAAGGTGAACAGTACGGGTGTTTGACCAGCCGGATCAGGCACAGACTTATCTGGCCGTAGGAAGACTTTTCTCACTAGAGACCCCAGTCTCTAGCGAGAAATCTGCTTTAAAACCGCAAGTGATGTCAGTGATGTCACGTGCGGTAATTGGAATAAGGAACTGTGCGTTCCAGTTATCTGAAGTGACATCACTTCCGGTCTTTCTAATTGAAATTCCCCGCAAACAGGCTGCAAATTTGAAGTTCCCCACAAACAAACGGGCAATGGACTTTTCTTAAACGGACGGGGCCGATGTTCAGCCATCATTACTAGTAGAGTAAGAAGCCCTAATGGCTGTTAAGGTATGTAAAATGGATCAATATTTAGAGGTCAGTTAGAGGATGTTTTTTAAACTTCTGGACAATGAGAGAATGAATGTATCTAACTGCAGCTTCCTATGTACAGATTAGTACTTTGGGTTCTGTATCTAATGTTGGACATCTATCAATAGATATTTGGAAAAAAGGATCTGAGCTCATTACTGATCGTAGAATGCAATTCTCATAATTTGCATGAGATTACTCTCCAGTGAAGGCTGCAGCTTGTGCGGCCAACATCAGTCTCTCAGCTGGAAGTCTCTGCTGTGGAAGGATGCATTCCACTACTGTTGAACTGAACCGAGATAAGAGATCATAGAATTGGGAACAGGTGGTAAAAGACAGCGTCACTTTTCATGAATACTCTCCTGTGTGGATTTTCATTTTTCTTCATAACCAAGTAAACAATTCCATGTCTGACATGCAACGCAGGGAGTCTCGCTTCCTGGCAGCTGAATGCTAATATTACAATGCAACGACTTTCACTTTCTGAGCAAAATAGCCCTCATTATTTTACAGATCATACATAAGTTATAGCCTAGTAATATTCAGAAATGCCAGAGCTCTGTCATCACCAGGCTTATCCAATAAAGCAAGGCAAGCGGCAAGGTGTCGGGTGTAGCGAACAATCAGCAACCAATGGAGCATCGTTTTTTGTCATAAGCAAAATAAATTGTTGAGTGGTGTGAGTAACACTGTACCATGGCTGTGTTTTGTAATTATACATAAACATTAAGAAGGACAAATATTATTGGATTCCTACCATGACATGTTCAGAAACTAAAGCTTGGATTGTTGGGAAGCAAATTATATATTGCAGGCTTTTTTGCCTTGACCAATTTTTGGAGACCTTTAGTGGTCCATTCTGCACTAGAAAGGAAACATTTATAGTCTCTGCTATATACTGTAGGAGATTTAATTTAGAGTTACTATTGATCAACTTATTAAAAAATAGCTGTCTTCTTTTCAGTTTGTGTGCTAAATAAGAGCAGTATCCAGGCTAAGTTCCACAATAAACAGACATTGAAAACGTTTTAGTATAAACTGTTCAATTACCGTATTTTCCGGCGTATAAGACGACCTCCAATGTTTCCAGTTAAAATATAGAGTTTGGGATATTCTTGCCATATAAGACTACCTCTGTTCCAATGCACACCAAAAAAATGTATGTCTACTCTGACTTTCAAACTCCCAGATTCAACACCCTTAGAAGTCCAATCTTTTTTTGGATAGGTAATTTACGTTCCCAATTTGACACCCCCATCTGAAAACTTTTAGTTATTAATGTTTCCCTGCAGTTATCCATTGGACATAAATTGTATACATATGACAATAAAACACCTTTAATCTCAATCTGGGCTGTGAAGAACCAACAATCACAGGCTTATCTATGACATTGAATAAGGGGTCTCCCACACACAGAAGAAAAACTTTCAAGGGCCTTCTGAGGGTGGGGTTAATGCCTGCCATACACCCACAGATGGGTGCCGACAGACAAGCTCCGATGAGCTGTGGAATGCAAACGTGATGACGTCATCACGTTTGCATCCTGGTGCATTATGGGGCTGCTTTAGTCAGGTGCCGGCCATTAGCTTCAATGAAGACGCCGGTCTTCATTGAAGTTAATGGCATCGGCTTGCATCGGCCAGAGAATATCGGACATGTCCGTTCTCTGGCTGGCCGAGCTGTGGGGCGACAGGGATCTGTGGCCCCATGTGGGCACACGCCAATAAGCGGCCGATTTTTCCGCTGACCAACGGCGCGATCGCGCACGGCCGTCGGTCAGGTGAAAAATCGGCCGCTTATCGGCATGTGTATGGATTGTATTAGTTGGGTGAACAAATTTCGTTTTACAAGGCATAAAAAATTAAAAGGGAAAGATAGGTTCAGCAAAATTATAGTAAGTAAGTATTATTGCCAAGTAAAGACAGCCTTCTGGCTTTCACAAAGCATATTCTACATACAAGACAAACACCAGTCCTGGTCCTACACCCTCTGTGTCATCCTCTGCTCCTTAAGCACACAGTGCAACTAGACTCAACTGCTTTTGTGTTGCTTCACTGGGCTATCTTGATGATGTCCAGCAGGTGTAAATCCCTCACCCTGTTCCTTCCCTCCTATTCCAGGCTCTGGGACCCTGTACCCAAAACACTAATAACAAAATATGCCTAGCAACCTACTTGTGCTGTCAATAACATCCCAGGTTCCTTCCAGCATGCACGACCTAATGGGATTGTAGGGGAAATAAATCTGTCTGGCAGGACTTATCTTAAGAAATGTATATTCAGCCTTGTACTTAAATTGCATCCATCAGTGTTATCCAAGCTCTCACCGCCACATGCAGCTTGCTAAAATGACCCCTTATGCTAATAGATAGCCCCTTTCCCTGCTAGCCCCTTTCTGCGTGTTCAAAAAAAAGAAAGAAAAGAAAGTATCACTTATGTAAGCTTTAGTCATGTATATTGTGGTTCAGAGTAACCTTACAACTGTAACATGAACAGAAAATCCAAGGTAGGCTTTCTCTTTATTCTTTGGCTAGCGGTTGCCAGTGGAAAGTTCAGCAGGTCACTGTGGTTTAAAAAAATTTGTTTGGGTGTCATGGTAGGATCTCAGTGTTAATGCGTTTTTATGTTGGCTGCATCTGATGTCATAAATATACTGTATTGGTGGGGCAGTGGAAGAAAGACAAGCACCATGGAAGAGCCAGCATAACGTTGGCAAGAACTAGTAAAGCACATGCATCAAGCTAATCTTACTTTGTAAATTAAAGATAGTTTATTTTTCAACACCAGCTCTTTTTTTAGTGACACTTAATTTTATCCTTTACACATATATTTTCAAAAGCACTTGAAGAATGTGATAAAAATGGAAACTGCTGAGTGATCATGATGCATTTCACCTATTTTTCCCACTTCTGTTTAATTAAATTAGTTAAATTACTGGAAAGGTGTCAACACTAATTATAATAACTTGATACAGATATGTCAGACTTTAGCATATCAAATTACTAGAGGTTTCCTATTCATCTTCCCATAGGTCTGTGCATGTCATGCGCGTGCACACACACACACATCCATAATAGTATATGAATTTGATAAATATTATTTATTATATTTCCTTTTCACACAACACACTTATTTTCTCCTTACACATATTGTAGCCCACTCGAACTTTTCATAGGCGAGACTCCAGCATTGTGTCAAGGGGATCTTTAAAACTAAGGAACAAGGATCCTAAACCCTAGGCCAAAGGTTCATTATATTCCAGACCGTTCATACAATCTGTACAATGTATAATTTCAGATTTATGGTATAAGCATAGTTGTAGAGATAGCGAGAGGGGTAGCTCTGATTTTATTATGCCCTGTGTAATTCTGAGCAAAAGAGTATTGAGGAGTGCTTCCATTCTTTATTGGGAGAAGCAACAATTCAGAAATATTTGTCATAGGGTTTGACTTCAGTAATATGTCATGAGTACTAACATTCCAGATCCTTATATAATATTTTTACAACTGTTACCCTAGTTATGCCAAAACACCATAGAATGTGGTTAAATTGAGAAAAGGTTCATAATTCTTATCAATTTATTTTTTTTGCCATAAATCAATGTATACTGCCAATAGTAGAGGGGAAATATCAACATACCCTTTGTACTCGAGTATAAGCTGACCCAAAAATAAGCGTAAAATGAGGTACCTCATTTTATCTACAATAATGAAACATGAAAATATATTTTCATTTATAAAGTCTTCATTATTATTATTGGAACCAATACATGGAATAGAAATGGAAACTTGTTTTCATGTTTAAATTATAAGTAGTGGCATATTCTTATTGAGATTCCACTTTCTCAAATAGTCCACTAGATGGCGCTGACATCCAAGTTTGCTTTCATTTCACCAGCCGATGTCGGAAACACATGGAGCATTCACAAAGGTTGCCAACGCCTGCGAACCAGCGACCATCGAACACCCGCACAGGTATGTGGGACCCTGACTCTGACCCTGACTTAAGTATAGGTAGATGGGGGGGGGGGGGTTTTCAGCACATTTTTGGGGCTAAAAAACTTAGCTTATACTCAAGTTTATAAGGTAATCCTTCAGTTTATCAGACAGCATTCTTTTGGGGCAATAATAAAACAGGGTTGAGAAAATGTATATTCTTGAGCAGCCAATATTCAAAACAAGCTTACTCAAGCATTTAATAAAATATATATATAATGGCAACAAATGTTACTTAACATACAGACGTAAATGTGTTTCTGTACAAATCCAGCATCAGATAAGTAAAAAAACAAATGCCACCTTCTTTTGTAATATTTAAGCTTGACATATCTGTATGAACAAACAATTGGTGTTGACATCTTTCCAATATATATATACTGGTCATTTCACAGTACATTTCATAAAGTGCTGTTGTATTTTACCAACCATACTCTCAGAATAATCATACCCTGGTGACGTTCTCTGTAACCATTACCGATATTTTACAGCAAGCTTTGGTTTCTAAGCCATCATGCTGCAGTAAACATTACAGGTCCTCTGAGAACTTATTTAAGAAAATAATATGGAATGTAAACAGAATACATAAAGCAAATGAGAAACATAACAAAATAACTACCACTTAAAGACTAAATAAGAGGATTCTTCATGCTGTGGTTTAGAAAAGCTCTGAGCATGTAATATCTTTTGCAGTTTTAAAGCAAATCTCATCATTGGAGTGCACTTTGCATATCCTCATCAGAAACATTGAGATGCCATTATCAGCAAGCCATCATACATACATGATAATGACATTTCCCTTTCTGGGTCCTAGATAAATTCTGCCTACTTCTCACCCTATCTGCACCCATGTTCATGGCTTGGCTATTCTATTGTTTATCGCATGCTTTTTAGTTTCTTCCAGTAAAAGAAATGTAAGTAATGGATGTGAATGTTTTCAAGTGGTCATAACAGAGTTCTTACTCTTATGTGTGAATGATTGAAGCAAACTTGTCCTCTACCATACAGGTCAATATAAGGACAAAAGCAGCTTGTTTATTCCAACAAGCAGAAAGAACATTCTATGGGTGAGGGCTAAAGAGATCCCTCACTTATCAACAATTTTTACCTCCAACTAAAGGTGGAACAATGGGGGCTTTTAAGGTATGGTTTAAGGAAAGTTTTAAATGTATTACAAACTAGATAGCTTACAGTTCACACATTGTATGGAAACATGACATTAGATACATTACAAATTACATGACATTCAAGACATTTGAGGTTACATACATATATGCTGGGTTCCTCAAGTATTCAAGTCACAGTTAAGACTAGCACACGCCCAACCCGTTTTGCAGTGTAACCCACTACATCAGGGGTATAAATGTGCCTGTCATATTTGTATTTAAGACATTTCAGCTTTTATACTAGGTCAGTTAATGGTAGTAGATAAAGTGTAGAGTATGGCAATGAGGACCATAGTGCCCTGCGTTTATAACCAGTGTGGTCTGAGTAGAAAGGGAAATTCCAAGTAAGCATAACATAAAAGGTGGATCAGAATGGACTTAAAAAGTTAAAATAAAAGTACTTGGTTATAAAGAGATTCTTTGAAGTTGGGTTCATGACAGTGTAAGAGCCCTACTCCAACAGGTAGAACTTCCAGTTCACTGTTCACATCGCTGTGCATCATCACTAGTGATGGCCGAACCTCGGCCATGTTCGTCCGCGGACGGGCGGAGCGGACTT
>CM070035.1:40100489-40115972 GCA_036250615.1 Ptychadena robeensis | reverse complement strand
TTCTCTGTTCCCCAACCTATTAGATTGTAATCCTGATCAGGCAGGGTCCTCTTCTCTTCATGTATCATATTCTGTACCTGTGTGTAATCTTGTGTTACATCCCAACTGTAATTTTATGTACAGTGCTGCATAATATATTGACACTATATAGATAAATATAAATATAAATAATAATATTATTATTAATAATGATAATAATGTCCCCTGTATTGATTGCAATGTTTGGCCTTCTAGGCTACTTTTATACTGTTATCATGGCTGTAAGTAGACTATGGGCAGAAACTTATATAACCTTAACAGAGTAAATATTTTAGAGATTGTGTCTACCAATACAGTAGTGATTGTACCTCTATTTCTGATAGTAGGGTACTGATTGTGGATATGAGGATTCATATCTATGTGGACATGTTTCTGATTGCTAACATGGTACTGATTGTATCATCAATGCAGGACATGTAATGTCTACAGGCATGTTTCTGATCATTTCAGTAGGTTAATGGTTGTATGATTGATCCATTTGGACAAGTTTCCACCATTTTGTCTCTGTGGAATGGGAGAGAAGGGGATCAGTATCAAAGGATTTGTTGGGTAGGAGGTAAGCCTACCATATCATTGATAAACCTTTGCCACTGTGCATCCCACCAGGAACATTTAGCTGAAAGTTCTGAGAAAGTTAATATATTTTCCACAAAAAAGGGCTCATCTACTGATTCCTTTTTTTCTTTTTAAATCTGAGCATACTGCTTTATAAATCTATTGAAGCTATTGTCATAAGTGACAAAAGCTAGAGATTAAAAAAGTTCAGTATACAGTATATGCAACTCTGTAAATTTCTTTTTCAGATACATTGCCTTGGTGTACGCTCCTATTTCATTTCAAGATTTATTGTAATCGACAGCATTACAGTGGTGCTGCCTAGCTCACCTCATTTTTCAGATAAGTCAAGACGTTTTACAGCAGAAAATAAATAAAGGGGATTTATCATTATTACCCTGGTAACCTTCAATATACTCTTCCTTAGTGCACAAATTGAGATGGGCAAATAATACCAATATTTATTTGCCGGCATGGTTGTTGTTTTGCCCTTGGGCTTTCCTCATGGGTTTGTGGTGATTTGCAGCTTTTCTTACCATCCCTGATTGGTTGACACAGAATAAAGAAAATTGACTGAGGTGTCGATATATCTTGCCTGCTTCTCTAGTTATGCATTTTAATTTATATTGCTAGGTTACTAAAAGCTTCCCTGCAACTCTTTCTGGAATCTGGACTGTTATATTCTGGATATTCATTACTACACAAAGGAACGGTGTGTTGTTAGGGGATCATGAGTTAAGAGGGTGCTAGTTAAATTATTCAGAATTAATCTAAATATAACTTTTAAAAATGTATAAACCAAAGCAGAGATTCCGCACTTTACTTATTACATTGCAGATTGGAAATATATATATATATATATATATATATATATATATATACTGTATATACATATATAGTTTATCCCAACTAACATATGTGGGATATTTAATGATGCACCTATTTTTTTATACAGTTGGTATTTTTGTTGTTTTTACTAGATCAAAAATATAATACCATGGTTAGCCATAACATACATTCTCAGGTATATACTTGTAAAGCTACACTCCATGGGAAAAAAAATTGTACTAAGTCCCCAAACCACTAAATGGGTTTATTATTATCTTGTATTTATATAGCACTGACATATACCAGATTTTAAGACGACTGGGCATATAAGATGACCCCCAACTTTTTCAGTTAAAATATAGAGTTTAGGATATTCTCGCCGTAAAAGACTACCTCTCTTCAAACGCACACCGAAAACCATGTTATATGTCCCCAAGCCCTTAGAAGTCCAATCTTTTTTCATAGTTATTAATGTTTCCCTGTGGTTTTGCAACTGACATAAATTGTATATATTTGACAATAAAAATAGCTGTAATCTCAATCCCTGCAATACCAATGTCAGCCACAATTATGCTAGTGAGCACACGTGCTGTCAGTAGCAGCCAGCTTCTTTCACAGACATCTTCACAGACATCGGGAAGGAGAAGGAGGGGGCAAGGGGGATGAAGAAGATTTCTCCCTCTGCTTCTGTATGCCAGCATGCAGTTCCTGTGTTCAAAAGTCGTCTTATACGCCAACAAATACGGTACTTTACAGAGTATCTATTGTCATATTGCTAACCGTCTCTCAGCGGAGCTAACAATCGAATGTCCTTATGTATATGTAACTAACACAGTCATCCACTTTCTAAATCATGTGTAAAATCTTTTTTTGGGGGGAAGCCAATGGACCTATCAGCATGTCTTTGGAGTGAGGCAGGAAAGAGAAGCACCCGAAAAAAACACATGCAGACATGGGGAGAACATGCAAATTCCTTGCAGATAGTGCCCATGCTGGTATTTGAATCTAGATGCTGCATGACCACACTGCTAACTAGTGATAAGCGGCATAGTCAATATTCAAATTCGTGATATTTCATGAATAATTCTACTAATATTCGCTTCTATATTCGGAAATTCGAATATTCGCGGTATGACCATGTATTGCGAAAATAATATTCGCATTGTGGAAATAATATTCGCATCGCAAAAATCTTTAAAATGAATGCTATGTTTATTTTTGCAATGCGAATATTATTTTAGCAATACATGGCCATATTGCGAATATTCGGAATTGCGAATATTCGCTGACATATTAGAGATATTGGCGAATTCTCAAAATGCCGATATTTGCGAAAAATATTCGCCATTCGAATATTCGAGCTCAACACTACTGCTAACTACCTGAGCCACCTGAGCTAGTTAAGCAGGGGGAATCATTATTAAAAAGATTAACATTCCTCATATATTTCTGCAGTTCTTGGTGAGACACCATATTTCACCATGATGGTCGAATTTTTCCACTTGCTAACTTTGTGAGCTGATTGCAAAGCCTCTGAAAATAGTATCAACACCATTACAGGTGATGTAGAGAAGGGTTATGGGAATATTTGAGAAACAAAGTATGTCTCTAACACATGTAGTTTTTGCATAAATTAAGTTCAAAGTTAAAGTCGAAATTCCGATTTTCGAATTTTTTACTTGACTTTGAACTTAATTTGTGCAAAAACTGTTTATGTTAGAGACATACTTTTTTTGTAGTGTACCCCCAAACCCTTCTCTACATCTCCAGCAAGTTTGGTGTTGATATCATGTTCAGGGGCTTTGCAATTACCTCGAAATCGCTTAAATCTCTATTCACCATATGATACCATGCACTGCATGCTAATTTTAAGTGATATCATCACTGGACCAAAGCATATGATGAAGCTATGGGGATCTATATATACCTTAGGTAATGTCTAATGCCTTGCTTTTAAATCACGTCACACCTTCTGTCCCAATTAGATCTCTAAATTATACATAAATATACCCCTTACCACTCCCTACACATTTCTACCTACATATGACCTCCCCACTCATAAAATCTCTGGCTTTCATTTAAGCACTGAAAAAACTCATTAATCTGGACCAGAGAAGGACCATTTCGACGATTTCGAGTTAATTGCAAAGCCCCTGAACATGGCATCATCACCAAACTTGCTGGAGATGTAGAGAAGGGTTAGTGGTATACTACAAAAAAAGAGTATGCATCTGCTTTGCCTGAAGCAGTTCTTCTGAACCATTGACAACCATCATAAATAGCCAAAATTTCAACCAAGTTCCCCCTTCACTGCCTTGAAACTGCATCACTGTGTCCTGTCCGGTGAGAACCACTGTGCTAGATTTGTCCATCAACCAGGAAATTAGATGGGCTTTATGTGCCTTGTTACAGCTTCCATTGCAAGAATATTAAGGTTAAATGTGGAATCCAGCTTACTTTAAAGAAACCAGCAATTGTATTTGAAATATTAAAATGTTTTTAAAGGTGAATTATAATTTTGCCAGTTATTTGAAAAAAAAAGTATAAGAAAAACCTTTAGAAAACATTTTCTCACCATATCTGTATATTATCTGGCGTATTACCATTCATAACTAAAAGTAAGTAGCATATTTCAGACAGGTTGTGTATTGACACATCTGCAACAGTCACACTGTAATGCACCAGTCTATGCCATTCACCCGTAATCTGCACAAAAATGACATCAGACAATCACATTGTATATTTCATCAGTAAAAGTTCCTGCAATAGATATGAAAAACTGTTGTAATGGATATGAAAAATTGCATAATGGAAGTTCTAATTTTTTAGATCTGAAACCACTCATGTTGTGTTCAGCTTGCTTTTAATGCTTCCCAACTCCCAAAGGTCTAATTGTCCTCCTTTAAAAGGATCGGCTTAAGTGGAATCAGTTGTTATTTAACGCTAGTGTTACTGTCTTTAATGCAGATTAGATGAATTTAAATGCAATTTTCACTTCTTGAGTTAATTTTGAAGAGTCCTCGGGGACTTATTTTGTTAAATCCGCTATTTTATAAAGTATGTCAGATTTAGCCAAGTGAATTGATTACAAGGTGATTAATACAGCTTTAGGGAGAATTTGCCACCTGCATGCTAGATCAGGGCTTGGTGTGGTATGGGTTCTCTGTGTATATGTTTTAAAAGTTGCCTGTATATGAATTACAAAACCAGCCATTTCCCATCTTATTTACCACATTAACCACCACAGTTGCCTTATGAGTAGAGTTGCTTTATGACTAGGGATGGTCGGTAGTGATGGCTGAACTCCGGCCAGGTCCATTCGCGAACAGGTGGATCGGACTTTTAAAAAAGTCCAACGTCCGTCTGTTCGCAGGGAGATTCAAATTCCCCAACTGTTCTCGGGGAATTGAAATTCAAGTACCACACAGTTCCCGGTTTCAATATCTGGATGTGACGTCACTGAGACTTTTCGGATCCGATTTTTCACTAGAGACCAGGTAGAGACCGGGTTCTCTTCCCAGTCCCTAGTGAACAGATTCTTCCTCTTGCCAGATCTTTCTGCACCTGATCTGGCCCGTGAAAAAATAACAAGCTTCAGCATGTCATGTTCGTGGCCGAACTGTCTGTCTTTTTCACAGAATTTTTACATAGACAAATTCTGCATTTCTTTTGTAAAATTTTATTGCCAATGCTATATAATATCATTGAAGAATTTGCAATTGAAAAGAGAACTCGACAATTTTCAGTGGAATGATATTTTGATTGGGAAAATTGAAATTTAAGTCAAATCATATTTACAACTTTTGGCCATCTCTATTTATGACAAATAGTATGTAGACTATCAGTATAGGAATATAGAGCTTTCCACTTCTTACCTTTGCTTGCTAGTTGCCCAGCTTCCATGATTATTCTCTAGGCTTCAAAACTTTTAATGACACATAAATTAGAATATTCTTTGAATTTTCTGACCTACATATGTTTATCCCATTTTGGAATATAATGAAAAAACTGCTTACTTCTTTCCCAAAGCAAAGGTTTTCTTCAGGTGATATATTATGTGCAAAAAAGATGGTCATCAAGAGCTCAATCAAAAATATCAAAACTAAGTGAAAAACTTTTGGATAAGCATGAAAGTATCTTGTTGGTAGTCCAGGGAGTTATTGATATTGCGGGTCCTGTATAGTATTATTAAATATTTATTTATTATAAATTATATCAAATAAAAGGATGTTGGTATGGTGTATGGTGAGGATCAATGAAAACTTCTAAAATAACAATGCTTATTAAAGTATCATGGCATATAACATTAATTTTACATATGTACTTGTTCCTCCAACCTTCCAGAAAATAACAGCATGAAGGGTTCGTAGTACTAATGATGCCCTTTCTTTTTGCCTGTAGCCTCCTGTATCTTGTGAACTTATATAGAAACTGACATTTACTGCACATTCGCTGCAGAGGAATCTTCCAGGTCTATCTATTTTAAATGACAGCGCATGTTTGCTAAAGTCACATTCATATTAATCTGAGAATGCCTTATTCTTTGTTTGTTGCATCTTAAAACTAAAGTTGTACATGTTTTTTACACCTTTAGCCCTCCATATTTTACCAAGTTTAGCCGAAAGAGATTCAGACCATATTCAGTTCAGCATTAAAAAAAAATTGCTGCTCATAATAGAAACAGGCAATGGCCTTTAAACTATGTCAAGGTAATACCAATTCGAGATGGTCACATTTTGATTTTAATTTCAGTTGGAGATGTAGAGAAGGGTTTTTTGTACATAAAAAATGAGAAACATTGCTCTAACACATGTGTTTGTTTTGCATGAATTAAAGCGGTTTTAAATAAAAAAACCAAAAAAAGCACATATGTGAAAAGGCATATTACCTTATTTTTCGGACTATAAGACGCACCGGACCATAAGATGCACCCAGTTTTTAGGAAATCCAGAAAAAAAAAGATTTAATACGTTTTCACATCAATTGGGATCATCAATGAATTTAATTGATGCAATATTCAAATTCAGCCACAGTGTGTCACTAGCCAGCAGTACAAACTCTCTCATGCTACAACATCGTTCACACTACAACTGATCTGTCAGTGTTCTGTGGATTTCGGCATCCCCTGCACCCCCCCGGCCGAGCCATCCATAGCCGAACTGAACACAGCTCTCCTCGTGTGTTCTCCTTGGTGGGGATGACAGGGGCATGTCAGCTATTTAGATAGGAAGAGCCGAACATTCGCAAATGACAGCATCCCGCATCTCTAGCTCACTCACTCTCCTCTCCCTCCTCGTGTGCGATCCACCACCGGCGGACCGTCCCCATAAGACCGCAGCACTTCCCCCCCCCCCAATTTTTGGGTGAAAAAGTGCGTTTTATGGTCCTACAAAATACGTGTACTTACCTGTCAAGCAGTTTCAAATCCTGAAAAAACTGCTACACAAAAAAATAAAACATACTTACCTTACCTCTACCACGTCTTCCTCACCTTCTTCACTGTTAACAAATCAAACTGTCACATCTCTAATTAAGTGCACATGAAGCCACTTCCAGAATCCATTCTTCTCAGGTCACTGACACAAAACCCTGCCCCCTACTCCTACAAAGAGATTTCGCTCCTCTGCAAAAGATCCATTAAGGGGGGGGGGCTATTGGCTGCATCCATGGAGCTGTTGGCTGGATGAAGAGAGGTTTCTCTCTCTCTTCTCTTCACCTATCACACAGTCTTGCAGATGTGACGCTGAAATCACATCTGTGAGACTGGGGATTTCCGTAAGCCACAAGGGCATATGGGAGAGATATCCCAGATAACCTTGCAGCTTGTGACATATTGCTGAGGCGATATGTAACACAGTGGGAGGGGCGGTCTCTAAAAAGACACCCCTCCTGCTGTCAGAAATATTTTTTTTATTTTCAATCGGAGATTCTTCCTCCGACAGGATCTCGCTGCTCCTGATCCTGCCGGAGGAAGAATAGAGAGCTCCTTCTCACTGGGGAACGGGGCGGGTCGAACACCCGCACTGCTCGCCGGCTAGAAGGAGGGCGAACATCCATTCGCGGCTGAACTGTCCACCTTGTGGATAGCTCGGCCATCACTATTTATAAGATGCCTGTTAGTTTTGTAATGTTCCCATAAACGTTTTCTACATCTTTAGAAATTTTGGTGATGGCAAGTAACTCACAAAAAACTAACAACAAAAACAGGGAGGGATAGAAGCAAAGACCCTTACTCATCTCCTACCCAAAACTGGAGCCTAGAACTCCTGGGACCTATGACGCAACAATGGTCCATTATTGTACTATAAATATATTTTTCTGTGTGTTTACCATTTTTCTTTATCTTGTGTTACATTCTCAAAGTTAGTAATGCTAGTTAGAAAAAGAATGCACACATGTCTCTTGACCTTATTTGCATTTCATAAACATACAAATTGCATTATGCTGGATGTATTTTTACTCTCAAAAATAAACTAGTCAATATTTTGTGACCATCTCTAATAGCAATCCACCTCAGGGCAGTGCATGTATTCCATCACCAAAATGTAGACTCTAATTGTGGTTTGGAGTGACTTGTTCACTAAAAAACAAGATGGATGCTTTGAGGGAGACCACACTACTCTTTAAACAAACCCATCATATTGGCATCAGAAAGTATATATTACATTGTAAATGTACAGTTAGGCTCTGAATACTGATTTATATATATGTAAAAGCCCAAAATATACAGGTAATCTGTGTTAAGTACTGACATGTAGAAATTACATTTAAATTGACATCCTGCAATTTATGCTTCAGATGTGATATTTCATACTGTTTTCTGTGTTTATAAATATATTACAGTTGACTCCGCTCCCAACACCCAAATGTCAGTGTGATATTTTGGATTGCATAATTTTTAGTGTGGCCTTTTCCTACATTAAAATAGAACTTTTCTTTTGCAGTCTCGTTTACATGATGACATGTTGATCCCTCCAAATCATGCTGAAAGTCCAGTGTGAGCTATTTCTCTTCCCCATATCAAAGGTTATGTGTTCATAATTTTATATCTAGATATACACATGAAAATCAAGTGAACAGATAGCACAAATATGTTCCTATGGATAATGCTTTACGGTAAGTGAATAATCAGAGATGTACACTAATGCTTCCTCAAAAAGTACCCTTTTAAGGCATCCTACGAAAATAAGGAACCCTTTCATTTTGCCTCATGCTGAAATATAGGGCATCCCCTTGAAAATAAGGCAATGGTGCCATTTTGATTCCCCCCTGTGTCATTTTAAGTGATCCCCCACACTGATACCCCACTGCAATATTCTTCTTCATGAAAAGTTAGACATCCCCCGAAAATAAGATGTAGGGCATCTAGGGCACTGTCTTATTTTTAGGGAAATTTACACAAAGAAATTACCACAATTCCCCAGTAGGTATATAACCAACATCCCAAAGACAATCTAACAAGTAGGGTTAATGGGTGGAGAGACTAGAGGTCCCAGTCTTTCCACCCATCAGAGGTTTTTCCTTACCGAAGCAAGGACAAGGGGACTTTCTCGAGGCCATCCTACTTAACAAACATTACCCCATGTGGGGATTTTGAATAGAAATGATTAGTTTAGTAAATAACAGACAAGGCATGGTCAGAATAGCAATACAGTTATAAATAAAACAAAAGGTTAACAAAGTCCAGTAATGTAGTCCTTGTTTAAAAACAAAACAGTCTTTTAATCTTCACATATAAAAAAAAAAAAAAAACAAGTGTCAAAAATTTCTCCAGGCTAAGATGATAAGAAATTATGTCCAATTCATCTTTTAGGTTTGTATATTGTCCCATCCACCTCGACGCGCGTTTCAAAAAGCGTTTTCATCAGGAGGTGTGGTTGTCGAGAGTTGTAAATCACTGGGTTGGTCAGCCCGCCGCGGAACTGCACACAAGGAACGAGGGGCCACTGTACGGTAGATGAGTCTATCCCTAAATGATGTACAGATCAGTAAAGAAAGATTGATCGATAAAGCGCATCCTCTCTAGCGTCCTCAGGTGCATGATTATTTTTAGGGAAACATGGTAGTAGAAACTTTGGAACAATGGCATAGAACCTATAGATAAATTGCCTTACATTTATAGGAAAATCAACTAACTTAGCTTTTCTCCTGGTGACTAGACCATTTAAAATAAAAGGGATAACACTATAAGTCTAATCACGCCTTAATGATCTATTTCAAACAACCCAAAGGTGTGCCACTGTATATTGAGATACCATTTTCTCTGTACAGATTTAATTTTTTTCACCATCATGAAAGTTAAATGTTCAACAGTCATTGGCTGTTAAATCCCCAAAACGACTTATTCCCTTCCCGGTGGCATTCTAAGCAACACATTTAATTTCTACCTTTCTGGATGCAAAGATTTAGAATTATCTATTGCTTTCCTTATTTAGTCAAAATCTACATTGAGCGTTATTAGTTTTTCACTTCGTTGGCTTCTCAAATTACATTGCAAACATTTTACTCCCAGGGTTCTCTGCAGAACATTTGCATTTTATGAGCACATTCCATTAGAATCATAGAGTACTTCTTATATTTATTCATAGGAGCTAGAAACTTGAAAGTTTTTAACTGACTGAATTTGACTGTTCAAGCAGATCTCTGCGTACCAAGGAAAGAGCAAGATACACTTCACTCATTAGTAAGGGAGCTGGGGGCCATTATTTTCTAATCTGCATTTATTAGCTAAAGAGTGGTACAAGAAGGAAAGACGTGGTCCTGTTGGGTCCAAACGTGTTAGAAAGTTTCTTGGTCCATTAAAAAAACTATATTCTATTCATAGGTGAAGCGTGATCGGCTCAGTAAGCACTTATAAAGTATTTTACATAAGTGATGGCTGAACATCGGTCTTGTCCGTTTGCAAACAGGTGGATTTGACTTTTAGAAAAGTCCCACGTCCGCCTGTTGGTAGGGAAATTCAAATAGTGGGGAATTTGAATCAGACAAAACCGGTAGTGAAGTCAGTGACGTCACTTCCGGTACATGGCGCACAAAGTGCAGTGTTCATATATCGGAAATTATGTCACTTCTGGTGCAGGAACCACACAGGCCCACACAGACACAGGAAGTGATGTCACTTACAACTTTTCATCGGAGACCGAGGTCTCTAGCCGGTCAACTTATTCTTGTTGGCAAAGGGGGCAGGTCGAACACCCGTAGTGTTTGCGGGCGAAATAAAAAGTTTGCCTCAAACTGTCCATCCTGCTTTCATATTCTGGTAAATAACTTTTCATGGGATAACACTGAAGTTACAACACTTTGATATGTAAAGTAATCAGTAATAAGCTTGTATCACTAATTTGCTGTTGTTTCTGAAAATATGCCATGTAAACTATAAATTTAAATAATAAAATGATGTTGACAATGCCATACGATATTTCATAAATGTTCAGCAAATTATAATTTTTTCATCTATAACACCAAGATGCAGTGGCGGTTTTAGGCATGGGCAACCTAGGCAAATGCCCAGGGCAGCCCCTCTCCCCCACGGCGTGCCATTGCTCTCTCTCCTCAGGGGTGGATTTGCTTTCCTGGATGGGCATTGGAACAGAGTCTCCCCTCACAAGCACCAACCCCTCCCTCCCCCAGCCATCAGACGGGGTGCCCAGGGCGTCATTCTCCCTAGGACCACCCCTGCCAAGATGAGTAATATTATGGGTTTGCTGATCTTATTATAAGCAAGATATAACAAAATGGATGGATCCCTAGTGAATATATTTGTTGTTTTACTTTAATCTTCTGTGTTTGTGCTCATTAGCTTTATTACATTTTATCAACCATGCACTCTAATTTGCTAAAGTGGTAGAGAAGGTGAAGAAGGCTAGTGGGCAATTAGTGGGGATTTTGCATTTCCCCAGTTTTGGTAGAAAGAATAGGGTAGCTTGAGATATATTCGAGTCGGATTATACTCAAGTATATATGGTAGGTTCCCAAACAGTACAATGACTCTTCAGTCTCAGTGAATATCCTAGGTAATCTTTAATATAAAGATAAGTTCCAGGTAGATATAAAATGAAACAAACTTGTAATGCAAGTAATGTAAAAATGTAGTGTGATGCAATATTTGCCTTTTGCTATCTATATATAGCAAAAATACTGGAGAAGAAGAAGCACAGTATGGAGCCAATTAGTTGAGATACAATGTTCAATTAAGTAGCACAGTGAAAGGAGGGAAAGCAAGTAGAAATGTGGTATGCTTCTTCCCTCATGGTTGGGGATTGACTAGATCTGTATATGTTACCTCACTACATTAGAAACTGTCTTACCTCCTGTATAAGACTGTGCTCCCATGTAAGGATCATTTAGCATTTCATGGGTTTAGCTTTGACCGGTTTCATAGCTGCTGTAACTTAAAATTTTGTTTGACAAAAATTCCAATATCTTGGAATGTGTCTTCTGTATTTATAACTATGTCTAAGCCAACAGGAAATGTCCACATTGTTATTATAACAGCTGTGCTCCATTCATTCATACAACATTGAACAAGGGAGTAATTCTTGTCTACTCTAAGAACTTTGTATTTCTGAAAGGGGAGTCTGGCTATTGTCTTTGGGCAATTGAACAGCTCTTATTTAGATATCAATCCAACATGATTCAGAGATCAACCAGTAATAACGCAGATAGATCTGTCAAAGTTTTTGAAATGCTTCCAGTGTTTTTCTGCTCTAGTCTGCCATCCTATTTGGCATTATTTTGGATGTTTTCCCTTTCTCTTACCAGTGATAGTCCATGTTGTCTTTGTTCATAATATGCATTTTAGTATCGAGTGTAAAGTATTTAGCATATGGGCATAGAATTATTACAAATAGAAGCCAGTTGATATCTTTGCAGACAGTGACAGATCCAAAGATTTCTTTAAAATCTGAAGACATCTCTGCTCTAATGGAAACATTTCTGAAGCTCATGCTACTTATGATGACAGCCACCTATGACATCATTCTCTACTCATGTATAGCTAGAATGGCAGGATACACAGTACCAGAAGGTGTTTTCATGAAACAGCTCATATTTTTTGTGTTCCTAAACATTTATTTTGCAATGTATGCTTTTGATCCTATACATGACTCTCATTAAAATTTCATGTGGGATAACCATCTTAACAGTGTCTTTATATCTGTTCTTATGAAAAGCTATATAACTATTGGTTATATTTTCAAAATTAAAGTGGCCATAGAGAGCAGTTCTTAGGCATTGAAAACTGTATTGATTATTGTGTACTGAAACTGGCATGTATTTATTATCTAATGGACTTTTCTTATCCATGACATGGCATATCACATAACATTAGGACTGAGAACTTGGATCTAATTTTCCAAGGTACTATGCAGAACTCTTCCGACCCTATAACACCACCACCTATCTTACCAAATTATGGACTTGACACTTTGGAGCTTGGGATTAAAATGGTGGCCTATTAATAAAATTTAATTTAACGTTTCTTAAATAATATTAATATGTAACATACACCAACAATGCATTACCATCTTCACAGATAAGGTTGCAAATCTTTAAATGTTTTTCTGGATCTTCATCCCACAACTCTACAATAATTCAAATATTAGGCCCCCAGCTGCAACAACCTAGACATCACAGGGATGATATCAAGTCATCTCACACCCACAGTCATTCCATATATACATTGCTCTCTATTTGTTGAACAAACTGACTGTAGGAAACAACACCATAGATGGGCTCACAGTTATCCCAATAAAGACCCTAACCGCCAGAGCCACTATGACTAATTCACCAACACCAACACTACATGTTGTACAATTGGCGGGAATACAGCTGCATTCTGACAACAAACTGAAGACCCCACATGGCCACTCCATAATTGATGACCTTGCCATACTCAAACACACCACCCTGGGGCCACATTTTCCTTCAGCTTTGCTACCCAATCAGGTAAAGTCACCTCCTCAATGCTATTATCTTTCAATAACAACCTTTCTTACTGGACTTTTCAAGCCTTTATGCCCTTCTGAGAGTATAAACTGAATATGACAAGCACCATCATGTCACCATCATGTGTTTTATTGTTTGTCAAGGGCTACCTGAACATTGCACTTATCCTAACATTATACTTTTATTCATAATAATCAATGATTAAAAAATGTTAGAAGGATGCTTTGAAAACTTATTTAAATAGGGATAGTGCATGGAATGGCAGAATCCTAACTTTCCTTTACTACCAATTAAAAAAAACAACACACAGTTGTTGGGTCAATATGTGCAGTAAAATAATATCTACTTAAATGATTGATTATTTAAATTGATAGAATTAAAATACCATACTGTGTATATCCCCCCTTAAACAGAGCAAGATGATAAAAATTTGAAAAATAGTCCCTAATTAGGTGGATATAAAAATCCACCCTGGTCCACACAGTAGTGGGACCTTCTAGAACTGGCAATTGCGGGCTGGCAAATTAAGTATAGATTTTAGGTAGGTTTTTTATAAAAAGATTTCTTTATTCAATGTTAAGATATTAAGAAACTGACAATTAATGGTACCACACAGGGTCCAACATTATTGTCAGCAATATTGAGAACATACAATATACAAAGATATTCATATAGCCTAAAATGATAGTTCCAAACGTGTTTTTTGATCAATCGGTTGTCCAGTATTTCTCCGACGCGTTTCGCCCCAAGGGGCTTCCTCAGGGAGATAGTCAGGACTGATGATAGATCACTTTGTACGTGGTAGAAAAAAGGCTATACAGTAGGGATAAATTCAGATGACAAACAGGTGGTCAACGTTTATCATACAACGGTGTCGTACTCCTGGTGTACCAGCTCGGGAGTCACTCCTGAAAGGGAGAGAGCCTCCAAAGAGCCTCGTCTCAGTGACTAGAAGCAGATCGTTGTAGAAAGGAGACACATGCCTGCATCTCATCCGGCCGCAGCAGCAGCGCCAGAATGATAGAGCAAGATGATAGCTTATCCTATAGATTTCTCTTACTATAGAATGAAGCAATCCTGTTACAACTGGCAGCTTCCCTTAGCAGAGTATACTTTACCTAAATTATGAGTGTTTTATGAAGGGAGGAGAGTGATTTAATTCTACTCAGTGCTTGGGAGGGCATCCACTTAAGGCTGGACAATTGCTCCTTCAGCTACATTGCTGTCATGCTGTATATCTGCCTCATGGAGAGTAATGACAGCAATAACCACAAAAACAGTCTCTCCGTATGAAACCGCAGTCCCTAAACAGTTACTAAATGTGACTGGTGTTATTGCGGCATTAATACATTCAACTTCTATTGAAAGAACAGTCAATTAGTTGCATGTTCTCTACGGGGCTGTTACAGCCATATTTTGTTCCACGAATCACCTTATCTCTACCTTCAAATGTGTTTGTTTTATATCACCATATGTTTTAGCAGGCTCTGTCAGTGCACAATAAAAAAGGTAAGATGCAGCTTCTCTGTTTTATTAGAGAAGGTGAAGTAAATCTCTAAGGTGATCTTGGGATGATCTACAGGTATACGTTCATCTGAAACTTATATTTAGCTTTGACCTATTTCATTGGGTTATTAATAAAAAATAAAACATAGTTTGTAGAGGTTATAGGTTGAGAAAGAAAATAGGTTTCATTGTTATTAATGAATAATTCTCTACCTGTTTTTTTGTTTTATTTGCCAATTTTTCAATTAGCTGATGACTAGGTGTAAAGACATTCCAATTTGAAGTTTTCATTGCATTTCATGGTGTATGGTGTATTGGTCCTTCCTGCATGTTAAAAGTAAATCTTTCCTGCCAAAAAGTAATCAACAAAATGTGAATTACCGTTTTGGTGTTTGAATAACTCAATAATCAAACATCTCTTTTACCCGGTATGTGTCTTTGAAAAGTTGTATTGCTGTAGAACTCATGGTTCATCGCACATTATCTGATCAGCTGATTGATTTGTATGTTCCCAATAGGCTGGTTAAGGTTATTCGATTATGTCCTGTTTTCTTTAACCTCCCTAGCGGTTGTGACGAGTCCAGCTCATCCAGTGCTGACATGCTGAAA
>CM070035.1:40083638-40100389 GCA_036250615.1 Ptychadena robeensis | reverse complement strand
TGGTGCGCTTTTGGTACAGAAATCTGTACCTATGCAGTGCGCTAGGGAGGTTAAAGGTTAGGAGAAGAAGCCATTCAATGTAGTGCAAATTGATCCTTTCTCCAGAAGTACTACTCTTTCTACGAGAAGTTGCCACATGATTTTACAATTGTGCGCCAGTCGTGCCTGTGTACTACAATGATAAATACAAATCCAAATTGATCACAATACCTTGAAAAATCATCAGATATTTATACGATCAGGCAAAATTTACCAACATTGTTGATCGTTTTAACGAAAATATTGAACCGTGTATGAGCACCTTTAGTCTTTACCATTATTACAACCGCATAAAGCAATTAATTTAATGTAAAGTTATATGTCACATGATTGTGACCTCGATTTCCAATAATCAAAGATCTCTGGTGTAGCTTGAAGTGGATTTTAAGAAAAAGAAAATATTCATTTGTTTACTAGTCATATATGGTGTTTATCCTAGGATTGATTGACTGGTGGTTGTGCAGTAAACTCACAGGCAAGAAGATCTTTGACTATGGAGAGAATACTAAGCAAGCAGAATGTCAACCTGTAGATCATAGCTGTCAAGTTTGAAACCAAATAAATGGAGGACGTACAGGAAGTGACATCACTGAAGTAACTTCCAGTACACGGATCATGGCTCTTCCGTGTTCCACATACCAGTCAGTGACATCATTTCCGTTGCTGGGCTTACTTTTTGGCTGATCTAGCTGATAATGTGCAGGGTGGGACATTAGCAGGGATAGCCCCTGCTAGATCATCGCGATTTGATGAATCCGGGATTTCTTCAAATCAGGATTTGCCTGGGAAATCAAAAAAAACATGACTTTCCTGGCCAAACGGGAAGGTCGGTAGATAGGCTTTTACGTGCCATAAGGTTATCATGACTCCTGTCTTGTAAATCACTGTACTCTTTAGACTAACATCCATATACCAAAGACACACTGGTAGGATCATAGACTCATTGATCCTCTCCCTCATGTTATCTGTCCTTTACTAGTTATTCACAACTATGACATATGAGTAATGTTGTGTTAGTTACATATATACAACTATGTAAGGGACATTAGATTGTGAGCTCCTCAGAAAGAGAAAAAGTTAAATAACTATGTACTCTATACAGCCCTGCTTAATATGTCATAGTATGAGTTAATATTAAAGTGGACCTACCACCAGAAATGTATGTTTTTATGAATGGCACTAGAAGTGCCAATAATAGGCAGGAATGCAGTAAAAAAACTCAAAAACTTACCTGTAATGACCATTTTAACAAGATAACCCTCACTTCCTGGTTCGCTGAAGGCAACACGTGAAACTGGGGGTGCAATATCGTGGGTGGCCACTGGGGGGGGGGGCGTTCAGTGATCTTCTGTGGGAATTTTCAAAGCAGATCACTGCTTCCTGTGACGTGCTGCCTATTTCTGCCTAAAATGAACCAGGAAGTGAGAAGAGCTGTGGGATAATCTTATTAAATAAGCAAGTACAGGTAAGTTTTTGAGTTTTTTTCACTGCATTCCTCCCTTTTATTGGCACTAGTGCCCTTCATGAAAACATAGATTTCTGGTGGTAGGTCCGCTTTAATATAATATCACTATTCAAATCTCTTCTTGCAGTAATGAAGACGTTACAGCCAAGGCAATTATAATATAAATGATTACAGCTTAAGCCTGTGTTAACAAATAAATAATAAAACTCTTATTTTAGTATTTTACATTTCCAGCAGTAAAATAAAGTAAGTTAATCCTAATCATGATATTGATTTCTGGAAACAATTAATTGCACAGTATTAGTAAGGAATTACTTTTCGTTCTATAAAGTACAATTGCCAGATGTTAGACTAGAGCTGCTTCCTACAGATCAATATTAATATATAATGTGTTATATCATTAAACTGACATTTTCCTATTATGGTCTTGTGCTCACTACTTTTGTTCTTATAATTAATTAAAGATTATAAAGTATATACAGAAATTGTGCTGCTTGAACCTCTTAAGGGCAGTGCTTGTGGGTGACTATTCAGACACAGTTTGTCTCTACTGGGAAATTGCTTTACGGAACTTGCCTCAGCCAGAAAAGTTGTATTATGTTGGTAGATAAATGTTTTAACAATAGGAGACACTGTTAAATCATTCTGCCTGTTCTCACTATGATCTTGAATTTTTTTTGCTGATTCAGCAGCTTTGTTGCACTTTGTTTTAATCTACGGCCTCACAGAAGATTTTCTGGCCTAATTCTGGGCTCCCTTGGCTGCAACTTTCTTGGACTCTCCTGTTACCCAAGCCTTTACCAATGTCCCGACTGGTTTTCGAAAATTCTAATGTCATTCCCTGTCAATGCATATTGTACAGTATTGTAGGAAATTACACCCATAGATATAATTTAGCAATTAAAAGTCAATCACCTGTGGGACCCTGTTTGCCATCCAAAATAATGTGATCGGCCACAGAAAAACAGACATGGCTGTTCTCTGGTCAATCCCGATTTGGGCCACATGGATTGGTCGCTCCAGGTGGCCAGCTGCAATCTGTGGGCGATTTTGTGACCAATCGATTGTGGCAAGCATGCACACCAATCGATTGGGCGCAAAATCTCCCACGGATCTATGTGTGTATGGGGGGCTTTAAGCTAAGCTTGATTCTACATGTTATGAAGTGTGACTTTACTGCAGACTATGTGAGAATTCTGATTGCTGAACCTATAAAATGAAGTAACCAATTAGAGTGAGCAAGAAGCAACGCTCATAGCAATTTGCCAATTGCAGATAGCTAAAAGTTTGGCCGTTTTTTAGTTCTTAGTTACATTTACCAGGCACAGTCATTCTGATAAGCATACCCTTCCATCCTCTGTTTACCAGCAGCTAATTATATGTCCGGAGACTTTGGACAACAGCCTAGTGGAGGACATGGCTGATCTCATTGAGTTGGGATAGAGTCTCAGTCCATTGTGGGCATGCAAGGATGATTGCCATGGGTAGAGCGCTACATAATTAATGTGAACGGGACATGAAAATCCACATGTGGCATTTATCATAAAAGTAGCAATCAGACGTAAAAGTGTATAAACCAAGTGCCACTACTGGAAATGGATCTGTTTTTTTTTTAAAATAAATTTTCTCCTGTGGCTTACACAATAACTATACAATGTAATGGCCTACCTTAGGTAATAAATAAACAGATAAAGCAAGACACTGATACTATATCTACTAGTAGAACTAAAAGTGATTTACAGGGATTGTAACATGTTTGGTTAGCTTCAGGAAGTTTGCTATTTTGTGCCTATAAACTGGACGGTATGTGAGATGTATCTGCTAACAGTTGACTATTCTTGTTGTGAGCTGGAGCAATGTTCAGTCTTGCCATCACACTTCACATCTTTTTCCTTCTCAACATAAACTTCACCCTCAGTCACCATCAAGCGGTTGTATTTTTTTTTTTTTATTCGTGTTAGATGAAGAAATCACACTTTATCTGAGTGAAATGAAACTACTGACGTGCAATGCCGAAGGTGAAATTGGAAATGAGAAATGATAACTAGAGGAATAGAGATATACAGTAAATGTGCGTCTGCTGCCTTCCACCCAGCAAATCGTTTTTTATGCATCTGTCTACTCTCTAACTAATGCATTCAAATATCTTAATTTAAGAGGATTATGGCGTGGGAATAGCTTGAATATTTTTATTTAAATATATATTGAGTTTGAATTCCCTCTTGGCAGTTTTTATTAGTTTACTGAGGGGTACAGTTTAACATTTAGCATAAGGAAAGGAGAGTTTATAGAAAAACGAGACCACAAGTCCCAGAACATATATGCTGGTATCATGGCTCCTTTGTGAGATCCTGATTGGACATAAAGTATTGTTTATATAAAAGCAGTTTTAAACTAAAACAAAAAAAAGCACATACATGAAATAGACACATTACTTACCTGTCAGCAGTTCAGATCCTGTAAATCTGCTACACAAAAACAAATAAAACTTACTTACCTTCTTCATGTTTTATCTGATGGTGGCAGCATGTTGATTTAGGGCAAGAGAAGCCACTTCCTGATCGATTCTTCTTTGGGCAGCCAGCAGCTGACACAAACCCCCCCTCCCCTCTCCCCCCTCACTCCTACACAGACAGAGACTCCTCTGCAGAAGAGCTCTGTGTGTAGGAGAGGGGGGGGGCACCCGGCTGGATCCATCTAGCTGTAGCTGAGTAAAGAGAGGCTTCTCTCTCCCCTCTTCACAAAGTCTCACAGATGGGACGCTGACTTCACATCTGTGAGACTGAAACACAGGGGCTTATGGGAGAGAATTTCCAGTAACCTCTGTAGCTTGTTATGTCTTGCCTAGGGGAGATGTTACACAGTGGGAGGGGCTGTCTCTAAAAAGACACCCCTTCTGCTGTCAGAAATCATTAGCTTTTTTTTTTTTTAGTAGGGCATCTCTGCAGTATCGTCTGAGCTTCAGCTGATACTGCAGAGTGACCTAACAAGTAGTAGGTCCCCTTTAAACCTCACCGAGCACAGACCCAAAGGACTCTTTAGAAATTGAATAATTTACATTAATGCTGACAAAAGTTAATGATTTTTTATAATGTACATTCCAATTCCATGCTGCACAAATGTATACAATGTTTAGTAACACCATGTACTAACTACACCAAATACAATGGGATGTACAATGGATACTGCCCAGACTGTTTAGGGGTATTTCTACACATGATGCCTCAAAGTGACCCATCCATGACCCAAATCTGCCCACCCACGGTGTACCCGTGTGCTAGGACCTGTTAAATGCCGTATTGGCATTAAACCATCCTAATAAGTTGAATTGACTCCATTGACTTGGTGGCACGTCATTGCCCTTGCATTGTCATTGGCGCGACACATCACATCATAGCCCATTGCTTTGAATGGCCCGAGTCTGAGCCAAACACAGGGAAAAAAAAATTTGATGTGCACCTAGCATAAAGTGAATGGCCACATGTCCATTAGCAGCCTGACCCTACCTTTTTTACTCACATTTCAGCATTCAGAGCATTGTGTCAGCGGCATTCCAGTTGGATGCCAAATATGCCAAACCTTGCATGATAATTCTGAGATCTTTTTGTGAAGGAAAAATAAAAGGAATACTGGGAAAGTATAGTCATTTCTAATCTGTAGGTTGTTTGAGGACTATGGGAAGTATAGAGTTAAGTCCCCCATACCCCTGAAGAACAGAATGACTGTGAAAAACAGCACCTACTTCTTCCTGTAGATTAATGGCTTTTATGATGTCCTACTGTACAAGTTATATGGTTAAACTTCGAGCCAGAAATGGAGAAACATGCAGGAGAGCAATTTTCAGCCAATTCTCTCTCCCTATTTGAAGAATGATTAAATTAAATGCTGGGCGAGAAATGCACTTTCTTGGCTGTAATGAGGTTTAAAAATGATCCAAAATAGATAGAAAACGTTTTTCTTCCTCTCTTCTTTTTACTGTAAATTGTGTGGTCATTACATGGCTCTGAAAACGAAATGTCTAATGCACAGAATATTGAATGTGTTGACAAGCTGCAAGATTTATCAAGCAATGCTTTTAAAGGGCTTACAATATATTAACACCAGCTGCGCTCATCCATGCTATTTGACCACAAAGCCACTGGCCTGATTTAACACTGTTTACTGTGTTATTAAAGCTCTTCTGCTACTTTTAACTCTTCCGTGGCCAGATCTCCTCTCTTCTGCATGTGCTTTTAGAGACTAGAACCATATAAAAAAATGAACAAGAGCTTGAGTAAGGGCTCTTTTTCTCTGGTGGTAAACGAGCCATAAACGTTACCGACCGGAAGATGCAACATTAGGCGTCGGCCTCCATGGGGTCCTTATCTAGACAACCTACGAACATCTGCACTGTTTTGCAGCTGCTCGCAGGCATTTGTATCCCGCTCGGCTGCGGGATGCAGCAGCTCAGGAAACAACAGTGTAAATTTAGCCTATTTGTAGCAGTAGTATTAGTTGTAGTAGTAGTATTTGTTGCTGTGGCTTATTGAGTACATGAATATTTGTGCACATAGGGTTTGCAATTCCTAAATCAAACATACCCCCAGTGTATATACAAGGAGTTTTAATTGAAATATGTATTTGGAGCACTTGTTAGAACTTATGTATGCCCTGTACCATACCTCATTTCTTATATAGGCTTTTAAATCTAAGCCCCAGACAATCAATCTGCCTACATTACCACCTTCCATTATTTTGTTTGAATTTACTTTTACTTCAGCAAATTTATGGTTATAAATCATTTCTGCTTTTGAACTTTCTATACATTTTGTTTACACCACTGTAATACATTTATTAAATGTATTCATTTAAAAATGTGTGTGCACCATGTGTGTTTGGGTATGCTCACTATTTCCTCCCTTCACTGATATAAATTGGTCATCTAAGGAAAAACAAGAGCTAACCAATAAGTTATAACCATATATTATATAGCTATTTTTTATTATTTTTTTTTCTTCTGGGAGCTTGTTTGTCATCCGTCTTAAGGGAATTTGGTTTAGAATATTGCATAAAGGCTATCATTAAACACAGCAATTTACATTGTACTTCTCTGGATCCCATTGCGTGAATGAGCGGGTAGGCGTTTGTCCGTGAGCACACTTGTTTTGGGAGCAGTTAAGCCTTTTGTAGGAATGACTGGAAATATTCTGCATATCAGTGTCATGGAGCATGAAACCTGGAGACGCAAGGCCCATTAAAATACAGGTCAGGGAAACTTATTCTGTTCTTTCCAAAATGGAAAGCTTTAATTACCATCTCGCACTGGTTGAAAAATCATGACCCTGGTAATGTTTTTTTGCTGATGCATTTGCTAATAAGTGGAAAGTAGGGTGATAGTTATAATCTACAGCACTTTATAAATGCTGACGATGATTAGAAGTTTTATTTTTCATAATGATCTAGAAATGTAGTTAATAGGCCATAACTAATGATCACTAAATGGGAATACTGCAATTTATTTAGCTTTTTTCATCAGAGAAAACTACTTTTAAACCACTATTGAAAAACCTCCTGAGCAAATCATGAATATTGCATTCAAAATGTATTTGAAAAGAGAATTGTCTAAAGTGTGAAAATGTTCTGCTAAACAGTACAATCTAAGGCGCTGGTTCTTCTGTAGTAGAATAAACATACTATATAGACAATAGGAGTGAAACCACTGCCATCATGTTATCGTTGTTACAGTAATTTTTCACTAACTACCTTATTTTTCGAACTATAAGACACTTTTTACCATTAAAATCAATGGCAAGGTGTCCCTGCGCCTTATGGTCCGAATATGTAAAACTTTTTTTTATTTTTTAGTCTCAACCATCCTGGGAGCAGTAGCTCTGCATCCCAGGAGACAGAAATGTGTTCCATTCCCTCCAGCCAAGCCAATTGCCACTGCCAAAAAGAGATTTTAGCTGCATTAGCACTAGCAGTACCCATTCTCTGAACACACTGACAAAAGAGACACATTTTACAATTAGATAGCATGAGTTGTGTATTTGCATTAACATTCTGCATTGCAATACATACATATTGTGACACAGACTCATTTCTCCTCACATATGTAAATAGCTGTCCATTGATAAGTTGTTCAGTGTTAGATTGTAAAATGTGTCTTTTCATAAGTTGATGTGTGTTCAGAAATTGGGTACTGCTAGGACACATGGTAAAGTTTTCAGCCCTCACTCTGCCGGACGTAAGACCTCCCTCCTGGCACTGATCTATTGGCTTGAAGAATATAGAATACTGTATGATCCAGTCCTGCCTACTCTGCTGGAATATTCTGTATATTCACTTGATATTTGAATAGCTGTCTGGTTTTTTTTTTTCCTTAATTTTCTCTCCAAAATTTTGTGTGCGTTTTATGGTTCGGTGCGTGTTATAGTCCGAAAAATACGACACATGTGTGCCCGTTAACTAAAGTCTTGTCTAGACAGGTGAAGTCACAGCCAATAAATTGCAACCGTCCCATAGGGAATGAATGGGGCAGTTGATGACCAACAACCTCCGTTAGCTTATAGACAGAATGTGATTATCTCTTTTCCCACTGACAAGATTGTTAATCACATTGGTGTGTGTGTACTGTTTGTATATTCGTTTACCTCCTGTGTTCCTAAAGGAAGCCATACGTCTGTTTAGCAGTATCGTTAATGCTCTCCGTGCGCCCCCCTGTGGCTGGAAGTGTTTATTACTGTGCATGCTCAATTGTCAGATACTTGTACGATCGACTACAATTTACCAACATGTTTGATCACTGCTTGATCAATTTTATGTATAAAAGTATAATTGTATTCTTTTTACTTTTTTATTACTGTCCACGGCCACTAAAAGTGGCCATACATGTTATTTCCATCCTATACAAATTTATTAAAATTTAACTCAATTAATTTTTGGTCCAATTGAACAGAAATACCGAACAATGTATGGCTACCTTTAGTGTCTGTGGACACTAAATAAAACAGAACACATGTATACTTAATACTATTTATTAGAGCAATAGTGTGTTGATGGCTCTTTGCCCCCTTCCTACTTCTAGCATCTCTAACATCTTGCTTTGCAAGTCTGGCTCTCATTACAATGATACAATAGTGAGGACAATTGGGTGGTGGGATTGGACAATGGCATGCAGTTGCTGCTATCAGGGATCTCCACACTTCTAGGATATGGGGAAAATCAGCATGAAAGCTCTAATCTCACAAACACATTTATTAAGCATCTTCCTACTTATATCTTGGTTGCAGGTTTTGCTAGAAGGGATTGCACCAATCTAAATATAATGGTCAACCAATTACTGCATACTTCTGGTCTTTGTCCTATAGCTGGGAAAGAAAAGATATTATATCTTAAAGACATTACTGGAAGTATTGACAGCTATTGACATTTTGGTATAAAGATTCTGGGCACAAAGTACTACACCAAGGAATGTTGACTGCATTGTATACATATTTACAATCCAGAGGGAAGCACTGATGCTTGGCTTTGATGATGTGCTGCCAAACAAAATACAGATATGTAGACAAAAGACTTGGCTCTCTTCAAAGCAAAGTTCAAAGGCGTGCGTCGAGGCGGTAATACATAACATATGATAACCATACACGGCCCTCTTTTACTAAAAATAAAAGCAATTATTTATACAGAACCCTGGATGCTTGTGTTCCATTGCACATGTATTCATGGGCAGCTTCATTACGTTACCTAAGATCTAATATGCCATTTTGTCTTGTTACATATCTAAGATAAACCATAATTGGGAGATGTTAACAATATTAGGCTGGCTATCCCTGAAGGGGAGAAACAATGCACATTTACCTGTCTAACATGTCTAGCTGTTTTACTTCCAAGACAAGCTGCCCAATTATCTGAGCAAACTGCTCTCGCACAGCTTTGTGAGTCTAGCTATTATTGTGCTGCGGTATTATTTTCTTTCTCCGAGACTTGTTATTTTTCAAGTTTAAGATATTTGGCTGTGGTTGCTGAAGGTAAACATAGTCATTTTTTCAGGGGTTTAAATACAAATGTGTGGAGCCCATCAAGCTTAATCCAAAGGAGGGACCATTTACAAAGCATAGGGTTTAAATGCATTAAATGGAGCCTAGCATAAAATATATTTTATTTTATGTTGCATTTAGGAAAGCAAGTGCAGATATTTTTTACATTACATTTAACAGCATCCTACCACTTTGTCTATAGCAGTGTTTTTCAACCACTGTTCCTGGATGTTGCCTGGTGTGCCGTGGGTTTTTGACCCCACCCTCGGCCCTCCTATCTAGCTGCCTCTTATAGTATAAGTCTTATACTATACGAGGCAGCTAGATAGGAGGGCTAAGCAACCACATCCTCACAGAGCCGGTCCGTGTAAGTGTAAGTGCTCCGCGATTATGCGTATTGTCGGTGCCCTCCGATTATTTTCATGAAACAAGTGTGCCTTTGCCCAAAAAAGGTTGAAAAACACTGGTCTATAGGACCCGGATAATGTTTTAGGCACCATCTATGGCAGGAGTGTCAAACTCTACAATTGGGGATTTCTTTTTTCATTTACCTTTTGTACATTGGAATATTAAGGTATATTAGTGAGATTTTTAGGAGCTGAACTTCCACATGAAAGCATAACAAATAAAGGAAGGAGCGAAAGGTTGAGCCGCAAGTCTCACCCATTTTTCTTGGACTTCACCCAAACCTGGACAATGAATATATGATCTACTTACCTTATAATGTATACCAATGCACACATAATTAGTATTTTGTTTTACTTAAATTATGTAAAATAAAAATGGTCAATAAAAATGATTAAACACAGCAAAAAAAAAAAACAAATAATGCAGCCACACATGGAATGAAGCTATGAAATTGAAAGCTACAAAATATAAATAGTTTTTAATGCTTTCACTTTAAACTTCCAACTTTTCCAAATCTGTTTTTGTATAGACTGCAAATTCAGTAAGGGCTTATCCCCACTTGAGTGATCACCCACGGAGCGATTTATGATCGAAGGTGATCGCTGACATGTATTTGATGGGGCTTATCTCCACATCCGCGGGCGATCGCCCCTGATCGTGGCCATAGACATGAATGGGTGTGGTTAGATGTCCTGTCCCACCCCCCACTTCCTGCCTGCAGGTGCTGTGCAGGGATTCTTATTGCGGGAGACCATGGGAGATTGCTGGGTGCTAGCGATCTCCTGCAGTATCTGCACCGCGATTAGAACCACAGCAGAATGCAAAAGGGGGCACATAGCCTAACAGAGGGCTGTCGGTGACAGCTGCTGCCCTATACTAAGCTCAGTAGTTGAATCAATCATCTTCCATACCCCACTATAAACGGTTCTGCCTGAGTTCCATAAAAAAGACCTTATAGTTAGATGCCTCTCAGGGAAGGATCCCGCAGATGATGATGGCTATGCCAAGAGACATAATGGAAAAAAATAGGGGGGCAGTGGCCGAATCAGTCGTATGTCTGGTTACATTTTATATTTGAGATGAAGCAGTGTGTGGCTACTTCTTTTTTTGGCATGATTAATCTTGTCTTTGAAGGGGAGAAGCCCTATTTACCAAAATCTAAGCTTTCATTGCTGTGTATTATGATAGCTCCCGAAAGGACAATTATATTTTTAACAATGAGCCATCTCTATGCAAAGCAGGATCTATAGTCACATAACACTTTTGTAAAGCTCAAAGACTAACAAATAATTGACCTTGTCAGGCCGCTATAAAGGGGAGCCTGTATTCCCCAAATAACCCACACCTGCTAGTATGCTACTGCATGTTAACATTGCAATTGAAATTTATATTAATCACAATAATTTAAAGGTCAAAAGAGGTATGTTAGATCCTCAGAATGATATGTGTAATTTATACAATGTTCATAATATTACCAAACTTATGAAAATGCCACTGATGTTATTATTTCTATCTGATTACACCCAACTTGATAACATAATGCTGGCCATACACATGCCGATAAACGGCCGGATTTTAATCTGACCGATGGGCGTGCGCGCTCTCGCCGTCGGTCAGGTTAAAATCCGGCCGTTTATCGGCATGTGCCCACATGGGGCGACAGATCCCTGTCGCCCCACGGCTCGGCCGGCCAGAGATCCGACATGTCCGAAAATCTCTGGCCAATGGGAGCCGATGCCATAAGCAGCAATGAAGACGGCGTCTCCATCGCTGCTTATGGCCGGCACACAAAGGGTGCCTGGCCGATTGTGGGGCCCCAGAATGCAATGGGAGGCTAACGTGATGACGTCATCACGTTAGCCTCCCGGAGCGATATCGGAGGGTGATATCGCTCCAGCTCGGCATGTGTATGGCCGGCATAACTAAGAGCCTATTGATAGTGGGTGGCATTAATGCACAGATAATACACTGTGATGAACTACAATGGGCCTTGTTAGGGCCTCTTATTTTGGTTGGTCTGCCCGGGCTCCTTAAAATTAAATCTTCCTAAAGTGCTTTGACTAGTGTTCCACTCCAATACTGGTGCCACAGTGGAGTCATATATAGTATATTACTGTAGATAGAGCACAAAAAGTAATTACAGATTTTAATGCATATAATGCACAAAAAAGAGACATATTTTAATTTCCAGTGGTGTAAAATGTGTCAGGAAATATTGATGCCTTCATTTTTATGTGACAAGCATTGCACAAAAGAGAAATTCAGGCATGATCAGGTAATGCACACAAGGGATTTGCAGAAGTACTTCTAGCAGAAACGTATAGCTTCTAGCGAGCATTTTTTTTTTTTTTTTGCTAGACTTATGAAAAACAAATGGTCTGTTTGCAGTGAATGAAGTGTAAAATATGTAATTACCATTCATTGTTCCAAACATTTTGCAATAAAAAGCATGAAATTAAACTTTATTGCAAATTCCTCTCATTTGAAACACTTTTACTAGGAAAGCAGATATGCTTTAGGTCAGGATGAATTTTATTTAGAAGATTTATAGCCAGCAGAGGATAATTGGAGGCAAAATTCACTGTTTGGAGAATCGGATCCGGTAGTTAAACACTGAACTGAACAAATTAGCTAAAATAATTAGCGCTAAAACAAAACGGATTTTACAATTAGATTCTTGTGGAACTGTATTGTAATTTAGCAAGATAAAATATAAAGTTGGGAAAAGAAGAAGTGTTCAAAGTAGGACTTAAGATGAGGCAATAAAGCTTATAATTGTTACCCGAGAGCTGGCTAGATTCTCTTGTTATGTAATTTAGATACCAGGGAATGTCAGTCTAAGCTGAGCTATAGAAATGTTTGGATTCGTTGGTTTTGTTCCTCCCGTAACAGGTCCCCAAGAACATGGAGTTTAAATGGTCACAGCAGCTCTTTAACACCTTTTAAAACACAACAAGCAATTAACAGGTAACTGATTACTGTTATTCACAGAGAAAAAAGTCTTTGGTGTCCATTAGCCAAAAAAGCTTTCCTAAACACACCCAATGTATAGTAACGTTCTTCCCCTGCTTCACCCCAACTGGCTTGGGGACAATACTGGGGGACGACCTCTTAAGTCCCTTTTTACCACCATGGCTGCTATGATGAAATATAAATATAAGGAGAGATTGGAAAATAAGGAAAAAATAAGGCAGGTAGGTGGGACAGTCTTCCTTGCTGACCTGTTTGGAACTAACAGAACTAACAGAAGCCCCTAGTAAGGACTTCCCCCTGTGGCTCTTCCCAGCCACATGACCTCAAATCATGTGAGCCCACATGCCAACCTCTATATTCTTTAACTCTAACGGGGCCAGGCAAGCCAAATGTGTTCAGCACAAACTCTGTTACCTCCTTAAATCAGCCGATGCTTTGCATGGAGACCCGTGGTTTCCATGTAAAGCAATGGACATTGGCCATATTTAACGGTCATGTCCGATATGGCTGTTTTCGAGCGGGATTGATAGGTCCCGCTAGAAAACAGCGATGGACCATATCTTCATGTCTGTACCCTGCTTTACTCATATGCTTGGAATCTATACGTAATTTGCTTATTTAAAAGAGAAGAAGCTGGGTTGAGAAATAGGGTGGTAGCAGTGATAAGGTGAGAGCAAAAGCATATTAAGGATAGAGATGGAGCAAGAAAAATTTATGGAGATAGCCAGTGTTAGAGAAAGAGCTTGCACGCTGGGCAAGAGAGACTTGTTGTGTATTCCAGATACTCCGGGACTCCGTTACCTCTTTACTCATTTGCTTGAAATCTTTAGGTAATTGGCTCATTTAGATACTTTTAAACCTACAGGCCAACTTTTGAAGTAGGCAGAATCTGGCGCTTCTAATGGAAGCCAAAATATTATGTTGGAGAGCAGAGATTGAAGTAAAAATTTGGGCAGGAAAGAGTGATGGGGCGAAAGGGAACACAAAGGGGTAAAATAGATATTGTGCTGGCTGTGGAAAAAAGATAATGGGTCAAGAGAGAGAGAGAAAGAGGGTGAGAGTGAAAGCTGGAGTTAGATGGGACAAGAAAGAAAGAAGGGGAATGCTGAAAGGTTAGAAAGACAGCATGCTGGGGCTAGATATAACGCATGAATGACTGATTAGGCTTGAAATGCTGGGGTAAAAGATAAGAAGCTGGGTTAAGAAATGGGGTGGTAGGAGTGATAAGGTGAGAGAAGGAGCACAATAGGGATAGATATGGAGCAAGAAAGATTGATGGAGAAAGCCAATGTTAGAGAAAGAGCTTGCAAACTGGGCAAGAGAGACCACTAGGGAGAAAAAATGGGGGGGGGGGGGGATAGAATGAAGGATTACAAAAAGATGGGGGGAGAGATAAATGTGCTGGAGTGAAAGATGTGCCAAGAACAGGTGACATGTTGGTTCTCTGTCGGATCCAATTCTGAGCCCCCGATCAATTGGACGCGATCACTCGGACAAGGTGGTATGCAGTGATCGGATCCTCTTAATTGGCTGATGGATTGCAGCTCCCATTCCCGCTGAGATCGCCGGAATCAATTGGGTGAGTGATCAATTGGCCATGGAATCCGACACATGTATGGCCAGCTTTAGTTTCTAGGAGATGAAGCATGCAAGACAACCCAACAAAGTAGGTTCTGGTCACCTCAGGGAAGGTGAAGAATTTTTTAATAATTGTACATGGGACTTATTTAGACTGTCATACTGAAGCCTTTACATTTTGAAAGGGTGTGCAATTAAAGTGGTCTGTAATCTTTAAGGGCCCTTTCACACTATATGTGTTTTTTTAAAGGCATGCATTTTTTATAGTCATGCGTTTCTGCATATATACAAAAATGCATGGGTTTTTTACATTACATCTGCTTTTGTGTTTTTTGAACAAATCAATAAAAAAATGCAGGAGAAGTGAATCAAAAATGCATACAGCAGGGAGTTTTAAAAGACGCATGCGAAAACGCTGCGTTTTTAAAAACACAATATATGCAGTGGGAATTGTAACATTGGATGTCTATGTAAAAAAAAATGTGTGCGGTAAAAAAATGCAATAAACATATATACATATGCAACATATATAGTGTGAAAGAGCCCTAACATAGTGCATTTCTTCAGACTTTACAATTGTATAGGATTGAAGAGGTTAATATTACCCACAAAACAATGCAATCAGCTGTTGTGTACTCATTTGAATCTTTTCAGACTCATTGCGTTTTACTGTGTCCCTTCTGTTGCAGGACATCAATGTCATAGGTGCATTCACTGCTATAATATCTCAGCTCTTTCTCTTTCAGAAAAGGAGCAACAATAAAGAGTAATTTAGGACCTCAGCAGCAGAATCATTATCTGCTTGGGCAGTCATCTGGCACTACTTTAGAAGGATTCATAGTAAATATGTTCAATACAGAACTGATGGAAACCATCTAAAATGTGCTTCATACAGAGATGATCTTTAGTTACCCAGCAGTGATGTATTATGGAGAATGCAGAAAGATATGACATGGTGGTATATTGATTCACATGGCCTGTTCAGGAAAATGCAATTAGGCTGCTGGAAAATGACTTGTTGCTGTATATGTCATGAGATGGAAAGGGACCACAATTCAGCCACATCCCAAAGTCTGATGAGGATGTAATATAATATAACAATATATTCTAACATACAACTAGTTGGCTTAAATTGGTTGGGAGAACCCTGTATAGCATTTCATGTGATAAGACATATGTGCAGTTTAGAATTGATTTATAATTAGGAAATGAAAGCTGTGCTAACTGTAATGCAAACTCCAAAAGTACCAAACACATTAAATGTGTCCACCCAAACCTGCACAAATAGTTCTACTACCAGATGGAAGGTCCACAGAACCCTATATACACTTTGCCTTTATTGTGACAGCTGAGCTACTCAAAAGAGTTGAGTCCATTTTCAGGACTCAACCATTACCTGTCCTCTTGTTTAACATAATTGTTTTGATAGAAGCTAATGCTAGAATTGGGATCTTTTTGAGATACTAGTTGAATTTCATTATAAACACATGTATTATTGTAATGCTTAGGCCAATAAATAATTAAAAGAAAAGACTATCTCATCTTTTTATGACCTATGTAATGTTGTAATGTGTTATATATGTAACATACAATATAACTGTAAGTGGAATGCAGTGGCATTGATATTGGATGGAGTGTCAAGGCAATAATAACCACAGTATACACCAATGCACTCCCTTTAACTTTTTTCCTAGGCATTGGACTCACAAATGTTATTGTGTTAAATACCATCCTGCCAGCAGCTATCCCATCCCAACATGTGGTATTTTGCCACCACTCTACTAAACACAATTATTCCTTCTAAAAGCCTTACAAATTCTTGTACTTGACAACAGTTTACAGTCGACCCTTGACTAACAAACTTAATTTGTGTAATGCCTGGCATACACATGCCGATAAGCGGCCGATTTTTCAACTGACCGACGGGCGTGGCATTAGCTTCAATGAAGACCGTCGTCTTCATTGAAGCTAATGGCCGGCACACAGAGGGTGTCGGCCGACTGAAGGGGCCCCATAATGCACCAGGTTGCAAACGTGATGACGTCATCACCTTTGCATTCCGGGCATATCGGAGCTGGTCTGTCTGCAACCCGTCGGGGTGTGTATGGCAGGCATGAGTCAAGTTGGTTGTAAGTTAAGTTGGTTGGTTTTTATCATAGGAAATAATGGAAATGACAATAATCCATTCCGGACTGCACAAATTACCACTTACCGTATTTTTGGACCATAAGACGCAATTTTTCACCCCCAAAATTGGGGGCAAAAAGTGC
>CM070035.1:40056283-40071650 GCA_036250615.1 Ptychadena robeensis | reverse complement strand
GGAGGCTGAGGAGGGGGTCGCCTGCCTAACCTGTCCGGACGGACCCGGATCCTGACACCTCTAGTGCATTATATGCAGATATAAACAAGCCTTCACATAATAGTTATGAAAGTGTTCTGGACACATCTTTCCAAAATTAATGCAGATAATGTGGAGCTATTGATGTAACAACCACACTTATGGAAATGTTTCTGTCCACAGAATTTATTTCCATTCAACCAAAAAAGTGCAGGTAATGATGTTAGGCTAGGCGTTATGGAATGCCGATATCCCCTGCGTTAATCGCATGCCTTGACAGAGATGTCAATGCAAACCATCCATATACATGACTTACCTCCTCGCCTGTTTCCATGGTGTTCATGGGGACCACAGACCGATTGGACAGACATGGAAACAAGCAAGGTGGTAAGTCATGATTACGGATGTGCTGTGTCAATATCCCCTTCAAGGCATGTGAGTAGCGCAGGGGTTTTCAGTGCAGCCCATAATGCTGTGGAAACCTAGCCTATGACAAGAAGACCTCCCTTGCAACTGACATTCCAGCTTATCCCAAAAGTGATAGATCAGGCACACAACTTGAGTTTCTTATACACTAGGTTTATCATACCATATCTTTATGGACAAAGGTGACACATTCTTGTTCAAACTGAAACAGGCTCTCCCTAAACATTGTCAAACAGTTACATATAGTTTGGGCTCTCCCAAAAGTATTGGCAAATGGTTAAATATAGGTTGGACTCTCTCTAAACTATTGGCAAATGATTATATATAGTTTGGCTGGCATGAAATCCAGCTTAACCCTTCCTTGTGGCTCTCATTCTGGAGATTAAAAAAACAGCAAATAGTAACCCTTAATCCAGTGGACTTCAAGTGGACTTCAAGAAGAGCCTCAAAAGGGAAAGAATCTACCACATCAACATTATATAAACTACCAATAAACCCTAGAGTATCACTCATCTATAGGGCAGAGGTGATGAGGTGTGCATGATACTAAGCTACTAATGTGTTTCATTGTGTGTGTACTTTAATAACATAAATATATGCTGGGGTACTGAGTCTTATAATATACAAAATCCTCAGCTGTATTTCTGTGCCTACACAATGGCATGTTTTATTCGGCATTCCCAGTAAAAGAAGATGGCATTAACTAAGACTTTACAAGCAGCTAGATGACAATTCACATCCAATGTATTATGAGTTTGGAAAATATATCCAAAACGGGCCTGTATTTTCTTTTTTAATAGTCATTACAAATAAAATGTCACAATAAAATCTGATTGTATGAAATTCTGAAATATCTAAATTCCGGCAGAGATTGTGCTATTATCTTTAACATATTAACATGTATGATTAGAATGTAACCTTTAGAAAAAAACAATAGAGATGCAGAAAGCTTCAACTATATGATTCTTGCATGAAACATTCTGGACAACATAGAGGAACCCTATATTCCTAAATTATGGTTTACAGATTTTTTTATTATGCTGCAATTTTGAGACTTATATAGCACCATGTGACACCTTGATTTTGCTATTCCTGTACGCGTAACTTAACATGTTTACTTTGTAGAACCATTTAATTGTGTGGAACAAGTTTAGGAAATGGTGTATGAAAAATTTCTATGCTGCATCAACACTGGCTCTGGACCAGAGCATGCAAAGAGTTGTCTGAACAAATGTCTGAATGGCTGAAGATATTGTTGAAATTTAACCAATAATTTATTAACTTTATGTCTGTGTCTGAGCACTCTGTTGAGTTAGTAGCTTAGACCTCATACCTCAATGTCTCATTGAAATCTGAAGCCTCCTTAACAGGTCCATATACAACAATAATGGTCAAAGCCACTCTTAAAAAATATTATTTCCATGGCTGTATTGCTGACCCCCAAGTAATGTGTTTTAAAGTATAAATTTACAGACAAGAATTCTAATCCAATTGTACTTTACCCTTATTAACAGTTGTTATAGGTCTGTAACTCAAAGTATCAAAGCCAGACATGCCAACCAACTGGCACTTCACGAAAAGCTAGTTTACTTAGTATTAATTATGTTGCATCCTAGGAAAAGCATAGACCAACCATGTACATTACTAAAAAATAGAGCAATAACAATCTTCACAATAACCTGAAATAAGCCATTCCAAAACATTAACCCCTTTCCTACACTAACCGATAATTCATGCCACTGAAAACACACAAAGCTTCAATAAATTCAACAAATCAATGTTATATGTCACATTATGACATAAAAATAGATAGCTAGATAGCACCTGGTGAGGTGTTCTGGCCAGCCAATCATTATAATGTCAGCACCTGACATGGCTACTGGCATTATAGTGAGGTCAGTACTTACCTGCTCCATGATTGCCTGTCTACATACGTAGACCGAAACGGGCAGGGCAGAGACTCGGGCATGGCACAGGAGCACATATGGTGCTCATTCAAGCCGTGCCATGATACAACTATGTTCGGCCAAGCATGCTCGCTCATCACTAATGTTTATGTTTACTATCAAAAGTCTCTATTTAATAATATTGTTTTATATATTTTTTCTTTTTTTAATTTCCTGTCTGGGCTATGAGAACTAAGGACACCTATGCTAGATGCCCCTTACAGGCTTTTGCTTCAGATTTAAGAAAACTATAAGACCCACAAATAAAAATGTTTGCCCACCCCTGGCATATACTGTTCTACTTAAATAAACTGTAAAGCAATGATTATAAATCTAAACAAAAAATTGGTCAGTCAGCATTTACTGATTTACTGATTCATTTTACCTATTTAGAACTTTATCGATTTGTAATAAGTGAGCTCAAACATTGATTTTTTCTAATTAGTTGTATACCGGTTGTTTGAGCTATAATTACAATTTAAGATTTTTGAGAAGAATTTATGAGTAAACATAATCCTTCCAAAATAATTATTTCTAAAAGCTTGTCCCATTTATGAATAATAATGTTACATATGAATTTAAGGCATAATAGAATTCAGTATATTTACCGTATTTTTCGGACCATAAGACACACCCAGTTTTTAGAGCCGGAAACCAGAAAACAAATATTTAATATATAAGTGTTTAAATGTCTTAGTAGCTGGAAGATTAATGCAATATCAAATTCAGCCAGTAGATTCCACTAGCAGCAGTACTATCACAGCACATCACATCCTTCTCCACACTGATCTCATCTCCTCTCTGGCTGTGCCTGTGTCTGTGGAAGCTGCAGAGTGATTGCAGCTTCCATAGACATGAAGAGAGAGATAGATGGCAGTTCATCTTTCTCTCTCTTCATTGTTTATATCAGCAGGGTTCTGGGCTCTGCTGGCATAAGCAATAATGCAATTCAGATGAGAGATCTGGCCGTGGCCACTTCTCTCATTTGACAGCTCCCTGGCTAATCTACTTGCCGGGAGAGCTGGTGGTAAGCCAAAGAGGTCACAAATTTGGACCATAAAATGCAGGCACTTTTTCTCCCCGATGTGAATTGTAATTGAGAAATAAACTGTATTTAGACAATGAAAAGGTGAAATACCAAAGTAATCAAGTGTTGTATCCAGCCTAGAGAACACATGCAGTGCAGTACTGAGCAGAATAATGACTACACAAATGTACTTTTTATTTATATATTCCTTATTTCTCTGCGTCTCTGGTATTACTTGAAAAGAGCTAAATTCAGATGAGATTCATGTGCTTGTTCTAGGCACGCCGTCTCCCTCTGTCTGAAGTATACAGTCTCTGTTTTCCTGTATTGTATTTTTTCCCCCTTTGAACACAACATTTTATTTTCCGAATAAAATGCAATGGGACAATCTTTTTCACTTCCTTGTCTTAGTAGCTGGAAGATAACACTTCTTATGATGCATTAAATCTACAAGAGAGTAAAAATAAGACTTTTTCATCAACATGGAAGGCGATTCACAATCCTCCGCTACAGACTCGTAACAATTTAAAATACTGTAATAACGAAAGTGCGGGAGATTAACATAAAATACGCTAACTGGGTTTGTATACATTTTTACAGCTGTAATAACTTGTAAAACAAACTGGCTTTTGAAGTATGTTTTAAAGCTTTTTGATGAGACAGACATTATTGTGTTAGGACACAAATAAACCCATGGAATATATTTGTGCCTGCAATTATATGACTAATAAACAAAGTAATTAAATATTACTTATCTCATGATAACAAGTTATAGGCAATGTCAGGCAATAAAGAAATCTAATTTAAAAAGTAATAATATTGACGGAATTAGAGCTTGTTATGATAGTATGGACAACCTCCTATTCTAGGGATCCAGTATGTTTGTATTTTAAGAATAGTGATGGCAGAACATCGGCCACAGCCATTTGCGGATCGGAAAAGGCGGATCTGTGTCCCTCGACATCTACCTATAAAATCTTAACAGACACTGGCGGTGTGGGTATTCTTCCGCTGGCTAGATCTTTTTAACCTCCGTAGCGCACCGCCCATATAGCGCCGTTGAAGGCAATCGAGACAGTGTACAAAGTACCCTGCCTGTCATTGCCTCCCTCCCTCCGCCCCTCTCCACACAGCCGGTGTCATTATTGAAGATAATTGCTGCAGCGTTCCAGGGAGGTATCGGGTGACCCTGACTGCCAAACGAACAGGATTTGTCTCAACCGCTAGGGAGGTTGATCAAACTGCGCCCGAACTGAGTTCTCAGTTAAGATCCCTGCCGGCTGAAGAATACCCTCACTGCCGCCATCTGTGAAGATAATTTTTTCGATCCCTGTGCAGCTCTCCTCTATCTGCATATGCCAAGGGGCGGGTGGAACATCCGTACTGTTCACCGGTGAGAAGAAAATAGAACATGCGCTGTCCACCATGCAAACATTGCGGCCATCCTTATTTCAGAATAGTCCTCATTATACAGCTTGTACAGTAAACTGACTTATATGTTTTTTCATGAGTTTTTTCCATTGGGTGTATATCTACTTTGGGGGTCTGGGGGTTCATGTTCACCATACAACAGCAGCCACTAAACATAACAGTCCATTCTGGCAAAACAACAAAAAAAGTTACTTACTGTTCAAGACCACTGTCCTGCTTTGGGAAACAGCAATCATATGTCAATCATTTATTATTTTTTCACAAAACAAGAAAACTACTATCTCACACTCACCTGACCTTTTTTTGTCTGTAGCAGCCATACACACTTCACACGTACTGGGTTGGGAAAATAGGACCCCCCACCTTAACTATTCTATTTATTCCACAGTCCAGGCCCTTCAGCAAACTGAAGACATTGCAGACCTAGATTGCCATTAGAATCCTGCATCCCAGTGGAGGCCTAAAGGGGACGCAAACCTCCTGAGCTGCAAACATAACCCACTTAACGTGGGTTATGTTTGCTTACCCCGTAAAACTTCCCTTAAAAGAGTTACAGTTGGGGATACTTATCTATCCCCAGAAAGCCCATGCTGATTTACATTTTTTAAGTTACCCCTGTTTGCAACCATTCTACCCAAGCAAGGTACCATGCCACCTGGGCTCAGGAGCATTTTTAACCTCCTGGGCAGTTAGTTTACTAACATTACTCACCCCGAAATTACCTCTGGCATACTCACCCATCAGGAGATCTGTCCTGCCGGTACTTTTTGTGGCCAATCTTGTTGTAGTCAGTTAACTTGGAGGGGGTTCTGTAGCCGACGTCACCACGCTGTAATGAGTCTGCTACAAGCTGGCCATGGATCTATGGCCGGCTTAAGAGAGAAAATTGATATGAGGGGCTAAAGATGTAGGTTGGTTTAATTTGTTTCTGGTAATAACCTCAACATTGCATTGAAATTTGTGTAGTAGCACGCACATTTATTCACTCTAAATAACACCCTTCAGTTAGAATCACTTTTTACATAAAATATTTGATCATTTTACTGATCTTCACTTGTCTTAGAATGAGGTGTAGATAAACCTCTGGCTACCTAGAATGGAAAATTAGCGTGGTCCCTTACATAGGTCCAGATGTCTAGACTAGACCTGACAATTGAGTGGTCACATTTCTTCATACAGGCATCATTTTTATCCATTCACCTGTGAACAATGTTATAATACTTTTTAAGGAAAATCTAAAACTAGGCTTCTATAGGGAGCAGACTGTGGTTTGTGTGAGGAGGTTATACTTGGCAGAAGATTCACAGAAAATGTCAGGCATCTTCTGGATTGCGCTATGTTGGTGTTCTCTAGGATGTTATCAAACGTGTTTAGTTTCTAAATACAAAATGTAGATTTGTTTTTCTAATTCCTTTTATGAGTCTGTCTTATATCTACCAACATAACATACATGAGGTTCTGTGCCAGATTTTCCTGGAAACAGAAGCATGGTAGAACCACCTCTACATATCCTAACAGAAGGGTCATAACCACTTGCACTTTTAATTAGTGTACTGGTATTGTAACTTAAGATGCTTAAAAATAGCATAAACTTTTCTTTCTAAAATAACTTTTTCCAAATACATGGCAATTATACCTTGAAAAGATGCCAGCATTAGTTTACAGCATATGTGCAAAGACAGCCTGTTTTTCTATCAGCATCCTTATTGTTAATTCATAAACTTATGGACTGCTTGCTCTGAAAGAACCCTTATTTCTACATTTCCAAAACCAATTGAGGATCCTGCCCACTGCAAAATGTTGCTACTTTATGGTATATAGACTATGGCATGTTGCCGAATACCCGAACATTATGAAGGAAGTGATTTTTCCCACTGTACCTCAGCTCAGTAAGGCCAATGAGTTACCATATTTTTCACTCTATTAAATGCCCCACCTCAAAAAAATATGGGGGACAATGTATGTGGGTAAACTGTCTGGGCATTTACAGAGAATTATTGGCTGGACAGCTACTGTCAGTGTCTCTGTTCAATTACTCAACTCCTGTGGATAGATAACACATAGGAGAATGAAGTGCAGGGAGAGATCAGAGAAGAGGAATAAGTGTCCACATACACAAGTCGATACTAACTTGGTCGATAAATGCTTAACGGCACCACGCTGCACTTGCGTCAGTCAATTGGACAGCTGCACACCACTTTGTGCAATCAATTTCCCTTTGATACTTTGGATGGGTATCCTGGTAATGGCAATCGAGCAGGCATTTACCAGCATGTTGGTTTTCTGTTCAATCGAGCTTTGTTTGAGCGGGATTGATCCCACTGGAAGAAATGGTGGTTGCAAATTGCGTACAATCGCAACCTGAATGCGCATGGCAGTTGATTGTTCAGGAATTGATTGTATGGCCACCTCAACACTCATGCATACAGAGGCTGTCTGAGTGTATAGGTGGGCATACACAGGTCAATTTTCTCTCAATCGATGGGCTCTCAAGTGCAGTGTAATGAGGTCACTATCCCGCTCGAAAAAAGTCTGGATGTAATCAATTCGAAAACAATCTGCATGGCGGCAGATGCTGTGTGTGTCTATGCTCTAATCACTCTCTGCCCTCCCCCACTCCCTTCTCCTAGGTGGCCTCTATTCACATTTAGGAGGGGGGAAGCAGATAAGGATTACAGCAGAGAGGAGAAAAGATGCAACTCTACATACATGCTGTATACAGGGGTGCTTCTTCCGGTGCATCTTATTTGTTTGTGTAATTATGGCTGACTGTACCTGTCTTAATTTGTCGAAAAAAAGTATTTCCTTGTTATCACACTACAATAGGATTATTTAACACAACAGCTCCTCGAAGCCATGAAAAACAATAGTGATATGAAAAAGTGGTGTCCTCCATCTTCCTACTCATACAGGGTTTCTATATTAAATCTTTTTAAACTAAAAAACCTTGACCTTCCCCAGGCTATCATCGAGTAAAAGTTAAACAAACATTTGAAATGTATACATAAATTCTCCCTTGATTGACCATTTGACCTACTTTTTTAATAAATATTTGAGACTTTTTTTTGAGTGTCATAGAACTGTTAAAGGATTTTGAAGTGCATGATCTCTCACAAGTTCGCAGTTAAGACTCACCATTGTGTCTGATGTCCAAACATGCTCAAGGTCAATTACCAAGAAAGTAGTTAAGCTATTGGATCAGCATGATGGTCAAGTATTACACATTTTAAAAAGAAGAGGTCAGCAACTTCATCCTCCAAGTTTTATTTCCTTCAACAAAAATAGAGCTATACAAAGAATTTCCCTGTATCATCGAAATTTTGCTGGGATCATATTTTGCTGCTGAGATAATAACATTTTCAGAAGCAACAATGGAAAACGATATTAGTTTGCACCCAAATCTGGATGCCAGATTACTGTATGCATCCATCAATAATACTTCCCTGCATACATTTCTGCTTTATTCTTGCTGGTTGATAAAACCTTTATCAGTGTGATTGTACCAGTAAGTAAAAGGGGTTTTATGATGGAATGTGTGAAGTATTGTGTGAGAGTGCCATTCCATTCTAAATTACCGGCGGCAGAAATCTCCGCTCTATGAGTAGGATTAGCCTCATACGGTTGTATCACCATCAAATATAAAACCTTCTTATTTGAAAAATAAATTTAATATGTGCTTAGACACACTTTCTGAGACCCAAATCCATAGCCGAGTAAAAGGCTAATGAATAAAGATATGGGGGTTGTCAAAGGGACTGAAAACTGAAATCTCTGCTTAAAAGAACGTACAATCTGGTTTACTCCTAGATAGATTTCAGACGGGTTTTATTGAATTGCGAAAGAAAATGTGATTTTTTTTTATGTTACAGGAAGTTTGCGATAAACAGAGATCAATAGAGCTAGACCCTTTGTATTAGCATATTCCAAAGCATAAAAATTCTGTTGGTGTTATGAGAAACTGGAGAGTAGAAAGGAAAGTTAATGCCTAATTTGCATTTAATGTTAACAGTTACAAAGCAAATTAGTTCTTTTCTCAGCTCTATTTATACGTCTGTAATTCCTTGAAATGCTGTTCTATGCATTTTAGAACTTTTATTATTGAAATTATTGAGAATACTTTTTTTACTGACTATACACCATTTACAAAGATTAAACACTATCCAACATTATGATTAATAATTCTTTGAAGGGCAAGTGAACTGTTGCAAACAAAAAAGGGGGTTAAGTTTTGTTAATTAGCGTCTTCCAAGTACTCATCAGATTAGGGAAAGTTTACGTCTGGAGAGCTTTGAGACATAAGACCATATTTTCTTCTGTAGGCCTGACAATTTATAAACATTATAAGATGATGAGAAATTTTAATATGAACATTTTCATATGAACCATATAACAAATACAAATCACAAATATAAAAAATAACTTGTAGGGGAGTTATAAAACTCCCCTACGAGTTTTTTTATATTCGTGATTTGTATTTGTATTGTTATATGGTTCATATGGACTACGTGTCCCAATAATAATGCCTTTGTATATATCACCAGACATATTGGTTTCAACATAGTGTATACTGAAAGTTTGAGATACGAACATTCCCACAGTCCAATCAAAGTCCCAAAACCCTGAGGGGACCCCTTTCGTTTATTGGTTAAAACTTTTTTTGCGTAATATTCAAAACAAATATACAATATACACCTAATATACAAAAATATTGAGAATTCATCATTGCGCAAAAGATTTTAGCAATAAAAACTGCAGATATTTGCATATTTTTGTGATCAACAATATCACATGAAAACAAATAATTTATTAACTTCATTGCGCAAAATGGCACTTGTGCATGCTCATATTGCAAACACAATGTTCCAGGTACTCTCCAAATTTTAAATATTCGAATATTAACATATTATGGAGATGAAGCACTATTTTCAAGATCTTTGCGACTTGTGCCGATATTCGCAAGAAAATTTTGCGATTTGAATATTCGCGATCAACACTATTCAGGACCTCTACACTGCTCTTATTAAATACTGTTCTAGATACAGCACTAAACTGAACCAGTCACAGTCCTGAGGAAATATCAAGGAAATGTTAATATCAATAATGGGCAGAACATTGGCCATCGGAGAAGATGTTTATTGTAGGTAAGAGATCTGTATCCGGTGTTGTTCTTTACTTTAGCCTTTACTACTAACTTTCCTTTACTCTAGCCTTTACTGAGCTGTAGCAATCATGGAAAGACATTATGTTCTGTACACCAACATAGAGATGTAATATGATCACTAACTGGATGCTTTGATAACTTGACTATATGAACAAAGCATGATCAGATGTAGAGATGCATTTTTTAACGACTACACATAAAAAGAAAGTCATAATTAAAAAAACTAGCTTTGCATCTTGTGCAATTTTGGTGATTTTGCTTTTTCAGAGGCTTTGCAATCAGCTCGCAAAATCAGCTAGTCGAAAAATTTGACCGCCTCTAGTTTATTTACCTACTCTATTTATCTTTAGTTATCCCAGTGATAGGAGTTTCCCTGGGTCTGTACAACTACCCATAAAAACTAACAAAGTAGATTTCCATATAACTTGTCACCATTGTATGGCTGGCTTCATGTACATAGAGATGTACATAGATGGAGGTATGCTGAGCACTAGCAGACTATAATATTGCCATATAGTTTGCATGACGGCTGCCTGCTTTTTTCAAAATGTTTTCAAAATGGTTAAACGTTCTGATAACACACGTTAAAACATCCTTGGCAATGTGTTTTTGTCAACCTATGAATTCTATGTAAATTCATAGGTTGGCAAGTTTAAGGTGATTAAACTACATTTCCAACTTTTTTATATATCTGCCTTCAATATTCAGATGTGCTGCGGTTCATATAATTGTAAATATGTCAGCGAGACTGAGTTTAATGTCACAGAAGATATAAGAGGGAAAGGAGCTCAGTGTGAAAATTCTGCTGACTTGCTGGAGCCTCAGCAGAGGAGAATCATTTTCACATCTTTAATTCCCATTGATTTTAGAATCAAGTCCTGTAATCTATATAAAGATTCCTGAGTGCTTGTTTCCAGAAGGCGAAATATGGGAAAAAGAATAAGCAACATTTCCAGAAGGAGTGTGCCATAACATAAAGGGACTTCTAGCTAAAATTATGTATAATTAGCATACATATACATCCAGATTGCCATGATAATTATTGATAATGAGGGGATATATTTTTATTGCCAATATCTATATTTCACTTACAGCCAAAATGAAAAATTTTCTTTTTCCCAGTAGAAGTGAATTTTGTCAAAAGTCTTTAGGCCCCCATACACGGGTCGGATTCCGGCCGGATTCCGGGCGGATCGATTCCGGGCGCGTGCACGCAAAACGATCGTGCCGGAATCGTGTGCAGCCCACCTTGTCCGATCGATCACGTCCGATCGTTCAGGGGCCCAGAATCGGATCCGACAGAGAACCAACATGTTGGTCTTTTTGATCCGATTCTGCACACATCAGGGGGAGTTGCCATTTGTGAGGTGGACAATCGGACACGGAATCATCCCGGAATCCGTTGGACAAGGTGGTATGCAGCGGTCGGATTCTCTTAATTGGCCGATCGATCACACCTGCGATTCCCGCCAGAATCGCCGGAATCGATCGGATAGGTGATCGAGCGGCCATGGAATCCGACTGTGTATGGCTAGCTTTTCCATGGTGTGTAGAGGCTCTTTGAGCTGTGCAGAAATCTGGGAAAAAATCTACCCTTGAATGACGTTTTTTTTTTTTATCTCGCTCGGCCCAACAGGTTACCAACATTCAAAGTATAGGACTGGCTGACAGCTGGCTCCCAATATCGGGGAAGCTGGGCAGTATTCATCGTGCTACTACCGAGATCTCTCTATCGGCTCAATTATCGAGCCTTTAGTCAGTTAGTATTCCAGCCTATAGTCAGACCAAATATCTGTAAGAGAAAATCCCTTCATCCAGAGTTGTCAACTTAAATATAAAAAACAGTAACGGTAACGGTATTCGGATCATGGTTCTTCCGCGGTCGAAGTACCGGAAGTGGCATGACTGATGTCACTTCCGGTACCGGGCTTACCTCTCGGCTGTTTAATAAGTAATATAAGTAATAAGGGAGGGTTGACAGGTATGCCTTCATCTGCTTTGAAATTAAGCTTCTGAGGTTGAAGGAGAAAAGTCTTTTCTCACATTCACATATTTGTACTACCAACTACTAGTATGGCATCAGTAGTGCCAGCATATAGCCCATTATTTGCATTAGAACTAAAGAGATCTGCAGTTTACCTTTAAAGCTAGCCATACACAGGTTGATATTTCTGTTCGATCGACTTAAATGAACGATTCTTACGTTAATTGTAAATTGTATCCCGCACACCTGGTACGATCGAACAAAAAATTTCAAAATCGATTGTAAAGTGATCGGACATGTTGAAAAATTTTGCTAGATTTAACAAATATCTCAAAGTATTTCTAGGTATTGTATCATATTTACGCTCGTATTACATGCGCTCCATGGTATGGTCATAAATTGATCGTAAACAATCTATTACACTGTGTAATAGTATTATTGTTGGATGTTTGTCAACGATGGAATTGCATAAGATGATCAAATCGTTTGAGCAAATGGCAACCTGTGTGGATAGCTTAACCTCCTTGGCGGTATGCCTGAACAAACAATTTGTTTACAAAACAAACTCTGCCCGAGCCGGCATCGGGTATTTCCACCTCATGTACACTATGTTCCTTATGTCCTATTTGGATGATATACATTATTACTCTAATGAGATAATCCTGAATGTCCCTTTTCGCCCCTCCTCTCTCTCTCTCATAAATTGCCATGACAGCTTCTCATACATACTGTCAGAGAATACACAGCAGCCTAGTGTAGCCCTAGGGCATGGACAGCAGAGAAGTAGGGCTATGTGTTTATGTAAACGTAGTCTTTAATAGCTTTATTTGGTATTGTGCAGTAGAAATGAAATCATTCCATATTCTTGACAGCAGTAAATGGATACCTGGTATTTAATTTAAAAAAATCATCTACTTAATAACATATGCATTGCATTGTGCAAATTTGACAGTGTTGTACTGTTTGAAAAACAACATTGTATAAGCTATAATTATCTATGAATACAGAAATGGAACAAGCAAAGTTGTTGTTCTACAAATGTTTTGTTTATTGTATAAACATTTTCTATTCCGATCCTTTATTTTTAATCCTTTGAAAGATTTTAGAAAGTTTTTAGGCTACAAATATTACTTTGTAGACAAGCAAGACATGAGAAAAGATTTTAGTTCATTTTATCCATGAACACATTTATTACTTTTCATTACATGTATGTCAGCCATCAGAAGAAGTTAGCGTGGAGTGGTTTGCATGTTGGCCAGAGGCTGGAAACTAGGGCACAGATACATTAATAATGCAGGACACAGCACTCAGGCCCTTCCAGGCTGCTGATCAGCTGGTGACATAGAAAGGTCAGTGCATTTCTACCCCCTGCTATGTACTCTATCAGCTTCATCTGAATTATTAGTATTACTGCCACTCTTACCTCATATTACCTTGCTAATTTACATATGCTAGACCCACTCATGTTAAAACAGTTATTTCCACTGTGAAAATAACTTAATAGCAATACATTTATAGCCTTATAGATCAACTGTATGATTTACAGGGGTCAGACATTTCCAAATCCAGAGCTCCATGAGGCTCTTCAGATTCCTTTCTGCGGCAACCTGTGCAAGCCTATCAACAGCACATACATCCTGGAAGTAAGAGAAACGAGCTGGCATATCAGTCTATAAAGCAAGCTGTGGCTAGAGATGGTCAAATTTTTTGACTAGCTGACTTTGTGAGCCCTATTGCAAAGCCTCTGAAAATGACATTATCATGAAAACTGCTGAATATGTAGAGAAGGGTTGTGGGAACATTTGAAAAAAAAGTTTTTGCATAAAGTATTTTTGCATAAAGTAGAGTGTTGTACCGTGTTAGCTATTGATAAATACAGCAAGTTTGGAGTTCAAGTGATACCGTTTATTGGCTAACTGAAGTCATTAGAGAAGCAAGCTTTCGGGATATCGCAGATGCCTTCTTCAGGCTAATACAATTCTGGTTTAGAAGCTCACATTTATACACAAAAAGTTACAAGAACATAAATATTGTAAAAAAACAAATGTTTTCTCAAGACACACTAGACTGATTAAGGTGAGAGTGAAGGATTAGTTAGTGGAGATAATGGTCAGAGTTAGGAAGAGGTATTGGTGGCAATAAAGATAAGGGGTAGAAGCAAAATATTCACCTCTCTTAACAATGAAAATGTCAATTGACTAAAGATGCCATGAAATACTACTGATGCAGCTGTTTAAAAAAAAACGAAATGCCAATGTGCATAGGTAATTATCAAAGTTGAAAGATAAGGAGTCCAGACATACTAGTTGTTAAGTGTTCTTTCAGTTTTCGGAATGAGAGAAAGGGTTTTATTGGCAGTGGTTAGGAATTCAGTTTAATGCTGGCCATACACATACTGATAAACGGCCGGATTTTAATCTGACCGACGGGCGTGCGCGCTCTCGCCGTCGGTCAGGTTAAAATCCGGCCGTTTATCGGCATGTCCCCACATGGGGCGACAGATGCCTGTCGCCCCACTTCTCGGCCGGCCAGAGATCCGACATGTCGGAAAATCTGAGCCCATGGGAGCCGATTGCCATAAGCAGCAATGAAGACGGCGTCTCCATCGCTGCTTATGGCCGGCACACAAAGGGTGCCTGGCCGATTGTGGGGCCCCAGAATGCAATGGGAGGCTAACGTGATGACGTCATCACATTAGCCTCCCGGAGCGACATCGGGGGTAGTCTGCCTGCACACATCGGCGTGTGTATGGCAGGCATAAGTCATAATGACACATAAAGTTGTCCCTGTTCAGGCCATACTCCAGAGTTCTGAATTTCTGTATGAATTTGCATTCCCATTCCAACCTAAGACAACTAATCGTAAGAAGTGCCCTAAATAGCCCAGAGCACAATGGAACATCTCCCTGTATGCAGAGCAGGTGTGAGACCTGTCATCATATACACAACACTGACAGTGTACCAGTACCAGGATCACAGCTGGAATACAGAGTACAGGGAACATTTTCCTGTAGATCCTCAAATTTTTGTAGTAGTATACCCCCAATACTTCTCTACATTTCCAGCAAGTTTGGTGATGAAACCATGCTCAGGGGCTTAGCTATTTTTTTTTATCTAGCTGTGGTCCCTTGCTCTTGTGCTCCCGTTTTGACCCCCTTAGAAGGCAATTGTCTATTCTGTGAAGATACGAGATGTGCAGCACCTGAATACTGGAAGCCTGTGCTAGCATTTCTCCTGCAGTGTTGCTATCAGTGTGTGAAGAGTGGGAAAAGAGGGTTGCATTGACAATCCAACACAAGTTGGACATGGAAGTGGAAGTTATGTTAAAACCAAGCACATCATTGTTTTTCTTGTGAAATTCCCAATAAGTTTGAT
>CM070035.1:40034426-40056183 GCA_036250615.1 Ptychadena robeensis | reverse complement strand
ATGGTCCTAAATAGAAAAGGGGGGCCCTGCAAGGAAAGTTTAGGAACCACTGGATTAGATAAGGAAGTGGGGATGATGAAATCAGTGCCGTTTCTAGAATTTTGGGGGCCCTATGCAAGTTTCTTGAATAGGGCCCCCAGCGACCGGTGGTGGGGGGTGTGGTTTTTTGGCTGTTCCTCCTCGCCTATCCACTACAACCCCCCCCAATGCCCCATTGGCAGACAGTTCTGTACTGTATGGGTACACTACTCCTCCTTCCTCCCCCTCACCAATAAAACCCAATCCACCCAGTGGCTGCGATCGTCGAGACACAAGTGTTGTGGTATTGGTGTAGTGGAGAACAGTAGGAGCATGCTGTTCCTCCTCCTCACCAATACCACACATCCCCCGTAGGCAGACGGGAGTGATTGCCGACACAAGCAGCGTGCCCATACAGTTTTCTCCCTGAACTGTAGGGGCATTTTGCTTGTGTTAGGGAGGGAGGATGCCATCATTGCACATCTTTTCCCTTTTCCCAAATACAGTGTTGTCCAAATATAGGTGGACAACCTTGTTTATGATAACATGATGTCTTCTCCTTGCCCCCACCTCTGCTATCCTGTGTACTACACGTAGTGTATGGGTGACCTTGGCAATGTAGGATTTCACACTGGCATTCACAATATTGTTTTGTATTAAACTCCATGGCTCTTATTGTCCTATAGAATGTCATGTTTGAATGTAATACAATGTATTGAAATACAATTCTAAAGTAAAAGCTAAGGCATGCCCACACAAATTAGGAATACAGCATGTTCCAACTGTAACAGCTTGTTTTCTTCTGACCTTTCAAAGTATGCAGGTTCAATCGAAAAGCAAATATTAGCATAACTATGATAAAGCACTTAGTGTGATAGAGTTTGAATGCAGTATATGTGCGTAATGCAGAGAATGTTCCTTGCATTTGTTAAGCTGGAGCGATGTTCTCATCTGTTCTCATTATGGGACTGGCAGAGTCATTGTAACCTCACAATAGTATCCTCATATTTCAATCCATAGTGTGTGTGATTTTTACTACCTTATTCGTGCATAAAATATAGATGTGGCATTAACAAAAGACATATATATATTATATTAATATTATGTATAATATAAATTTTATTTGAACAAGTAATTTAAAATGATACACAGTCTTAGTCCCATAAGCCACTATCAGTCCATGTCTTAGTAACTAGTGGTTCCTGGTAAAATTATTACCAATGTGTTTGTTAAACAAAGGGGAAGGTCTAAATAACTTAATGGCTTAAAATATCTCTAAAATCATTATATTGCTCTTCAGCCTCCGTGCTGCGGCTTTACTCTCAAGCCTCCTTCCTACCACTGCTAAATACAAGCTAAAGGAAGGGAGAACAGCCAAAGTCATGGCTGGAGAAGCAGAGATCCACTGACCGGGAAAGCCATGCAATAATAGAAATATATATGTAGTCAGGGCCTTTTCACACTATTTTGTGTACTGCAGTTGTGAAGGTTTTTTTTTATGTGTTTCATCTCCAATAGGATTAGGAGTCTCAGTGAAATTAAAATAAGCACTTAGTAAAAAAATGAAAAATTTTAAACTGCACATTACCCCAAATTCAAGAAAAAAATTGCGCAGAAAACTGTTGAGACACAGGTTTACTGCGTCCCGTTGATTCTTCAATGGAGGACCCCCCATGTCACAGATTTTATTTGTCAAGACATGCTAGATTTTAAAAAGCTAGGCATATACGGTTCGATTTTAGCGTTGGCCTAAAATGATCAAAGTGTACCTTCCTTGAACTAAATTGTATGCTGCACACATGGTTTGATTATTAAAAATTGTTCGCTACCGATCAAAACATTGATTGCAAAGTTATGGAAAATGTTGGAAAATTTTCGTACAACAATCAAACTAAAATGGTAGCATTTTGTTTGTTGGTCGGGTCAATTGTATTCGATGGACACATTTATAAATGACTCTTTCCTGTGTTTTGTGATCAAAACTAAAATCTTTGATTTTTGTCGTATTACAATAGCATTGAACCTTTAATGTGGTACTACTTTGAATTTGATTACGATTGATGTCCGATGAAGATCAAGATCAAAAATCTAATCTAAAATTGATCAAGCTAAAATTGAACACTGGTAAAAGCAAGGTAGAGTCAGATATAAAGAAAAATAAGATTTGAAATAAATGAACATTTTCTAACCATCACTAATAGTTTGTTCAAAAAGTCTTGGACCTTTGTGAGTTCTTATACAATTGTAGCATTAGCCTACTGGCAGATGAAGATTAACTTTCTACTTTTTTTCCATCTTCTTCACCTTTTCAATTCCTGATTTTCTCGCTATGAACTCTTCTGACAGCTCTTCTTTTAACTGGCAAATAATGGAATTAAAATTACATATCTTTATTTTGAATGTGGCTGTAATTGTGCATCTCCTTGAATCCTTTCTTCTCTGATCAGAACTATTGTTATGTTTTGTTACCCAAATGACACTATCTTTAAAATAGCTTTTAACAGATGAGATATTAGGAAGATGGAAACAATGCCAATGACCCCAGGTTACATCTAAGTGATTTACATTCTTTTGTACAAGGAACATTTACAGACACATTGGACCTATGTACTATAATTTTATTACAGACTGTGATTTTCTTTTAATGTTCCAGCACAAAAGTCCTCCACAGGTATGAAGCATTATGCGTAGAACATTCATAATCATTCAGATACCATTTGTTTGAATATCACATTAGCTTTGTAATTAGAAAAAAATGATGTTGGTATACAAAGGGTATTAAAACAGTGTTGACAAAACACTTGAGGTCTTATTGTACATTTTGCTTTTTGTATTATTTTAGGAAAAACTCTTTGAAAAACTCTGGAATATGCTGACCATATACAGCCATAGGAAATAGAAAGCAGACCCAATGCTAATATTTTCCATAAAGGGACATCATTTAAAAAATTATCTCCTTCCAATATCTGGTACTGCATTTTGTTTATCTAATCTCAAATGTAAAACAACATAAAATATATTCCCCTTATCCTAGTTTATTTACCAAAAATAGAAAAGCCTTGTGTAAGCATTGTATGTTTCTTGTAGAACTTCCACTTTCAGGCAGGGATAGACTCTGGGATTTACATGGCATTTACTTATTCAGATCGGTTTAGTCATTCGTTTTTATAGAATAACATGTACTGTACATATTAAACATTGGGGTTGTGTATATTCATAATGATTGATGTAACTGTTAGTAATGTCATCATGGAGGAGGGGGAAGAGGATTCCAGTTGCAAATATCAAAGCTCTGGTGAAGCCTAAGGCAGTGCTGAAAGTAATGGTGGCCATACAAAATATAGCCAGAGGTTTAGACATCAATGGCTGTGTGTTGAGTTATTTTGAGTGGACAGTAAATGTACAGTTATACAAGGTGGACTTCTTAACATTATATTACATATACTATTTATAGTTTTTATCTAGTATGTTCTTTAACTTTGATAGCCAAAATGACCCATAATCCTTATAATAACCCTGTACTGTAAAACCACCCTCCCCCTAATCTTACTACACACATTGCATGGATTTAAATGGCCATAACACCTTTTATTAATAATACATAACTCCCACATATTTAAAGATGTCTTTTTCCGGGTCGTCATCACCACCTGGGTCATAACCAACCATATCTTTTTATATCTTCATATATATAAGTCTATATATGAAACCCATATATAAAATATCTCAATATAGATCACCAATGCCTGCCACCTTAGCAAATGTAGGCCTTCAGCCACCACTCACTGACTCGAGTACAACTAAGGCTGTCACAGGCCCACTGAGATCGCCATCACATGCTTGGTCAGTTTAATCTGACCCCAATCACCATGGATACCATAATACTAATGGCTCCCCACCAATATTTTCTGCACCATTGTCCACCTTCAAAGACCCAAAAACCTGTAGCGCTATGACAAACCTAATAAACAAAACATCATACTTAATCTGAAATAAATCCAATCTTATTCCATTGGCCAGGCAGGAAACCTCTTTATTCACTGCCCCCAATCTGACCTCCTGAAGCTCCTCCTAATCCGAAACCCATCTACCAGTTTGGTAAGTCAAAACAAACCCTTCCTGATTCACCAAATAACATATTTTTCAACCTTCATTAAAGTCCCCTTCTCCTCCTTGTCATGTAGGCATTATGTTTACTACATTTCATTCTATAGTTTCTGGCCTGCCTGTATTTGCATAGGCACTTGGTGCTCTCAAACTAGAATATATGCTGTGTAGCTTAGTGTTGAGTGGCATATAGTATATTCGAGTTTGCATAATTTCACGAATATATTAAGGAACATTCGAAATTCGTAAAATTAGATTCAGCTATATTCTATTGCCTTACATAGCATGTAGTGAACCAGCTTTACAGCTTCACTTCTTCATTCAGTGATCTTGTAGGAAGGTAAACTAAGGGTTAAGTGTAGTGTAACATGGTCACTGTCAGTGAATATGTTTGTGCTGTTGCTGGGCAAAACATAGATGGGAGGTGACCAGGGAAATGTTCTGGAACATGTGGTGTTGTGACCTTGTGAGTTATCTGGGAGAAGAATAGGAGGGTATATAAGTTTCGTGTTTTATGTAAATAGGGTCTTCGTAACAGCAGAGGAGAAGAGAGCAGAGGTGTCATGGATCCAGTGGGAGCAGGCCTCAGGCCTGCGGATCCGAAGACCAGGCCTGCACTGAGATTTAACTAAGGCCTCACCCTTTTCCCCCGATGGGGGCAAGGGCAGTCCTAACCTAGGAAAAGTCACTTGGGTGAAAAAAGCTAGGGTAAAGACTGTTACCGGCAGATGCTGCCCCAGATGGCACTGTGATGCTACTGCAATTTAGGGGCACCGTATTTACACCGATCTGATGTGTCTTGGACCCTTATTGCGGGATGTGCGCAAGAACCTGCTATACGGAAGAAAGCACGATCAGCCACTGTTGCAGTGAGGACCATGAGGCCTGGCTGCCCCTGGCTGTCCCTTGGATGGAAGGGAGGTCCCGTGGAGGCCTGGAGGGAGTCCGCGGCAACGGAGGGGTGAGATCGTTATTGTCCCCTGATTCACCCCGGTACCTGTGGTGCACCCGGGTGCAAGAGATGGGCAGTGTCTTGTCTTTCAATCTTAGCCAGTACAAGCACTGTGTGTATTGTGCAAATCCATTGGCAATTCGCTCAAATATGCGCGATATATGGCAGTGAATAATGTTGAAGAATATTATTACGAATATCCGCCATTGCGAATATCCAAGCGCACATTCGCGATATATTGCAAATTCTCGAATAACGGATATTCTTTGAATATTCTCGCTCAACACTAGTGTAGCTGTTTTGAAAAGAACATTCTTTTGCCTGGAGTTAGACTTTAATAAAACACATACGAACAACAAAGTGTGAATGGGCCTTCACAGCTTCACAGCCACCTTTTGTCAATTTACACCTTACTTACACCTTGGTGCTTATGTTTGGTGCTGGCGATCTGCTTAGTCTCTTAATTCATGAAAACCTACCCAGGAACGCAATGCTGAAGTTCACAAGGCTAGCTAATGAGAAAGAGGTTAAACAAATGATTTGGAAAGCTCCCATTTCTAGTTCTTTTCACCAGAAGGTGCAGAGTTCAGGTCCTGCCTATAGCATAAACAGCTTAGTATAAGCAAAAACATACCTTCTTTCACTGCATAGTTACATAAAGGGGCCCATGGGGAGCTCATTAAAATGTTGTTGAGATTCTTTGGAAAAACATACAAATTCATGTTGTTATAGTTTTGTGACTTGATTTTTTTTCTTATATATGATCATCCCTGGAAATTGGGTTGAGTGTAGAATTTATAGATACAGAATTTTAGGTTAGTGCCATAATTCATTTGTCACTGGAGAAATCCAGATTATTTACAAGTGACATTATAAATATTTTTTTATAACACATAGCTCTTATAGACATATACATAAATTGTGTTTTTTTTACCTGGCAGTATTGTTTGCCCCGAGGCAGTTCTTATGTTTAGGAAAGAAAAACTTTAAGTGCTCAGCCATTCCTCAAGTGACTTCATAAAAAAAAAATCACAACTCTTTAACGGATATTGTTATACTAGCTACAGTCAGATCAATGGAAGATTATTTCCACTGGAGTGCTGCAACATGCGTGCCATTCTTGAACTTTGCCTTGTCGCAGTTGTTTAACTATTTGTGCACTGCTAAAGGTTACGGAGTGAAAATGGCCCACCCTAGGTGTCTCCTAAGTATATCCATCTTGTATCAGGCAACCGCACAATACAGTTATTCTTTAGTTAAGACGCAAATGTGGATTAGAAGTTACACTCAATATATTTTTTTTATTGTTATTTCAATAAGGTTCACAGAAGTCATATATAATTCCAGTAGTAGCTAATACACAAACATCACAGTGCATTCATTTTATAAAGATGATATTAAATAAATGTAAATGCTAAGCTCCATAACCATACCAGTATTATCAAAGATTAAACAGACTGAAAAACGAAGTAGAACTATTATTGGAATGATTGGGGCGGTTAGAGTTTGTAGAAAATTGATAATACATTCATATACCAAAGTCATAGTTGCAAAAAATCAACAACCCCCCCCCCCACACACACACAACCATAAAAACCCCAGTGATATCTAAATGTTATATAATGCATTATTGTTTGATTTATATTCCATGAGCAGTACGGGTGTTCAACCCTCCCTGTTTACCGGTGGAAAGAAGGTAACTATTCTTCCGCTGGCCGGATCAGGAGCAGAAATATCGGGCCAGCAGAAGAATTCTTTCACCGGAAACCCGGTAGAGAAGCCGGTCTCCAGTGTCCAGTGAAAAAAAAACGTCTTAAACCGGAAGTAGCGTCATGTCCGGATAGCAAAACTGGGAACTGTGCGTTCAGTGATGTCACTTCTGTTTTTTCCGATTCACCTTTGTGAACCTTTCCGATTCACTTCCGCGAACAGGCAGAGAATTTCAATCTTCCTGCGAACAGGCGAATGTCTGACTTTTTTAAAAAGTTCACCCATCACTATTCCATGTAGTTTGCCTTGGGTAGGGTGTAAATGGAGAATGTACAATAATCCCTGTCCACCACCATTTTCCATTACACAATATTCTTAACAATATAAATAAAGATGCGTCATAAGTTTTCCTGAGGAAATTATGGGTATAAATTTTTTGTCCACAGCTTTAAAACACAACAGGGTATAACAATAGAACACAATAATATCCCTGACATTGCCCCATAAATAACTTGTAAACAACCATTACCAGATGTACCAGCCTCACATTTATTAGCTAAGTGGGTACTCTGTAACAATCACTCCTTTTTTATTTCAATCCAACACCAACTGGGTCATTGACCCCCGTAGTGCACTACGTCGACCTTCCAGTCGGAGGATCGGCAGAAGGTATGTGGGTCAGCTCCGTCCGGACCCCCGCCAAGGAATGCGCTTAGCACAGGAGAGGCGACAGAGCCGAGAACACAGTGGAGACATGTTGTTATTGCATGTTATGGACTGTTAAAGAAAGCTTTGACACATGTAATGTTGACACAAGTAATATGTTGTCAATTATTAAAAGCAAAACCAAATTTAGAAAGTTTTTTGGTTTCTCCAACTTTCAGAATTTGATTTTGTAATGGGTATAAGACAGGTCATATTATGCTATGAATATTAGAACAGAAATCAGAACGGATCAAACAGAACACTGAAGTGAAAACCTTCAGGGCATAGCAATGAGTAATGTTACTGCATTCAACACAGTTATTGCTATCCATGTCTGGCACAAAGTACCGTTGCTGGATTTTAATTAATTGTGCAAACCTAGGGGAATCTTCTCTGAAGACTGTTGTCATTAATGCTCCATGATCTGCTATTAACTACCAGTGCATTAAATTGAAGATGATCTGAATCACATTGTACCAACTACAACAGACAAACTCAATAAATATTCAGATTTTAACAGACATGATGTATTTTAATACTGCGCATATCGTTTATGTTTTCCTAAGTTTGTCGATCTGCAGATTTTTAAGCATGCAGTCACATGGTTTCTTAGGTATAGATACTGACACTGCTCATTTTTGATCAGCTTGAAGGATCACCTGTACATCTTTTTTTATTAAAAGGATATTTAAACCCAATAATACATTGACATTATATTGAAACTTTCCAGCATGTTTTTTAGGCAACAAATATTTTTACCAAGCACAGAACCTACCTGTTGATCCCAATAGAAATACCATCTGCAGAGCATAAATCTAAAACAGTGTTATCATTCTATACAGAGATCCTTTGATGTTGTAGGTATGCTTTTATTCCTCTGACCATGAAGTTAAGCAGAGATTCTCTAAGCTGGGTAATCATTAAGTTAACAGTCTGTACTATCCTATTCGCCTCCCTAGCGGTCTGCCAGTATGCCTGATCCCAGCTTGGCAGAGTTTGTTTCATAAGCTGGTTTCATTTTAACTGCTAGAGGGGTTAATAAACTTTACTAATAAACTCTACTATTTTTGAGGTCCCTACCATTGCCTTTTGCAATATTTTGCTTTGGTTAAGATTTCAGTGAACACTTGTTTAATGTGAACATGTCAGTATATTCAGTTTTAGACACCAACTATTAGACTGCCTACAAGTGTATTCCCCCCTGTTTAGTATCAGGCAGGGGCACAGCTTTAAGAATCATTGCGCTATTTAATAATCATCAAACAAGGTTCATGCAACGGTTGTCTTTGTAAATATTCAAGCTCTTACTAGTGTCTACTAGAGATGGCCGCAATGTTTGCACGGCAGATGTTCGGCCATTACTTATGTCTACCATGATGCATGGTAATATGATTATTTGCAGACAAAATATACACCTTTCTTAGTATCACACACTTTGTGTTTCTCATTTAGTTTGGAGAAAGGAAAATGTTTCCTGCAATGTGAGAATGAACGAGCATTGTTCCAGCAGTACTTGGTCTTTTCTATGGAGAATGATAGGGGTAGGAGGAGTGGCATCCCCTTGCACACCCCCATATAAAACAGTGGGCATTGGGTCGGTTGATCCTTTTAACCAAATCAGTGAATGACTGATCCCTAATTGCTGTATAGAAATTCTCCTGATCTATCATGCTTATCATGATCATCTTGGCATTTTATCTATCATCTGCACAGATTTTTAATAACAGGCTTTAATCGTAGGCTGATAAAGACTGGCTTGATAGTTGACAGGGCTGGTAACACCAACCAAAGCAGTTATCATCTAATAGGAAAACTATTACTTAATGTATTTATTTCGAAAAGGATTGACAAGCTTCAATGAATGTTTGGCAATCCAAAGCCAGCATATGTATCCATCCTTCATCACCACCCTATAGGCAAGGTACTGAGCAGCATTCTTATAAAGTTGTAAAATTAAACATACTTTTTTTTGGTGTGCATCTAGACCTATCTACAGTTAGATGCTGCTGTAAATGCCCACAAATAGTATCAGCACAGGCAATTTAGTTTTCCAAAAAATAACAAAAATAAATTTTGCACCTCATATTTACTATAAATTCATAAGCTTGAGAATTCGTGATCTCAAGTCATTAGAGTGTTAATATTTGCATTTTTTTGCGATCAACTCCATCACATGAAAACTAATAATTATCAACTTCATTGTTCAAATCAATTGTATTGGGATTGCAATGCATGGTCGTTCCGGAACTGATGTAAAGATCTTGAATATTTGTGATTGTGATGTGATATAGCACTATATTCAAGATCTTAGTGAATTCTCGAAGTGGCGATATTCGCAATATAATTTCGCAATTCGAATATTAGCAATCAACAATACCCACAAACACATTGTTTTAGAGTAAGCCAACCATTTAGCATAGGCAGCCAACATACAACAACACAGCTAAAAACAAACAAGCAGTTCACATGTTATGGTTACATATGGTAAAGCATAAATTACCACAACACATTTGTTTAAATGGTCAAGCGAAGGAAGAGAAAGCATAAGAAGAAAATTTAAACTCTGAATTCATATTAGAGTCCGAATGCAATTTCTGCTCATTTAAAAATTTTTTTTTCCAAGCTCTGGTTGAATAAAAAAACACTCTATTATCTAGCTGCCTTTGAAGAAAACAAATGAAGAATACATATGCACATACTGTAAAAAGAGCTGGAGGGCAAATAGGAGGAAAATTAGTAGGAGGTGAAGAACGCCAGTAAATTGATAGAGGTCAAGAGGGAGCAGAACGCCTAGTTTTCATCATACAAAAGCAAATGTTTCTATTGAAAAAGCTGTACAGCTGTAGCATTACTGAACTTACATGAACTTTATAAATGTATTGTTGTCAACTTCCATCTGGCACCTAAAAGGTTAAATTGTATTAATCAGCATTATGCACATCCATTCATGTGGTACACTGCCTCGCTATGCCTAATTAGGTAATGGCTTTTCTTACAGTAAAATGCTCTGGGAGTGGAACGTTGGTTTTAATAGCAGCATTTCCTTTAGGCCATTTCAGAAGCAGATTTTCTTTACTAAAGAAGTTATAATGCTTTATAACCTAAAAGGAATGTTCATTTTGTATTCTTTTCAGTTTCAGGTGCATGTATAATGGGAAAACAAAGTGGCTGGTCATTAAAAATGTAAAAAGGATTTACAGGGAATTTTCTGTAGAACCACGAAACAACGAGCCTAGTCTTATGGTCAAACCACTTAAGAAGAGGAAACTAGGGAGTGATAAAACTAAACAGTCCATTCCATATGGGCACTGCTGAGTGCAAGCTTAGTGCTGGCCACCTAGAGGATATCCCTTATGGGCACACTCTTTGTGATCTGTTCTTTGGTCGATCAATTTGGTTAATGAGCCGAAAAATCAGGCTAAACATGGCCGGGCACCCTTTGTGTGCCAGCACTCTCTGTCAGGTCCCCTTAGCTGCTCGGGTCGTGGTCAGCATCTAGGGACCCCAGCTGTAAGAAGAGGCTGCCAGGTCACTGAGACTGTCAGTGAGCTTGCAGCCTCTCTGCTCACTGTAACAACTAACTGTAGCCCCGCTCATCAGCTTTAGAGGGAGAGAGCCTCAGTGTTCAGCTACAGACAGCTCCTGTGTTCTCAGCCCCATCGGGGATGACGTAGCTGAGGAGACATACTCGTACTCGTACAAAGTATTAAACCAATCTAAGAATTACAGACATGTCCATCTATCTTGATCTATTTGGTTGGCTATTTCAGCCCTTTAAGCTTTAAGACCGGCACCCGAGTTTTCGGCTAACCCAACGGCTGAAAAATCAAGTGGAAATCTAAGCATCTATGGGGGGGCTTAATCCATAAATATAATATTTGAAATGTACGCAGAGCATATTGTATCTGTATTTATAGTTATCCAGATTATTTTTATTTACAAACAGTTGTAGAATACATCAAAGCACACAGGAAATGTATCTTATTATGTGCTTATAATGGAAAAACACTCAACTTACTCTCTCCTTTTTTAGAGATGGGTGTTTTTTTGTTTGTTTTTTTATTACATTTGGCTAGTTCAACTTTGAGAGATATCATCACCAAAGAGATGTAGACTACAAAAAAAAGAAAATATTTCTCTAACACAAATAGTTTTTGCATCAATTAGGTCGAAAGTCAATTTTTCTTAAGTCAGTTATACAGAAACGAAATATGCTGAACCAATACTTTCTTTTCAAATGTTTCCATAACCCTTTTCTACATTATAGCATGTTCAGGGGCTTTGCAATCAACTCACAAAGTCAGTTAGTCGAAAATGTTTTACTGTCTCTATATGTAAAAGTCCACTCAATTCATATTTTATCAACTAGTGCCTAGGTTAACACACTACCCCACCATCATTACAGAGAAATATTTGCCCCAAAAACCATTTACCGTATATACTCGAGTATAAGCTGAGTTTTTCAGCCCAAAAAAATGGGCAGAAAGTGCTCCTCTCTACTTATACTCGAGTCAGCTGGGGGGGGTCCACTCCCCTCACCTGGATTTCAATGCTGAATGCTTCAGACAGGCAGCTTCCCTCTTTGGTAGATCTTCTGCGATCTCTCTGAGTTCCTGTCAGCTCCGTGCTTCCGACAATCAGCTGATGGACAATAACAAACTCCACACTGCCACCATATAACACTCCATAGCCTAAAAAATAAGAATTGCCTTGCACAACCCATCCTGTAATAATAATAATCCTGTGTTCTCTTAAATTTATTGAAGATGTGGCACTAAGATTTATCCTGTTTGATTCATTTCTAGGGGAAATGGTGCTTTCTCTATATTTTCTCATTTAGAAAACTCCACCATTTGACTGCATTTCCCACCCTCGGCTTATACACGAGTCAATACGTTTTTCCAGTTTTTGTAGATAAAATTAGGTACCTCGGCTTATACTCGGGTCGGCTTATACTCGAATATATATGGTACATTTTGTTACTAAAGTCTGAAAATGTGAATTTGGAGAAAAATAAATTCATTGGTGCCAACCCCAGACCTCAGTATTTGTTTTATGTTGTCATAGCCTTTTGACCCTTATGTACCAGACACCAGACCTACTTACAGATATCCTCCTTTTGCAGCTGTTGTAGTCTGTGTTTATTATGTTATGATCATTTATCATGGAAGTTTTGATTCATACACATAAAATTACCTCTAGTTTATTTTGAGGATCCATAACACAGAAGGCTTATTTAACAAAACATGTTTACTTTTGTGCAAAGATTTCTTCTAATTATATGTCTTTATTTTTCCATTTATTGTAAAGCTATTTTCATTTATTCTAAAGCTATAATTGCCCTACATGCCGAAGGCATAGCTCAGTGTGACTCCTACGGGTCTGTGTTTTACTTTCCTCTCGTTTTCAGTTTTGCAGGTGCAAAGAGAAATAAATGGTCTGCGGAGACACCTGTTTCAGTATCTGTGATATTCTTTCCAGTTAGAACTGTGCTAGAAAATGAGCTGCTCATCTATCTACTACTAAATTTAGCTGATTGTTCACAAAATGCTCCCATTTGGTATTGGTAACTAGAAAGTAGCAGGTAACCCTCTCAGTACAGTACACTTCCTAACAGCTACAAATATACATTTATTATCTGAAAATTCTGAACCTAAAGTCCCTTTGCCAGCGGTCTACAGTTACAGCTGGGTTGCTGTAGGCTATAAACCACACTAGAGAAGCAACCCAACTGCCAGTGTGGATATAATATATAGGTAACATCTTTGGAATTTTATTCAACACCAGAGTAACTTGAAAGCAACTCGTGCACTACTAGGTATAAGACTATTATGTCCTACCCTTCTTCCCATGTGGCAGTACTGATACTTATTATTGAACATGGGTTACATATGACTTACACCCTTTCTCCCCATATACTGTAAGAGTTGTTCATTGGACAAAGGTAGCTTGTGAATAACATCCCTCTGTTTCATTCTTATGCTTATCATTCCACATGGGTAGCTGGGCACTCAAAGACATTTTCTTCCCATGTCATAATTCCTATGCATAGAATTGGACATGGGTTGCATATCCCTCATATGCTTTTCTCCACTGAAACATTTCTTAAGCATGGCATTGGGCAAGAGTAGTGTCGTTGTGGATGATGCCAGAGCAAGGGTGACTCAAGGGTGTGGACCCACTTGACCAAATTTTGCAGAGGTGCAAAACAGCTGGCAGAGTCTAAGGTGCCACCAGGTGTTAACCAGTGGCCTTTGCTGCAGAATTTGCTGATGTTGCGGTTCCCATACGCACCCGTGCAAGTTGGCAGCTAATGACATACCAAGGCATAGTGCCAAGTCCATAGGACGAGCCAAGAGACTGGAGACAGGAAGTCAGAAGAGGTACTGCGATGAAGTGCCAAGGATCAAGAGGCAGGGAGAATTCATAGAGCAAATCAAGAATCTGGAACCAAGAAGTCAAAAAGACTTATTGCTCAGGCAACTCTCTGTTACCTGAGACTTCATTATAAAGGGCAGACGGCAGAGGGAGCCCCAATGGCTGACAATTAACCCTTGGTGGCTAGGGCAGTTTTTAGAGCTGGATACAGACACAAAAGCAGCAGATACAGATCCCCTTGCCTGGGCTTCTGTGACAGTTAGCCTGTGGCTCTCCCAATGCTTCCTACCATGTAAAAGTGCTGATCCATTGGTTTCGGCATGTGTTACATGTGATTCATACATCCCACTCCCTTCTTGATAGTGTTACAGTGAGGCAGGGGGAGAGTGCTTAGTCAATACATGAATATGGTGCTTTATATTTCATGGATAAATACATAAAAACATTAGCTATATCTGGGCTCAATGTCTTATGCTCAGATATGAGAGAAATGTTTCGATAGAGATATAAAAAAATACATGTCATAGTGAGATGAGCTCTGATTTCCACTAAATTGTTAGCATGATTTGTTGGCAGGTTTATTTTTAATTGGTTAATATATTGAAAAGAAAACTGAACATTCATATGAGCTAGGACTTTTTTTAAATCAGAGTTTAGTATGGGAAAAATTATATTTAGCTTGGGTTTATGTCCTGTGTGATGTCTGATAAGACCCTCCAGCTCTGACACTGTCACAGTAGATAGCTGAGATGGAATGACCTCTGTTCATCTATATGGAGGTTCCTGTTACTCTCGTTCCTTAGTCATCTACCACTGTGCTGCAAACACAGCTTGGGCTATAGTTATTTTGTATGAACCATTAGTCAATATTCTTCCAGTTTGTGAGGGGAATTGTCCCTGAGGCAAGTTCATTGACTTGAATTTCCAAAACACATTACAATGCCACAAGTTTTTTTTAGCAATGTTTAATAAATATAGAACCACTGTCATGTCTGACTTAAGCAATGGGGTTTCTACTCTTGTTAGGGTGTCTGGCTGCTTCAATTAAGAATTGATGAGTATGACAGTATTTTTTTAATGATATATGGTATTAATTGTAAAATAATGTTAATTAGGTAAACCTGTTTTTTACTATCATTCTGTCAGCCTGACACCATTATAGGTATCACAGGGTATGGTGTTTTTTACACTTTGGACACTTGAGTATACAATACATGTTATTATTTACACTGCTATCAAAAACAGCAGTCATATTCATCCAATTGTGTATACAAAATATTCAATTGCTATTGAAGAAAACAACCCAACAGCACAGGTTAAGATAAAAGCAATACAAATGCCACCACCACATCACTACTGATGTATTTTACCAGCATTAGGCTTACTCCATACAGACATGTCAGTAAAATGGTGGTGACTTTAAATTGCTTCTAAATTTACATGCTGGTTGCGTAATTTTCTTCAATAAAATGGGTGTATTTTATATACCAGCTTCATGAGTTAATTTAAGTGTGTTTAAGAGGTGTAGTTCACATGATTGATCTAATGCTATTATGATATTGGAGTAGCCTTGAGAAACACATTTATGTACTATATATTACACCAATAATATCGTGTAACTATTCTAGGAATACTGTTGCTTCTTCTACTTACAATCTAAAAAAATAGAAAGATGCATGTGCTAAATATGCTGTATATGGTCAACTAATTAAACAAATTTAACAAAATAAAACATAATAATGGATTTGAATGGGATGAGTATAATGGTCTGCCAAAAAATAAAACGCTAAATACATTACTTAAATAAAACACACTTAAAAACAATATCTCCCACTGTAAATCATTCTGGGTTGATGTCCTTCAAAGTCTCCAGTGCTGATGCCCAACAGGTCACTTGAAGCAATGTTTACATATGGGAAACTAGCCAAGGCTGAGTATTGTAAGTGCTTCTGTTCAGTCCTGTACTCCATACATTGTGGACTTTGAGAGACATCAAGGCAGAAAGGATACCAGCGAGGGACATTATTTGTACGTAAATGATAGTTGGGATTGCCAGTTAAAAGTCTGAACATGAGAGTATTCTTTGTTCTTGCTTTGTACGCAAGTATGATCATTAAATTTTTTTATTAATATATCTAGTGTATAATATTCAAAATGTCAACGTACATTTTTGAGGTCATGGAAGCCTGGCTGCTCTTATAAAAGTATAGGTTGGCAGCCCTTCTGAAGGCTTCCTTAATCAGATTAAAATGTATCTGAACTTTTCTACAAATCATCAGAGGTGCTTTGAGGAACTAACTCTTTAGCATCTGAAAATAAAGCATCAGAGTAACTTTTCTGGAGCAAAATGAAAGTCTCCATGAAATAACATATTTTAAGCTCTCTTTAGCATGAGATGACCTTCTACACCAGGAAAAGAATATGGCTTAGGTATGTAAAGTATGGCAGGGATGAGATCTGGTGAAGTCAAAGAAAGTTGAGGTTTACCTTGGCTATCCTGCGAGGACAATTTCATTCTAGAAAGCTTTGGTCATATATTGACTGTCATTTGGTCATTGACTTTCATTGCTGCAGTTGTTGTTGCAGCATAGAAATGTATAAAGCCAAAGTTATAAATTAGTAATGAACTATGGCATCGTATGTTAAAATTAAGAAAGAGGTATAAACTTGTCACAGGAGACTGACAGATGCGTCAACATAAGGACATGCATTTATTCAGGCATGTGGCATCTGATCATGACACTAACTGTTCCGTGAAAAAGATGATTTTTTTTATAATAAAAATATGTCTACTTAGAACAAAAGAGAATGTTGAATGCATTCGACGGAAAATATGTGACAGCATGTGCACTTTTGTCATCAAACACTTGTCAGAAAAGACAAGGGCATATATAATTAGTGATGTGATGAGCTGCTCAGTGCAACAAATGATTATTAGCACTACCCACAAGCCCAGAATATGTTTCTTTCAAACACAGATCATTTTCACGGTGACCTTCTAAATTCAGCATCTACTGTATACTTGAGTGGCTCAATAAAATGTGAGTTTTGTTTTCTTCTCATTAGACGAGCTATCCGCAAATCATAATATCAAGGTCTGCTAGCCTTTGCGCCAACTGCTAACGAGAGTTGAGATGTTGTTTAACTCTTGATCTCAGAATGTCATTGACTCACAGAGCCGTTACTGAATCCAGATACTCTGATAATTGGGTCTTCAAGTTTTTGTATCTGGGATTTTAAAGTAAGTCTGATCACCCCTGTGGTAGTCAAGCCTTTCCCCACCCAGAACACTCTGATTAAATGATCTCTCTTGGACATTCCAAATATTTCACTTTCCTTTCTAGTTATTTATTATTTTGTTATGCTTGTGTTGTTTCCAGTATGTGCTTGGTATGATCTGCCAGTTCAGAGATGATGGGTGAAAATGTTTCCTACTATCTTCTTCAAAGTTAATTTACATTCTAAGGGTCTCCATTCATGCTGTGACAAGTGCTCAAAAGACGACCCGTTCGAGCGCAGCGTGGTGAGGTTGAGCTGACATCACCACACTTCGCTCAGGCACCCGTCAATTGGATGGGAATAAAGAAACACCACCTTAGGTGTCCGATTCCCGGTCAGTCTTTAGATGAGGACCCTGTTCCCCGATAATGATTTACGGACATGTCCGTTACCTGTTCTATAGATCTGTTGATCCTGTTTGAAGACATTGAAGACAGGGGTGGCTGCCTTAGACAGGCGCTAGATAGATAAGTGCGAAGGCACACGGCGTGACATCTATGTGAGTATTGGCACCTTTAAGCTCATCATGCCAGAGATGGTCCAAATTCTTTAGAATAGCTGATTTTGTGCCTTAATTGCAAAATCCCATAACATGATATTATCAGCTAAATGTTTCTAAATGTTTGGGTCTGTTATTTTACTGCACTTTATTTATGCAAAATGCGTATATTCCCACAACCCTTCTCTACATCTCCAGCAATTGGTGAAGATATCTTTTAAATTTTGACAATTTCTACCACGCACCTTTCAACCTTTGTGTATTACTGTAGATCTACCAACACCTTTATAGCTCAGGTCTGTCCCTGATTGAATACATATTGATTATAAAGGGTGGAGGGTGAAAAAAATTGAAGGGTCACATTTTTACTATCAATTAATTGCTCCCATTTCATATTTGAAGGTAATACCAAACGTATTTTGTTTCATCTGTTTGTGCAAGTGCGCTTATGTCAAAAATCCAGAGCTGCCCTGTGTCCTCTAGGCACTCATGTTTTATCACTGACATTTTCAATCCTTTCTTGGTCTTTTTTCAGGACTACAAGCCAACAAGTACCTTTGATAATGGAGAGAGTAACAGCAGTAAGGCCATGTCTCCACTGTGTTAAACTGTGCTTTTACAGTTAAAATTTCCCAAAACGCGAGTGTGTTTTTCCTGCATTGACCAATGTTTTTTTAAGCAGATTTAATAAGTGAAAAAGACCATAGATAAACCCAACCAAAAAAAAAAACATTTTAAATGTGTAACAAATGCGAATGTTTTGTTCAGAGCCAGAATATTTGTATGTTTTTCATTTTCAAGGTTATACAAATGTTATTTAACTGCAGCAAACACAATCAGGTAATTATTACAGGAATGTATATGACCAAAAACAAATGCAGGAAGCTGTCCGTTCAAAAAGTTTTTTCTTAGATAATTGTGCTTGTATAAACAAAACCAATGTGTTCTGTGATTGATAAATCACATCATCAGGAAAAGGCTTCAATTAATTTTGTGAGTATTGTCTCATGTGGTGATTACACTGCATCTGCCATTTCACATTCTGCCACTAGATGGCACCTTGACAACACACATTGCATTCACAATATGGACATGTACAAGTGCCAATTTTTGCAATGAAGATAATAATGACGAGATCCTGAATTGTCAAAATTACTGCGAATGTTAGGAGAAAAATTTTGATATTTTGTGAATATGAATATTGTCTGTGCTGCACATAACTACTAAGAAATAACAATAAAGAGATTGTGTTTATACAAACAAAGATGGGTGATACATACACAACACATTGTCTGTTTATTAACAAGCAGCCTACTGCATGCATTGGTTCTGATAAAATTGTTGTTAGGATGTTCTGATCTTTGATTACAGATAATCTTAACACATTCAGAGTCATTGGGACGACAGCTCTTATGATCACAGGTGCTGCATTGTGTATATGGATCACAGAAGAGGTAATCAAACCAGCTTATGAGCCAGTTCAAGTCTTTATACATTCCAGTCTAGCAAGGGTTTGGACTGCTATTTCTTTTCAACTAATGGTATAATAAAAAAATTTAAATAAAGGAAAGATTAAATATTTCCATGTTCCAGATCCTCAGGTAACACAACTTGGAATGGGTGATGCTGACATTCAAGGTGGCCCATTTAATGTCTATTTGATAAACAGATGTCTCATGAAGAATGACAGCCGGCGAGACATCTGCCCATCCTCAACCTGCCAGGACCTGTCACAATCCTTTGTATGACTTGGCCAAAGTAATAGAACATATGCACTAGGTTCACACTTGCTTTCCTTCTCTCAGCTTACATAGAACATTTTCCTATTGCTACCTTAAGCAACTCCCATCTGGTCATCTTCTGTCACATTTTTCAAAGCTAGTACTGAGTTGGCCTGTGATGTGGTTGTATTCCACTTTAACACGCACCTAAACTCACCTTTGTGTCTCTCACTAGAAAATAAGATAAAACATCCATACCTGTAAGGTAATTTCCTGAATGCCCCTCATCATCCCTCCTCTTTCCTCCTCTCTCTGCAAATCAACACTGTAATTGCAATATCAGTAAGGAAATACAAATAATTCATGTTATCATGTCTTTCTATATGTCTATGAAGATATATTTTCCCATTGAAACAAAATCTCTATACCCCCAATAGCCATACACATTACTGTAGTTATTAACCCCAAAGATACACAGGATCAAACATGGTGACTGCCAAGAGCAGAACAGAGCAGTTTATTTTTGTTAACCGAGATCAGATACAACGAAATCTGTTAAAATTTTCTGCAGGAGCATCCCTCAGCTGCAGGTTGCAGACTTGCAAGGTGGCCTTTGCTAGGAAATGCCTAGGGCAGCCACATATCCTCACCTATATCAGGTGAGGATATGCAGCCAGGGCACAGACGCTGGATGGACATTGCTGGGGAATGCCGTTGGAACTTCTGGATCAGGTAAGCAATCCCAAGAGTGTCACATCAGAAGTCATCAATTTTGGTCAAGAAAATCTACCCAGAGCCATATTAAGAATTACCGCTAAAGAGGTTATATAAGACACATGATCAAAGAAGTATGATAACTTTTTACATTTCTGTGGAATCAGTAGTGAACCTCAATATATTTGGCCGTTCTATTAAAATAATTTAAAGCAGCTGTGCCATAATGTCATACAGCATAGTAAATTATCCTGTAACATTTGGACACTGATATAGGTTAGAAGTGTATTTCTTTGCCTAATTATTACAATATATTTCAATGCTCTTTATTAGGGACAGACTCTGTAAGGACACATTAAATCAGAAAAAGGGCAAAAGGTTACCTCTATGGTAGTACTAATTATACCACCATGGTGTAGCAACAAAAGTAATATCCCAAAACTATACTACACTGCCTGGCCAAAAAAAGTCACCACCTGGAATTAACTAAGCAAATAGGTACGAGCTTCCTATTGGATAAATCTAGGGTTGCTGCAGTTGGTCAGTTCTAGGTTCAGCAACCGTATGTGCTCCAAGAATGAGGTCAGCTGACTACCTGAATATACTGAATGACCAGGTTATTCCACCCATAGATTTTTTCTTCCCTGATAGCATGGGCATATTCCAAGATGACAATGCCAGGAGTTGGGCCAAATTGTGAAAGGGGGGTTCAGGAAGCATGAGACATCATTGTCACACATGGATTGGCCACCACAGAATCCAGACCTTAAGCCCATTGAGAATCTTTGGGATGTGCTGGAGAAGGCTTTGCACAGTGGTCAGTGATCTACCATCATCAATGCATGAAATTGGATGGAAATAATTCTTGTGACATTGCAGAAGCTTATTGAAACAATTCCACAGTGAATGTGCCGTAATCAAAGCTAAAGCTTCTAACGGAATATTAGTGTGTGACCTTTTTTTTTGTGGCGACTTTTTTTTTGGACAGGCAGTGTATATGCAAACTAATTATTTTCCTTTTTACTCTTCAACCTGTTACTTATTCTTTGTTAGACATCATAAATAATGAAAGCATGTCTGTAAATTTCAGGGTTCCATTTAACCATTTATAAGCTGTCATAAAGGATAACAACTCAGCTGTAATCACAAGCACATTTCTTAGCAGATTTCTGGGTATAAATTATTACAAAATAAACTAGAATTACCACAGACAACTTAATGTATCATAAATAAACAATTACAGCTACAATGTGTTATTTTCAACAGATAAACGTCTCTTTAGAAATATATCGGCTGCAGGTCTGAATAGTAAGTTGTGTAGCTGATGTGGCTGTCCTTTCTTTGAAAGTGATTACACATTAGAGATGGTCAAAAAATTCGCAGTGCGAATTTTTAAGTAGAAATTTCGACTTTTTTCGCCGAAATCGCATAGTCCATTTTGATGGGGTCCATTGTTCGACTTTTCGCCGAAAAAGTCGAAATCACATCTATATTTTCGACTGAAATAACTTTGCTTTTGATTTGCCCGATGCCGCTATTTTGCGTGGCAATAATATGCGGGAGTGATTGGAACATTCGCATTGCGTAAATTCGCATTGGCCAGTAAATTCGCATCGGGCCGGCGAAATTCGCATGGTGCTAGCTAACTTTGTCAGCTTATTGTCAAAGCAACTC
>CM070035.1:39964452-40014505 GCA_036250615.1 Ptychadena robeensis | reverse complement strand
ATATACAGCCAGACATACACAAAATACAGTACACAATAATTTAGAAAATACACACAATTTTGCTTGAGAATCATCCATGTGAATCCTTGAATAATGAGATAACAGAGAACAGTAATCTTTAAGCAGACATGTTTTAAGATTGAAGCTTTCATGTACTTTTGAGTGTTATCATTGTTTGTTTGAAATCTTAGTTTTGCCAGGTGGTCTGTGAATTGGCACCACAGTTGGTAAGGAAAGGTTTGCTAACAAAGTTCTCTTTCCTCTCTAATCAAGCACCAGCACAAATGGTTTATCTGCCGGTGTCGCATAAGTTGTGTAAGAGATATCACAACATAACTTGGGGGCTGTTTATCAAACAGACTAATAATGTCAAGCATGCTGAATTTTCTTCTTAAGCGAGCAAGTGAAATGTAAAAAATCTTTTTATCCATGCATGACATGTTTAACACCAGATATAGTACTAGAGCCAGCTTCGTGCAGGGAACTTGATTGATTCTTAAAATCTGCAAGAAATAGACTGGGAATTTATTATACAAATAGAAATGTATTGCTACCGTCTAATCTGGATGTTGGTATGCATTACACATGCCGGATACTTAGTGTGGATACCTGCCAGGCACTACATTTAAGTGGAGAGCAATTTTGCTGTCAGTGGTCAAGGATAACTTTTAATGACCCACGTAAACATATTTGGTGGCTGAAAAAAAACCTTTAAGCCGATTCAAATATTTTATATAACATATTTATATTCACTAAAACATGATCATGTGTAATCCTTCTGTAATAAAAAAGTACTTTATTCTAAACATTTAGTCAGGTTTGTTTTGATGTGTCATAGTTAAAAATTTTTCCATTGGTTCTTATAGAACTAATGAATTGCCCCCTTTTTTCTGGGTTTAAAAGCTGAAGGTTTATTTAAAAAAATAAAATAAACACACCGCAGCCTTCTCGCACTACAACAACAATAAAGCATTAAAATAGTTTGCATCCCTGTGTAGGATGCAGGGAGAGCACAGACGAGAAGCAGGATGGAGGACACAGGGAGCTGTGAGAAGCTGAGGAGGAGAATGTCAGAAATTAAGCAGAGGATGGAGATGATAGGTGGTGGTGAAGGGGTTCAGTGTGTGGAGGTGAAATGGGGGTGACATAGATTGTAGGGGGCACACAGGTAGGCTGAGGATAAGGTAAGGTAGATAGGAGGTGATGGTGGAGGATGATTTGGGGGCACTGAAAGAACAGAACAGTCTCCATCCCTCCCAGTCTCCAATGCAAGCTTCAACATGAACGCTCAGCACATGGATCTCTAGATGCACCCAAAGTTTCCTCCCATACCAAACCCTTTGGGATTGGTAAATATGCCTCCAGGGGGTGGTTTTGGGGGATGTGATGTTAACCCAGGGCGATGTTAGCCCAGGGCACTGATTTGCATAGGACCGCCCCTGCACTCTCCCTGCAGTGCTCTCTAGCAATGGCAATCCGAATGGGTGGAAGTGGCTTTGGTTCACCAGTACTTAAGATGTTGCCTCTAGGAATGAGGAAGTGAGGATGGTAAGTACGTTTTTTTTGTGTAGCAGTTTCCTAGATGAAACTGCTGGCAGGTGAATATTATGTCTTGGTAATCTATGTGATTTTTAACTTTTTTTTTTTCTTTAACTGTCTGAAAAATAGTATTGATCTCAAATATTCTAATTGCTAATTTTTATAAGAACATCATCACTTCGAGAATTTGCAAAGCTCTCAAATACAGTGCTATATCTTCGTAATCACTCCCCGGAACTACTGTGAATTGTGCTCGCAAAATGCGCATATACAAGTGCTGTTTTGCGCAATAAAGGTAACAATGACTGGACATAATGAAATCTCCAATTTATTGTGCATATTAGGCTTAAACTTTGCAATATTTTCAGAATACAGATATTGTCTATGCTGCTCATCACTACTGAAAAACATGAAAAGTCAGTTTAAAGGTATTCCCCTGCTCATATAGGAAATCACTGTACATTTTCCTGTGGATTTTTTTATACCCTTCCTAAACTAATCAGAACTGTACACAACATTTCAGTGTAAAAGGGAAACAAGTTTAAAACCATTGGTCGTCGTACAAGCTAACTATAAATTGCATAGATTAGTGACTTGACCAGTAGATATCCGCACTGGTAAACTAGTGCAGGTTTGTGTTCACTTACCTGCTGGATGTGACTCTACAGAAGCAATTATAGATTTGCTTTGCATCCATACATTAACCTCAGAGCATGCATTTAGAAGAAAAGGCATTCTATTAGGTCTACGAAATGTGTAAAAATGTCCTCAGCAATCTTCAACTCTGGTGTACCAGCGCTATTAAAATAATTGAAATGACCTTATATTCTTCTATTTGGAATAAGTCCACAAAGAACATGACAATTTTGTGCAAACTGTACTTCAAGTACAGACTGTCCTCTTTAATTGGCTGGTTATAATTTGTAGGAAAGGCAAAAAAAAAGATATAATATCAAAATACGTCATTCAGAATATGATTTATTGCATCTGTGAATCATGTGCAGAACTCATAGGTCAGTATAAAATCTGAAGGACTATAAATTATACATATATAAAAACTGTAGGCGAGTAGGGTTACTATTAAATGGAATGTTTATTGTTAATTATTGTGAGAAGCACATTTAGCTTGGTAAAGTTATCCTGCAATAGACTACTTACTTTGTATGTTATTTACTTTGTACGTGAATTGACATGGATAAATTAACCTCCTGAGCATTGCGCATGTGGCTGGGTTTTTTTTTTTAATGCTGCCACGATTTACACTCTTCAGGTGATGCCGGAATCATGCTGTAAAAAAGCGACGAACTTACATTACCATGGAGGTCTTTGGTGCCTCCTAACCCCTGCCCCTTTCGCGTCACCACTATCGGGGCAGTCCCAGAAGGATTGGCCATGTATGCCGATCCAAAGAATTGCCAGGGGAATCCTTTTATACCTCCAACCTCAGTTTAGGAAGCTCTGCTCTTTTATGAGATCTCATTGTTAAATAGAAAATCTACTTACAACAAAATAGAATATTCTCTTATCAGTGGCAGGCACATTAATAAACTTCCCGTGCTTGACTAAAGCTAGGCATACACAGCTCGATTTTTTAATAGATTTGAGCACAAACGAGCATTGTGCACATTTACGGTGCTTGCTTGTGCTCAAATCTCTAAAAATATCGAGCTGCCCAGCTTTTTTCTTCGATTGATCCCGCTTGTTCGAACAGGAACAGGAATGTTGGTAAATCCTGTTGGACCTCTATCACTCCTATCACTTCAGTATGGGGCGACATCGATGACACAGCAATGGTGCGCCTTTATATCAAAGAAGCGCAGCACGATGACATGTGTATGCCCGCCCAGCATAATTTTTGGTTATCTGGTCTTCACGCATTCACTGTTGTAGAGGTAGGAAGTTGGGTCCTGCCAATGATCTATCAATCTCTTGTTCAGCTGCATATTCTAAATAATGACCCAGGAAGTTTAAAGGGAATGCATATTGTGTGTATATGATATGCATCATACTTTTTTTTACATTTTTCTTTACTTTTTATTTCCAGGCCAAAAACAATTAAGCTAAAATAAGATGAAGAAAAATAATTCTATTATTTTTCATTGTTTTGTTTAGCAAATAGATGGTTCTTTAGGCTAATTTCACAGTATTTTTCCCCTAAATCTCCTGTGAACTACTGACAGAGTACACAGGAATACTAATGTGGGAGAATGGTGAAAAAGAGGAGGAAGTGAGGGATGGGCAGCTAGGAAATTTAGAGGGAGTTAAGCTGACCATACACCTCTAGATCTCTCTGTTAGATATCCTTTAGATCTACCAACAACTATGTAGTGCCGGGTCCTCTGCGATTGAACACAGGTAGACTTGATGGTTTTGAAAGTCCCTCATATTACATGGTTTTGGTAAAACAAAAGAAGATCTAAAGGAAATCTGACAGAGAAATCTAAAGGTGTATTATTGTTATTATTATCATTTATTTATATAGAGCCAGCATATTACGCAGCGCTGTACAATACATTAGAGTGGAGATACAAACACATGAAAACACACAGGTTTCATACAGGTATGAAATAGGAGGAGTTGAGGACCCTGCCCAGTTGGGCTTACAATCTAATAACTTGAGGAACAAGGTATACAATAGGAGGGGGGGGGACTGGCATGGTGGTGATGTTAGGAATGAGAAGATGAATAGGCAAGACTGAAGAGGTGGGTTTTTAGGGCTTTTTTAAAAGTGCAAAAAGTAGGAGCAAGTCTAATGGGGCGAAGGAGAGAGTATGGGGACCCTTACCCTTTCTGCTTGTCTGGAAGATGTGCAAGATGGGAAGTTAGGTGGGAGGGGAATGTTACAAACTCTGCTTGTCAAAATGATGTGCCAAGGGTGCATGGCCCCTGTGGCATTACTTCTGGTACGTTGTCCTTAATTTTGAAAGGGAAAACTCAACAGTTTTCCTTTTCTCTTCAAGCTTAGAAATAAACTTAGCAAAACTAAGAGGCATATAATAAGTTGCTATTATTACAAACCTTGTATTTTTATTATTGTGTTTAAAAGAGTAACTTTAATTTATAAAGTGTTCACACATTACACAGCTCTGTGCATAACATACGTAGGGGAACACTGACTAGTTAGTAATACACAAAACTGTAACTCTTCTATAGAACTTTTATATAAGTGGTGGTAAATTCTTTTTAGGTGTTTTTCCACCTACTCAGTTGTTATTTTAAGGATTCAAATGAAAAAAATTTATAGAAAATACTTCATAATGAGAAAATTACCTTTCATCACTCATTACCTAGGTGTAGAATTGTCATCTCCTCCAGGTTTGTATTATGGCAGATCTCAGGCGGTATCACACACGTATTGCACTGATGATGAAATAAGGGGAATAAAAACTGAGCTTTTAAATTACATTACTTAAGGATAAGCCAAAGTTAGCTGCCAAAATATTTAATTCAACGTATTCTTGAGTCAAGAGATGAAAATTACAAAATTTCATGAGCTGACTTTGTGTGTTAATTTCTGAACATGGTACAATCAGTAAAATTGCTGTGCATGTTCTAGCCCAGTGGTTCCCAAACTAAGGGCTGGGCCCCCCCGGGGGGGGGGGGGGGGGGGGAAGGTAGTCCAGGGATTGCTCTTCTGCATACCTAGGTTGTAACAAGTGGTTATTTGATTTACTGTTTCCTTTCTATCAGTTCGAAAAACTCTGGCCATTCTCCTCTGACCTCTGGCATCAACAAGGCTTTTGTGCCCAAAGAACTACCACTCACTGGATGTTTTCCCTTTTTTGGACCATTCTCTGTAAACCCTAGAACTGGTTGTGCGGAACAATCCCAGAAGATCAGAAGTTTCTGAAATACTCAGGCCAGCCTGTCTGGCACCAACATCCATGCCATGTTCAAAGTCACTTAAATCACTTTTCTTCCCCATTCTGAGGCTCCGTTTGAGCTGCAGCGGTTTGTCTTGACCATGTCAACATGCCTAAATGCATTGAGCTGCCACCATGTGATTGGCTGATCAGTAATTTGTGTCAACAAGCAGTTTGACAGGTGTGCCTAATAAAGTGACCTGTGAGTGTATATTATATATATAGTATTTATGGTAACCTTATATTTCAGATATTATTTCTGCTCAGGAAAAAAAATATATAATTTGGATGAACATGTATGTTGCAAAATATATTTCCAATATGTGGAATCCTTATACCTTTATATATGCAGAGACAGTTGAAAAAAATCTACAGGTCATCAGTCCCATCTTCTGCTACCAAAATACACTACCTAAAGCCCCCCATACACGTTCCGATTTTTCGTACGAATTTTGCCCGACCGACCGATTGGGTCGGAAGATTAATCGATCGGGAGATTAATCGGATTCGGAATTATGTACCCGACCGATCCCGATTTCTCAAAATCGGGCGAAAAATCGATCGGGACCATAACACCCAAAGCATTATGTTGTACCAGTAATAAATACAATTAAGTCAAAGTTGTTAAAATAACACCATCCTTACACTGACATACAGCCGGCATCTGGGTATTTGGGAATCACATGTTTTAGCAAATAAGTGAAAGTGGTTAAATAAAAACAGATACAGATTCTTGTTGAGAACTTTGTAAATTGGCCCCGGTGTCTCTGGAAGATAGCTCAGACAGATGGATCAATAGAGAGAGATCACATTAGTTTAAAAACATCAACTTTTATAAAAAAAAAATATATGTAATGACTCCAAAGACATTCTAGTCTCCCTTTAAGGTATTTATTATTCTGTCTAGCATTTCAGAAACTAAAATAGGAATAAAGTTTCAACTGATTATCTGGAGCTGAAGGCAATTTAGAGAATAACCTGCTATCTAGCCTGTACTAAACTCACACAATGCATTTGAAAAATCACTCTCAGACGGGGTTGTTGCTTCTCTCTTTTACATTTCATGCACAATGGAATCATCATACCAACATCCATGAGATTGTAGACCAAGTGCATCAAGTGATAGACTCCAGAAAACATTGAATTGGCCTAAGGCACCACCTCTGCTTGAATGAAGAACTTAAGGGGGCCATGTACATATAAATTATATCTCTATCAATCTTAAGGTCCCAATACACCTTACACCTTGCAGAAAACATTATTCAATATGATGACATCATCATCGTGGAGGGGGACTGATCCATTGTCCTACAGCTGCTTCTTCATTAGATCGGAGCCACACGAATCAGTGAGTTTGTGTTTCCTGTGGCTCCCCCTGTCACCCAGCAAGCGCACAATATACGTGAAATATTGCGAATTCTCGAATATCGGATATTTGATGAATATATTTGAATTTCGAATATTCTCGCTCAACACTAATTTACAACCAGCCAGGACATGTGAATGATTAATTTTCCACCCCAAGCTTGGGGTAGAGTGAGCAGATCTCCTTGGGTTTCAGCCCTATCCCTCCTGAGTATGCCAGCACATCCCTATCTGTAGTGATGGTGCGAACCCAGATTTTGCCGTTCGCGAACGCAAACTTCCTCAAAAGTTTGCGAATCTGGCGAACCCGCAAACCCGCCATTGACTTCAATGGGAGGCGAATTTTAATTTTTTTTTTTTTTTTCACACTATAAATCCGCACGAAGGAATTCTGCAATGATAGTCAATGGGATTTGAGCTGCAGAGCAGCCTGTGCCCGTGCCACCTTTGCCCGTGTCACCTTTGCCCATGTCACCTTTGCCCGTGCCACCTTTGCCCGTGTCACCCTTGCCGTGTGCACCTTTTTCCGGGTCACACTTTGGCCGTGTCACCATTTGTTTGCCCCCCCCGTGTCACCTTTGCCCGTGTCACCTTGCCCGTGTCACCTTGTTGCCCGTGTCACCTTTGCCCTTGTCACCTTTGACCATGTCACCTTTGCCCGTGTCACCTTTGTTTTGCCCGTTGTCACCTTTGCCCGTGTCACACTTGCCGTGTCACGTTTTCCCGTGTCCCTTTGCCCGTGTCCACCCTTGTATGCCCGTGTCACCTTTGCCCGTGTCACCTTTGCCCTGTCACCTTTGTTCTTCCGTGTCACCTTTGTCGTGTCACCTTTGCCCCTGTCACCTTTGCCAGTGTCACCTTGTTTGCCCGTGTCACCTTGCCTGTCACCTTGCCTGTCACCTTTGCCCTGCATGACACTTTGCCCGTGTCCCTTTGCCCGTGTCACCTTTGCGTGTGTCACCTTTGCCGTGTCACCTTGCCGTGTCACCGTTGTTTGCCGTGTCACCTTTGCCCGTGTCACCTTGTTTGACCGTGCATCTTGAACGGTGTACACCTTTGCCGTGTCACCTTGTGCCAGCGTCACCTTTGTTTGCCACGTGTCACCTTTTGCCGTGTCACCTTTGTCCAGCCCGTGTCACCTTGCCCTGTGTCACCTTTGCCAGTGTCACGTTTGTTTGCCCGTGTCACCTGTTGCCCTGTGTCACCTTGGACCCAGTTTTGTCACCTTTGTTTCGCCCGTGTCACAGTTGTCAGTGTCACCTTGCGTGTCACCTTTGCCCGTTCAACTGTGTTTGCGTGGTCACGTCTGTGCATCCAAAGTAATGTGTGGCAGTCCCCATGCCTAAAGTAAAATGTGCGGAAGTATTTTGGGAGGGCGACTGTCACACATTACTTTGGACTGGGGATTGCCCACACCCATTAATTGGATGGGGGACAGTCTACACCACATACTTTGGATGGGGATTGCCCACCCATTACTTTGATGGGGCAGTCACACATATTGGAGGGGACGTCACACGTTAATTTGATGGGGACTGCCACCCATTACTTGGATGTGGACCGTCACACATTACTTTGGATGGGGACTGCAACCCATTACTTTGGAGGGGACCGTCACACATTACTTTGGATGGGGTACGCCAACCAGTACTTTGGATGGGGACTTCCACCCCAAAACATTACTTTGGATGGGGGACTGTCACTCACATTACTGTGGATGGGGACGTCTACACATTAATTTGGATGGGGACTGCACACATTACTTTGGTGGGGCCGTCACACATTAATTTGGATTGTGGGCTGCCACACCTACTTTGTGGACTTGGGGGTTTGATGGTCCGTGGGGAGGGCAAACTGGTGGTGAATGGTCAGTTGGCCGACCTGCGTGGACATGGTCGTATGGCCGACATGGTGGTGATGGTCAGTTATGGAGGACACTGGTGGTGATGTATGGTCAGTGGGGGACAATGGTGGGGAAAAATAAAAAAAAACATGGGTCAGTATGGCCGACATGGTTGGTAATGGTCAGTTGGAGGACACTGGTGGTGATGGTCAGTGTGGAGGACACTGGTCACTGTGGTGGGGGGGATGGGTTCAATATGGAGGGAACTGAGTGGTGATGGTCAGTATGGCTGTACAACTGGTGGACATGGTACAGTATGGCGACCACTGGTGGTGTTGATGGTCAGGTGGAGGACACTGGTTACTGGTTGGTGATGTCAATATGGAGGGACACTGGTGGTTGATGGTCAGTATGGGCCGAACATGGTGGACATGCTGTCAGTATGGCCCACACTGGGGTGATGGTCAGTGTGGAGGACCACTCGGGGACATGGTCAGTATGCCGACACGGTGGTGATGGTAAGTGTGGAGGACAATGGTGGAACATGGTCGTATGGCCGACACTGGTGGTGAGGGTCCGTTGGGAGGACACTGGTGGACATGGTCAGTATGGCCCGACAATGGTGGGTGATGGTCAGTGTGGATGGACACTGGGGGACTGGTCAGTATGCCGACATGGTTGTTGATGGTCAGTGTGGATGACACTGGTGGACATGGTCAGTATGGCCGACACTTCGGTGCGTGCATGGTCAGTGTGGATGACCAATCGGTGGACCATGAGTCAGTATGGCCAACACTGGTGGATGATGGCAGTGTGCAGAGGACACCACTGAGTGGGAAGATGGTCAGTAGGCCCTGACAACTGGTGCTGATGAGTACAGTGTGGAGGACCACTGGTGCGAGATGGATATTCCCCATAGTCTGGATGCGTGCCGACATTGGGATGTCATGAAGACTGCCCGAAGACACACTGAACACTGCCCCCCTAGCTAATGTTCACACATGCAGCACAGCCAAGCAGCAGCAGCAGCCCAGCTCTGTTCTAACTCTCTACACTCTCTTCCACGCAAACATGTGAAATGGCCCGTCTGATCCTCTGCCTATGACATATAGAGGGGGGGGGGGGTCCGGTGAGGTGCCGGAGGGGGAGACTTGCTCATTGGCTGAGATTAACATCTGCTGACTGTGACTCACAGGGGTCAAAGTTTGACCAATGCAAAAAAGATAGGGGGCGGGTCAAACTTGCCATATGTTCGCGAAACAGTGGCGAACATGCGATGTTCGCCGCGAATAGTTCGCCGGCGAACAGTTCAGGCCATCACTACCTATCTGGTGCTTGGAAAAGTGCTGCATCCTGTCCCTGGGCTCAGAGACAGTGAATTCTTGTAATGTAACTTTTGCTGAAACCCAGTAAATGATTCCAAGTTAAATTAACTAGTGTGTGTGGAATATTACTCATAGCAGAGACCTGAGTATAGCTGAGAACTGAGCTTTACAGCTCAAAAGGACCTTTAGGATGGAGGCAAGTGCTACACGTGTGAAGGGTGTATGCAGTGTCCGATTATTTCCAGGTATGTGTGGAGATTGCCAGCTGCCTGTTCAGGAGATCCAGTAGTGCCTAAACAGCAGTCCAGTCACAGCATGCCCTCCTACAGGATTTGGGGGAGACGGAGACCCACTTGTGTAGATGCACACAGAAAGCCCTGCTTATATGTTAATTCTACACTAATAAGGTAGCTGGAAGGGAGTTATTATCTACATGTGTAACAAAGCTTAGCTATGCAGAAGTGAGTTAAACTTCCATATCTATTAAGGTTTCTCGCCACATGGGTAGCTGGCCATCAGCCCTTTACTAGGCAAATGGAGGTATGAAGTGGTTAACTTCCTAACACAGCAGAAGCTCTAGTGTACAAGTAGTGTTGATTGCGAATATTCTAATCTCAAATTTTTATTGGGCGCTTCGAGAATTCACGAAAATATAGAATATAGTGCTATATCTTTGTAATAGCAAATATTTAACATTTTATAGACCAATATCCCAAACTACTGTGCATTGTGTTAGCAATATGTGCATGTCCAAGTGGCGATTTGCACGATGAAGGTAATAATGACTTATGTTAGTCACAAATATTCTAATTGCTCATTTTTATTGTGAATATCATCACTTTGAGAATGTGCAAAAATCTTAAATATAGTGCTATTTCTTCATAATCACTAATATTTGTTACATTAGTACCCAGGACAACAATGCATTGTGCTCACAATATGCGCATGTACAAATGCCGTTTTGCACAATGAAAGTAATTATGTCTGGAGCTCATGAATTCTCAAATGTACCAATTAAATGCAAATACTAGTCGAAAAATCTGAGATATTTAGCGAATATGGCCTATGCTGACTAGGCACCAGTCCAACAGTTGATGGCACTTATAGAGGTGCAGTGATATCCAGCACCAGGGACAGTATAAGCAACTAGAATTTTTTTTAAAAGGAGCTCATTTAGATTTCATCTTTAGACACCCCAGGTGTTGGTGACATCTGGCCACCAAACTCACCAGTAAGTGTAGATGCTTGGTCAGCCTCATTCAGAAAAAAATTGGCTTTAATGGTCGTGCATAGCTTTAACATCTCTAACACACTGCACAATATAAATGTGACCTTACCTTTGTCAGTTTAGGCTTGGTAAAAAGGAACATTTAAATGTTTTAAGAGGGAAGCATGGTTCCCATATGACATGTGGCGTACTATAAGTGACTTAATGTTTTGTCACTTGCATTTTGTAACTGGATACATTAAGTCTATCGGCGGTGATTTTACCTCCTAGCTGGACATTGTTGCAGAAATACATCAAGCTTAAGCTTTTTGCGCAGTTGGCCATTTTCAGGTTCCAGCAGAATGATGTGCTGTGAGTACAACCTGCTGTTTACACAGCCACCCCTGGTCAAGCAAGAGGAATAATGTGTGCTCTTAAAGAGCAGAGAATGTAAGTTATTTCAGGAGATTTTTTATTTGGCTTAAAAAAAAAAAAGAAAAAAAAGGCCCATTTCACTTGGGAGCCGGTATAGTTAGAAGAAAAACACCTGTTCTTTCCTTTTTCACACACATATGCTCCAAGGTGAACTGATCACAGCTGCCGAGGATGACACCGAGTGCGGCCTGGCAGCTGCAGATAGTAGCAGAACGTGGAGATTCGTAGTGATGGAGAGACGTTCTCAGATCGCTGTATTATTACTTCAAAAGAAGGGCTGGGGGCAGACAAGCAACATCTCACTGCACAATTGTTTGTCACTTGTGTGTGTGTTATAAAGGATTTTAGTAATGAAATCATCATCATTTTCACAAGGTTAAACTCGCTGTTCTCACGTCTACAATACATTTTTTATGAGCAGATTTGGCATAATACAATTAAACCAGCAATGCCATCTGGTTCATATTTTTAGTTTAAGTAAAATATGAAGGATGAGATCAATGATGTATCAAAGGGAGAATGTAAACATACAGCAGGTTTGTGAACACATTAGATGTCATTTATTAAAAGATTAGACACAGATTAGCTTTCCTTTAATCGCAATAACTGCTACTGATCATTTTTACAGGCACTGGTGCCTTTTATTTGAAAGAATGAGGGGGGTTTAGAACCTTTTTATTTATTCATTCATTTTAATTTGCTATACAGGAAAGAGATTTCACCTTACTATGTAAAATGATGATGGAGAATAAGAGACAATCTGTAACTTTTGTAGTATGTAAGGAACAAAGTAATGCTACATACCCTGTTTCCCCAAAAAGGCACCCTTATATTTTCACCTCAAGCTGAAGTATAAGGCATCCCCCCAAAAATAAGGCACCCCTGAGGATATGGTACTGTATTCTGAACAGGGGGATCACAGGTGCCATTTTGATTTTCCCCTCTGATCCCCCTGTGTCATTTTAAGTGACCCCCCAACCTGATATCCCAGTGCCGTATTCTTCTTCATGAAAAAATCCCCTGCAAATAAGAAGTAGGGCATCTTTGGGAGCAAACATTAATATAAGACACTGTCCTATTTTCAGGGAAACACGGTACAAGGGTGGAATACATTTAAGGTTATGTACATGGATGGGGAAATACATAGGACATCAAGGACCTGGTATGAATGGGAGGATATATGTAATGTCACATATAAGAACCTGTCATGAATTATACAAGGGCCATTTGCTAAAAAGAAGAATACATGGGACTTGTACTGAATGGGGGGCATGTGTGACATCATATAGAAGGAGATGTCATGAATGGGAGGATACATATGACATCACATACAAATGCTATCTGTTGAATGGGGGAATACAACTGATGTTACAAACAAAGACTTGTAATGAATGATAGGGTGTATGTGAAATCAAAAAGAATGACCTGATACAGAGTAAAAAAAGGGTATGAGGGATAAGTGATTAAGTTGGGGAGAGGTGTAAAGCTCCGGATGGCAATGACCGCAATGGAGGGGCATTGCTCTCTTGGCCCACATTGCCGGTGTTATCAATGATGTGTAGAGGGAAGGGCGGGGAATCACATCAGAGTACAGTGTACCACGAGGGAGGTCAAAAGCAATAATCTGATACCGGCTAGTGACCTTTTGCGGTATTAATTTTAAGAAAACAGCCAACAAAATAATTACATGCTAATACTAGAAACGGGGACTATTGAGGGAACGGTAGGTATAAGTATATATATATATATATACTTATACCTACCGTTCCCTCAATAGTCCCCGTTTCAGTTATTGGCATGTAATTATAATTATTCATCATAGAACTTGTGACCTGTGTTGTCTGGGGTAAAATGTCTATTTTTAGGAGTAAGTAATGTGTAATGTGGGATGAACATTGTCTTAGATAGGTGAGCTGTTGCTTTGAACTTACTCTTGATAGATGATAGATAGATGATTTTTTTACTTCAGAGGTCTTAAGGCCCCCATACACGTGTTGGATTCCCACCGGATTCCAGCACGATCGATTCCGGGCGCGTGCACGCGAAACGATCGTGCCGGAATCGCGTGCAGCCCACCTTGTCCGATCGTTCGCGTCCGATTGATCGGGGGCTCAGAATCGGATCCGACTGAGAACCAACATGTTGATCTTTCTGATCCGATTCTGCACACATCAGGGGGAGTTGCCATTTCGGAAGTAAGTGATCGGACACGGAATCGTCCAGGAATCCGTGGGACAAGGTGGTATGCAGCGATCGGATCCTCTTAATTGGCTGATTGATCGGAGCTTCGATTCCGGCTGAGATCGCCGGAATCGATTGGGTGAGTGATCAATTGGCCATGGAATCCGACACGTGTATGGTTAGCTTTAGGTCTTTAAAAGTATGAATTAAGGTTTCGCACAGATAATTAAAGCTTAATTACATTATACATATTATGATCCTACTAAAATATTAAGGGAATCCTCTATTACCCGTTTCATTTCTGCAATAAAACATTACAGAAAATTCCCACATTTTACATTTCAGCTTTTTAAAGTGTATACCATATCAAAGTAACTGGTAACTGCTGTACCACATAAGAAACATAAAAACTGTACAAACATGTGTGTGTAAATAGTGGAATGGGAACTTTTCCCTTTGTTCTTAAATGTTATATCAATAAAATCAGGAAAAACTGAAAAAAAAATTGAAATCTTTTAGTCAGTTGTAAAAAAAATCCCCTGCAGTACCCAATTTCAGCCACAAAAATGGTGTCACACTTCAGGCAGGAGGGGGGGGGGGGTCAGCAGTGTTTTCTGCACTGCTCATCTCCCTTCTTGCCAGGTGAGCTGCAGGGTGATCGCAGTTGCAGGCAGACATATACATGGAAGCTGCTGGCTGGCATGTATGTCTCTCTGATGTACTGATTCTATCAGCAGCGCTCTGCTGGTAGAAGCAGTACAGTACAGATGAGTGATGTGGCTGTCTCATCTGACAGCTCGGGAGAAGGTCGCGCATTTAGACCATAAGATGCAGGCACTATTTCCCCCCGATTTGGGGGGTGAAAAAGTGCTTCTTATGATCCAAAAAATATGGTAAGTAGAGTGCATGTAATGTGTGTGTCTCTGTATGTGTATGATTGGTGCGAAAAATTTATAAAGTTGTATTTCAAATAAAGTCTGAGGGCCACTTCACACTAGTACTAGTACACGATACTGGAAAGCAAACATGGATAGTGTTGAAAATGGCACCTGAATCTGAAATAAATGGTTTGTAGTTTGAAGGGGGGAGCTCGATATCTAGAAAAGGAGGGCCCTGTAGGGAAAAATAGATCTCAGAGGCTCTAGAATGGAGTTCATTTCAACGTCTCTCTGCACCTGGCAGAAGGAAGGACTGATAATGAGGAATAGAGATGGTCAATTTTTTTTTTTAAATTTGACCATTTTGACGATTTCAAGTCAATTGCAAAGCCCCTGAGCATGGTATCATCACCAAACTGGCTGGAGATGTAGAGAAGGGTTGGGGGTATAATACAAAGAAAGTATCTCTCTAACACAAATCGTTTTGCACAAGTGTCAAAGTAAATCAAAATTTCGAAAAACGGAATTTCGAACTTAGATTTTGAAATTAATTATGCAAAAAAATTCATGTGCTAGAGAACACTTTTTTTTTTCAAATGTTCCCCACACCTTCTCTACATCTCCAGCCGTGATGATACCATGCAATCAGCTCACAAAGTTAGCAAGTCGAAAAATTTGACCATCTCTAATGTGGAAGCACATTTTCAGGTATTAAGACATCAGACTATAAGAAGTATTTGTATTTATACTGTTTGGTGTTTGACTAAAGAACATCTTTAAGTTTCTTCTACCACAGCAGTCATATTGCATGCTGTCAAAAGTGTATAGAAGACTAATTATTTTTAAGCAGGTACCTGTGGGTGTATTTCAAAAAACAGGACAGTAAAGCTTCGTCTGTTCCTCAGACAAGTCTCACTAATGAGGACGATTTGATTGGTTTTACATTGAAAAGGTCTAATTAAATGCTTTACCTTTTTAAAATATCACTCCCATGATGAATCTCTAAACATCATTCCTTGTTGGGTTTATTTCCCACAGTGGATTTCTCAATCTGATAAAAAACAAACTGTATAATAATAGGGTCATGATGTGTAACTTGCTATACTATTTATTGTGCCAATCACCTGTATGTAGCAGAAATGGTAAATCATAAAAATAAACCTTTAAAAAACCTCTCCTCTATCTAATAGACACAAACTTCAACAACAACTTGGATTAAACCATCACCATTTAACCCACTTGCATGCCTTCTCATTGAATCCCCATGGCATACTATAAAGCCGTTACATGAAGAGTCAATTAGGGAGATTATTTTTGCATGGTTGTGCATACTGCTGATAAGCAGGTTAGTAATATCCAAAAAGGGTGTTCCTATAGATAAATCACAAAGGGACGTCTCTGAACACACAAAGACCATCACAGCAGTTTGGGTTAATTATTATTAATATGCAAAACTACTTTTTTATGGAAGAACATTATATTAAATTTCAAAATAAATACAGCTGAACACAAAAGAAAGGAAAAACTCTGAATAAAGAAAATGACATAAAAACCCTATTACCTCATATTTGTTATATTAAATTTTAACTTCTCTTTCCTGTGTATTGTTGACTTGTTTATGCTAAGACAGTCCACAGCTTTAAGAATATCCATCTATTTACACTAGGCCATCCCCCCAAAAGAACCATAGCATATTTTCCAACAGTATATAAGGCGCACCACCTTCTCACCTAACATCAAAATGAAAACATCTGTGCGTCCCATTAGAGTGAACATACACAGCAGAGGAGCAGAGACCCATTCCAAGCTTTAGCAGTAATTCCTCTCTGCTGTGACATGCTGTATAACAGTATTTCACCTCAGACAAGGGGCACTGCTAGAAGTCAGAGCTATTCTTTCGCCCCACTGCAAGCTCTGTTCTGTGAATCTCTGGCTCTATATAGCATGTCACAGCAGAGAGGAGACACAGCTGAGAGCCTAGAATGGATCTCCTCTGCTTAAACATGTATATTTGCACTTTGCAATTTAGAATAGGTAAACCAAGGAGACCCTTATTAAGTATGTGCATACAGAATTGCAAGTGAAGTGAATATGTTGCCTGCTGTTCCCAAAGTGCAGGTCCTGGTTGTCGCACGATAATGTTTACAAACACATGGACATTGGGAGCATGCACAGTGACTGTGGGAACATCATGTCATGTAATATACTCACTTACTTGAAATTTCATATGTGCAAAGGAATTGCACTTCTGAGAGCCCAGAATGAGTCTTCCTGTGAGTAAATTGCCTCCCCAAAACCATGGGTGTGTCTTATTACAAAAAAATTGTACAAAATATTGTACTTTGCAACGTTTTTTTAAATGGCACATTAGTATTTTTTTTATATTGTAAGAAACCTGCTTAAAGATTTAGTGAACATGCAGATTCCATGTAGATACTGCCCTTGGTAGGATGGCATTGACGAAACGTAGGGCTGACCTGTTATTTTCCTTTTAGCCAATTTATACTACATTTTACCTCTCACTTTCCTGACTTGTTTTATACTGTTGCTGAGGAGCTGTTCTTTTTCTGCAGACTTCTGATCAGAGCTTTAAATGTCTAGGGAATGGGGATGATTTCCTAAAATCAAGACCTTGTGCTGTGTAACACATCCTCTGTCTGAAGGCTTTTGCTCTCCCTCCTCCTCTACCATTCCTTCCACAATAAGTCATTTTGTCTATGTACTATGATCAGTGATGCATCATGTTTCATCTAGCAGAGAGCTATGCTCAGGGTCAGCTGTTAATGACAGCACACTCTGCCAACTATTTTGTATTCTGTAATAAGCAAAAGGATAAATTATTTCACTTCTTTGCCAAAATGTTAGCAGTACTCCTATGTTGATGGCTTCCTACAGCTCCTTACATTAGAGAGCCAAGTTATTTCCACATTCCTAGTAGAGATAATTTTTAATGATACCGAAAGCTAGAAACACTAATATCATCTCTCAGCTGGAGGCATCCTGAGTGGTTGGTGAGCCAGACTTTCACTGTACATACTGTAAGGAGGTGACAGATGTCATGCTGAGGATTCTGCCTGCATTCTGTTGTCGAACAGCTCACAAATAAAACAATACACAATTCTCCATTCTGCAGTTTTCTGCTTTTTCTCGGAGAACTGCCTTGGAGCAAATGACCTGCTGTGCAGATATATTTAGCTAAACGTCTGAGTGTCTTTTACTCTGTCTTTAAAAAAGCCACAAACAGTAGCTTGTGAAATTTAGAATTGCCAAATGCACAATAAAGACTCCCATTCTGCCCAAAGTTCAATGAGATTCTGTTATCTGAAAGAAGATAAAGACACTAAATGATTTGCAGAAATAGTTATCAGCTTATCTGCACCATTTAGGGTAGTCATAGACAGGCCGCTTCCCATCTGATACATAAGTGTAGAGAGGCTTACCTTGTGTCATGTAGACTCTTGGCCATCATTAGAATTTATCATTACATAGAGAAGTTCCTCCTCCTTAAAGTCTAATAATTGGTCCAATGTTTATCACTATCATAAAACTCTTAAGCTGGGCATAGACTCCCGTCGACTGCTCAGCCAACCGACTGGCCGTCATGATGTCATCACGCACGGCCGCTAATGCTGATAATTGGCTTTGTGTGCTGGCCATTAATGGGATCGGCCAGGAATTTACCTGTGCGATCCGACATGCAGATTCCTGATCAATATGACCAGGTGGGCGCACTCAATTTTCTGCACGGTGGTCAATCGGCTGAAGAATCGAGCAGGAATTTGCCATCTATGCCCATCTTTACACATTAACAGATACACTTCCTACAACCTTGTTTTATTTATTCTATCCTCATAAATAAAACAAAATGTAATTATTTATTCAGAATAGGTGAAGGGACCAACATTCTTCCACCATTGCAAAGATTAAGCATTAGGCAGATTGGTCATTAGAGAGGGTAGAATAAAAAAAAACATTGACCAGTTGATTGTAAAGCCCTTGAGCATGGTATCATCACCAAACTTGATGGAGATGCAGAGAAGGGTCCAGGGTATACTACAAAAAAGAGTGTTGCTCTAACACAAATAGTTTTCACATAAATTAAGTTCAAAGTCAAGTCGAAATTCCAACGTTGAACTTATTTTATGCACAAACTACACTTGCTAGAGCAAAACTTTTTTCTCTTTAAATGTTCCCACAACTATTGTCTACATCTCAATTTTAGTCATGATATCATGTTCAGGGGCTTTGGAATCAACTGCCAAGTCAGCAAGTCAAAAAATTTCACCATCACTATTGGTAAATAACCTCCCTAGCCCCTACCTTAAAAATGGCGTGGCACGGGTGATTGCAGCAGAGTACATAGTTTAAATTTACTCTGCTTAAATTTACATGGATCTCATACTAGTAAATATACTGTCTGCATTATGTCCTCAGCTTCCTCTAGAATTAGATACATTTGTGAAAATGCAGTAAAATTTGGGTATAAATTTATTTAAGATTTGGATTTATGTTAGAGTAATTAAAATCACCACTATTGCATTAGTAATAATGTAACAGCACTAAATATAAATGATAGTATGCTTGATTTTCTATTTAGTCTGCAGAAATGATCTAGCTAGATATCTGAATTTGTTTGCATAGGCATATGCAGTGTTAGGACAATCTTTTTACCATAATCCTGTTTTAGAATTCATCAGAGCGTCTATCTCCACATCTCAGCAAAGCAGAATCTGTAATCTACCCCTTATAGGGCCTCAAACATGAACAATCTGGCATTGTCCCAGTTAAAAAAGAGTGCAACATGTTTTGCCCATTTCCATTATTGTTTAAGCCAAAGATATGGTTGAAATATACCAACAGGTCAGGTGTAGCAGAAATCATAACAATTAGTGTTGAGCTCGAATATTCGAATTGCGAATATATTCGGCGAATATCGAGAATATTCGAGAATCATGCTTATGGGCATGGATTGCGAATATATATTAGCACATGTGACCATTCATTTTAAAGGTAATTGTGAGGTGATTATAATCTAGTTTTGCAATCGCGAATATAGAATCGAAAATAAGTAGAATTATTCGCGAAATATCGCGAATTCGAATATTGCCTATGCCGCTTATAACTAATAATAATCTCACCTTAGCACTTGCCCTGCAATCATAATTGTGATGTTCAAACCCAGTGGTTCTCAACCTTTTTAGATCCGTGACATCGCAAAGTGTCACTTCTGTTATTTAGAACACAGAGGTGTGAGTGTCACTTCTGCATTTCAAATACCACAGCTCACACACTTCCCGCATGAGTAAGTGTAATGTCTTCTCCCTTATATTTTCCCACCTGCCTGTGCAAATGAATTGCATTTAGGTAGTATTACCCTCCCTCATAACATTCCACCCCATTTGTGGGCATCAGCACTGCTGAGTTAGCGACCCTTGTAAGATGCAGGATATTTTGTTGTACCTGCGGAAATGATATAACAGAGGCCAGACTTTGTGTCCTTCTGTCAGTAGTGAAAGTCAAGCCAATGTTGCCTCTTTTTAGAGTCACACAACTAACTACAAATGATAAGAGTTATGATTTAAGCTTTCTGCAACATTTTGTTCACATTTGACTGGCAGGAGTTTTAGACGTTCGGGGTTAAAGCCTCAGCCATCTCACCTGTGCTTGTTGTGGACAGGTTGAGTATCTCCTTCACCTACCCTGGACAAAGCATTTAATCAATACTTTACATTGTCTGTAATTAAAAGCAACCCCGTCACTAGATACAACTTTTTTTTTAAAGAAAACATGTAAGATTCACTAGTTCTACTGTCCTAAACACTCATCTTTCTTCTCTTGATACTGGCTACAGAATCAACTGACTTATTCAAGTTGCAAGAGCAAGTCTGTAGGTTTTGGTTACGCAAGGGTAACTGAGCACCACACTCTTACCAGCCAGTTACAGGGAGCCTTGTAGGTCATTGCTTTAAATGGATTTAGTGCTGACTTGGGGAAAGGGTTGTGAACCATAGATATTGAATTTTAGCAAAGAATTTTAATGTGAGGATTTTCGTTTTCACTGGACACACCGTTTTTTGGCATTTGGCTGTCAAAAAACTGTATACTAACAGTTCTTATTCAAAAGAGCATGTTATGTAAGGAGCCACAACTATACCGACAGTGTGGCAGAGGACCAATGTCAATGACTTACCAAAGAAGCTACAGAGAAAGAACGTTAAGATAAAGTTGATGGAAAAAGAATGGTAAATAAAAAGTGCAGGGGGAAGAATAGGGGGAAAAAAAGAAAATGCTTCGGAAGAGCTCTGTGAAAAAAAGAAGGTTGAAATTTGTTCAGACAGATTAGTAGAGCACAGAAAGGGTTTGAATGACAATGCTTAGAGATAAAAATGGAAACCTAACCGGGAATCAAGAGAAAATATAAAATTGCTGGCCTGAAAACTTTGAAAAACTATTAAACAAAGAAATGCTGAATGAGAAAATGGTAATTAAGTAGTCTATTTAAAGCCCAGAAATAGATTTGGAAGCCCCAGCATATGAAAATGTAGAAATAGCCATCAGACAATTGAAAAGCAATAAAGCCTTAGGAGAGAATAGATTTAGAATGGATGAAATGAGGGCCAGGATTTCTGATTTGCACAATATATGTGATTGTATGGTATAGAAGGTGGGAAATAAACTCATGCAGGAAATGGAATTGGGAATGATTTACAAAATAAAACTATATGTGAGAATTATTGTGATATTAGCCTGCTAAACATGTATGAATGTAAAATAATATTTTGGTGTTGAGCTAAGGAGTCTAAGGTCCCCCATACACCTTTAGATCACTTCATACAATTTCCATTAGATCTTCCAACAACTATGTAGTGCCAGGTCCTCCCTGATGGAATACATAGTGATTGGAAGGTTTAGAAAGGTCCTCATATTACATGGTATTGGTAAAACACTGGTCAACCACAAATTAGTTATTCTTGTTCCTCACAATACTAAAAAACACAGTCCATATAGTGACCTACACAATGTTGAGGTCCTCCAGAGACGTCCATTTTGCCCCTATGTCCTGGCTGCATGGTCTCTGGTGCCATTGATGACAGTTAAGATGTGCAGTATATAGCAGTAATGCTTGTCCGTCTTAGGTGTCGCAAGTCTTTGCTTATGCCATGTAATTGATGATGCCAGAGATGTGCGGCATGGGCATGACTGGACAGGAAATTAAAACATATTACATACTGCTTGTAACAAAGCAAAAAAATTGATACCATCAGGGAGGTTAGAAAGATTGTAAAATGAGTAACAGAACCTTAATAGGGCTAATCTGACTCACCTTGTGGTTTAGATGAAATCTGCTTATTTTTCACTGGCATTAAACTTAATTATAAGGGAGTGCTATATCTATTAATAAGCAATACAAAGTACTACTTTACTTAAGCTGGCCATAGACAGTGTGATGTGCGTCCAATTACGCTGCAGGCCGACCACATGTGATGATGCCATCACACACGGCCCGTCGTTCCGAGCATCGTCACGCATCCTTTGTGTGCCGGCATATACTTTGGATAGGGACCTGCATGGTGGTCAATCTTATGGGAAATCGCCCACAGATCAAAGCGTCTATGGCCATCTTTAGAGTACCAGATGCTGCATTCTTACATATTACCTACACATCTAGAATCACAAGAGACCATCAGATATTCAATACAATGTTTAGATGCTAGTTATGTTATTTTGTCTCTGATGCTTTATTTCTTCAGGTTGCATTGTCTTTTTATATTCTTTTTTATCTGATCTTTTATATTAAATCTGGATTTGGAGAATGTCAGTTGTGGCGACAGTAATTCTACAAGGGGTATCAGGAACACAAATATGAAATTAATGAATACACTGTAAAGGAAGTTATCTCAAACAGTCATATGTAACATGTATTCTGTGTCAGACAATTTCATGTAGCATATGTTTGGTGCCTGTCAACTGTACCTTAAAAGGTGCTGAATATTAGTAATATATCAGTTTTTAATTAAATACTGCTTTGGGTCTTCCCAGTGCCTAGGAGGTTAACTTCTTTTTTTTTGCTAACTCTACTTTTTACATTGACTGTACTGAAGTACACTAGCTCTGAAACTGAATATATATGATAACATTGGACAGCTTAGGCAAAAAAATATATGAGAATATTTAAATAGTAAACGATCTTTTTGCACTTTAATCGATCCTAAACTTTTGGATCTCGGAAAAACAAAGTACACTGACCAATCCAAGCTGAGTTGAAAGCAAACAATTTGTTTCAATATTAGAATTTAGACCCGCTGTAGCAACAGGAAGTAATGTATGGTGACAAAAAGTTATATTTTTGTAACATAAAAAGGAATAGCATGTGTACATACGTAGCAATCATACATAGATAAAGATGGTTTTGGCATGTAGAGGGATTGGAGCCACTTTGAGGAAATTATATATAATTATATTGAGGGAGGCATAAAATGTCAGCACATATCTTGAGTAATTGGTATTATTTCAAAATTATGTCCCAGATATTGTGAGCCATCAGTTTCAGGTTAGCCTAACTAGTGTTAGGTTACCTAGCTATGGATAGTTATCACATTTTGCTTAGGTTTGAGGTAGCTCCAATCATGTCTTTATATCACAGCCTGGTCTCTTTTATACTGGACCATACATGTGTGACATCTGACACCAAGCAGCACCATATCAAAGTACAAAAGACAGTATCGTAATCCAAGACACATAAGGAATCTAGATTTGTTTAAAAGATAACAGCCAAAGAAGGTCAGACATGGTCTCCGCCTATACTTGTGGGTATAGACTGGTAGATATTTTACAAAAGTAATGTAATACAATAGTGCTTGCATAAAAAACGAGGTACTAGGTGAAACCATAGAAGTGACAGGTGTCTCCTGTAATCAAGAAGTTCATTGGCAAAGGTTAGAGGGTACAACAGCAGACATTGAAACTAAATCATAGAAGTCGATTCTACTGAGACATACCTCCAGCAGACATAAAGACTGAAGTGACAAATGCTGGTTTTATCTAGAAAATTTCTAAATATGTTCTCTGTAAAGGTGTTGTCTTTAAACTATCTGCCAATATCTCCTGTTGCCCTGACTAACTAGAACTTACATCTCCGGAGACACTGGCAAACCTGTGGTATGGTGCTACAAGCAGTCATTAGAAAAAGACAGAACCTGGTAGAACATGAAAACCGAACAATGTTGACCATCGCTCAGTACAGGAAATCCTAAATGTCCAAATTAAAGTAAAAGCATCAAAGTTACCCTTTAATATCAGGGAAAATCTCTCAGCACTTTGCTATTTCCATAAAAGCAATACATAAAAAGCAGAGGCCTATTTGATATTTTCACAGGGCTCATCTCTCAACGTGGACAGAGCCAGAGATTGGAAAATGGTTGTGATGAAACATATACAAGGGGATACAGAACATATTTTTTTACAGCGTGGAAATGACATTTGGAAGCATTTAAAAAGTATATGAAAGATTTCTCTCTTTGGTGCTGTAATGGGTTGTGATGTGTTTTTTTGGCAGTGTAATTTGTCAAGCAGAGGTTATATATTATGTATGAGACCTCGTCGTCTATCTGCAGAGCAAAGTCCTTTGTAGAGATTTTAACTTTCTTGGTTCATTTTCTCTACATCTTTAGCGTATTGTTTTAAGCTTCTGTTCACCATTCTGTTATGCAGCAGCTGAAATCCCACTTAACCCCCCATTGGGAGAGGCTAGTAAATGATAGCAGTTACTAGCTTATTAGAAGAGAGTCTGGCATTTTGTAATATGCATTACAGATCACACTGGCATTTAGTGCCTTCAAAAATGGAACTTGAAAGCTGTTTTCCTTGCTGGAGTCACCATAGCAACTCAATAACATATTTGTTTTTAATTTATTGTAACTAAGAATTTTCGCAGTGTCCATTTTTAATGCCCCAAACATTGAAGGTTAGGTAAAAAAAAATACAACAAAAGTGGAAGTTCAGCAAGCCTTTTAGAGACATCTGTGACCTGCGGACATATGAACCTTAAAGCCTCTGACTGCTGAGTAGCAGTAGTTCTGTAGTAAACATTCAAGGCCATTAAAGATGAGTGACATTTCTCTCTGAGAACAAAGCTATGTAAGAGGGCAAATGTGGTAAATGATTTCCTTTATGGATGCTGATGTTGTAAATTTTGCTAATGGTACTCTGTGGTTAAAATTAAATTATCAACAGTATGTTATAAACTCATATTTATATAGCACCAGCATATTACGCAAATCTTTACACAGCTATATCACTCACTGTCTCTAATGGGAACTCACAATCTAAAGTACCTACCATAGTCATTTTTATTTTACTAACACCGTCATATATCAAAACAAATATCGATTCTGGGGTCGATTCCTGAACCACCAACTTGCCACAAAAAAGTCAATATCAAACAAAAAACATATCGAACAGGGATAAAACAAGTCGGTTTTTTCCTGTTTGATCTCTATTACTTTCGATAGGGACCCTTGATCCCCATCCAAAGTAATGACCAGGGATCGATTCCCCAAACAATCGTTCGGCGTGGTGACGTAACCACTTACGATCAATATTTCAATAATCGAAGGGGAATCTATACATGTATGGCTAGCTTTACTCATATGTAACTAACATTGCAGATTAATTGGGAAAGGCCAATTAACCATCAGCATATTTTTGGAGTGTGGGAGAAAACCAGAGTACCTGGAGGAAGCCCACGCAGACACTGGGAGAACATGCAAACTCCATGCAGATAGTGTCCAGACTGAGATTGTTATCTCCAGAGTGCCAACCCCCTGAGCCACCGTGCTATATATCATTCATCATAAACCTGTGGGTACTAGGGTTCACTTACTCTCCTATATGTCCATTGCTTATAAGAGCCTGGATTTGAATACTGCAAAAAGCTAATCCTTGCACAAGAAGACTATGAACCTACGAATATAAAAATGGAATGTAGAGTTCAGCTGTGCCATGATGCTATTATAGATAAATACATTTTTATAAAGATAGCAGAGCTGTGGAATTACAGCAGGTTAGGGGACTGAATGAATCCCCAATTTTTATTAAGCTGTGTTAGCAAATCCGAATCTATACTATTTAACTTGAAAGAACTGACTATTTCACGAAAGCAACTAAGGATGACATAGTAAACTTTTGTGAATTTCCAATGTTGGTAAGATCCTATAGCACATTGAATTGTGGACATTGAGATATATAATAACTTCACATTTCAGTAAGCTTCAATATAAAAAAATGTGAGCATCTCTAGTGCAGTCCTTTAATTAACTTTCACATTAAAATAAAAGTGCTAGGAAGATACATTTTGTTTAAGTGTTATCTAAACACAATTCTAATTATATCCTTTGTTTGTAGTAGGTGAAACTTTCCTAGACAGCATTTTGTAATAATTCTTATTTTTCAGATAGCTGCAATGCCATCACATTGTGGGTTGTAAATTGAAAATGAAAGACTACACTTATAAATTATACAGTAATTAGTGTCCATTGACTGAACACAGGTTTAATGGGGCAAGGAGGGTCTCAGCAAACCTATATATAGTGAGCCCTAAAAGGGAGCAGGCAAACGCTTTTGCATTTGATTCAATTTTTGACTTAGACGTTTTTAATGATGGAGTGTGGGATTCTTGACCTTGGTCTCCTTTACTGCCCCTTGAGTGATGGGGCAGATGGGGGATTCTTTTATTGAGTTCTATTCTAAAATATACAACAGTCAATATTTGAATATAGACTAAGATTCTTTTCCTAAAAATCTAATCAGGGTTAAAATTTGTAATGTACTACTCACTCCTCAAACCAGTAATGTTTGCTCTGCAGATGCAGTCTTCCTCCCCTTTTACTCCATCTATGTGATTGCATCTTGTTTTTGTAAGTATTAAATTAACTATGAATGACCCAGTCTGCCACCTAGGGTTGTGGATGATTTGAGCTTTATCTTGGTACATGTCTGAATGAATTATTCATATCACTAGATGGGTAGTATGAGTCATTTAAGGTGAAATCAGCACAAACCTGGGAAATGAATTAATGAATTAAGCTATACATAGAGTAGATACATGGACTGAAGCTGTAGAAAATACTAGGTTGGATTGAGAAGTAGTATGTAATTTACATTCTAGTGCCCCTTCAACTGTAAATAACTATGAAAAAAAGCAAGTCACGCTTTTTTCCTGTTTATAAGGCACTACAGTGCACACTTTTACCCCTAGCATATTTCTACCATGATCCCACTCTCGTGGAATCTAAGACAATGACAGTCTGTGCATGCCCGGAACAAGTGGTCATGGCATATGTCGTTCCATGAACAGACTACAGTTCTCCGTTTATGGAACTACATAGTTCACGAACAATGATTTTGTGTCACTCAGATTTATTTTGGTGCATCAGATGACAGCATGAATACAACATAAGGACACTTATTCAGGGAGTGCACACTCTACAATGGCAACCTGGGCAGCTACATAGATGCTACACCAGGCTGACACTGCAGGACTTTGGCATCCTTTTGGAAGGTCTCTTGGATTTGAGTGTTGAACTTACTTATTTTTTTATTAAATGTAGGATTTAATAAGCTACTTATTTACAAATACACATAGTAAAATTATATATACATTTTTGTTGGACATATTATGACACAAGTGTAAAGAAGCCCCATTCAACAGTACTTGCATCTTCCTCAATTGTATACCATTAGGATGTGTATAGGATATAGAGATGGTCAAATGTTTTTTCAAAAGTTTGGCCATTTCGACAATTTCTATTTAATTGCCAAGCCCCTAAACATGATATATATATTACCAAACTTGCTGGAGATGTAGAGAAGGGTTGGCGGTATACTACAACAAAAAGTATTGCTCTACCACAAATAGTTTTTGCATAAATAAAATTCAAAGGCAAGCCAAAATTTCAAAAGTCAAAATTTCAACTTTGACTTTGAACTTAATTCATGCAAACACTACATATGCTAGAACAAAAAAAAGAAATTTCCAATGTTCCCACAACCCTTCTCTATGACTCGCGCAATTTTGGTTTACTATTTTCAGAGGCTTTGTAATCTGCTCAGAAATACAGCTAGTTGAAAAATTCAACCATCTCTAATAGGATCCCTCAGCTCTACAGGAAAAGTTGATACTTGCTAGTATCCATGCAACACAAGATCTTGGCCTTTAGTGAGTGAGCAAGCTTAGTTAACACTTTGTGCATTTTATACAACCAATCATAAAAAATGAGTTTTGTTTTTTTGTGAAAAAGTTATAATTTACTTAAAATTCTAAAAGGGTATACTTCATTTACCCTTCTGAAAATAATGTTTTTGCCTTTTAAATGTTATCTAAAGCTTGTTTTTTGGGATGAGTGATACTGATAGAATCATCAACATATATTGGAAAAAAGAAGCTAATTCACAGCATTTTGTCAGCTTTGGAGCCAAATTTCTGTTAATCACGAAAGCTAAATGGTTATATTTGGCAGATGGCTCAGGAATTAAATGGGCAGCATCTTATTAGATTCTAAGGTTAAATCCTCTATAAACACATCCTAATAATAGGGTTGTATTAAATAAAGCATAAGAAAAAATGATTTGCACGTCTACATTGTTAATATTTTGGAAATCCTTATCAAACATACATCATCCAATTATTGGGATTTACAGCCCAGAACATTAGCAGAAGTAATCTTCTATGTCATCCCTACATGATTCCCTTGAGAGTGACATTAATTTTGACTTACAGTCAAGTCAATCCCACCTGTTAATCAAAGTTATTGTGATGTCTTCAGCTGCTGGCAGCACCGGGAGAGACACATATACACCATTTAATCCTGTTATGTATTCAATAAAACTTTTTCCTTGTTTTGCATACTGTGCTGAAAGACTAGATATATTGTTGAGTTTTTGCTGCAAACAGGCAAGTACTATAGCTAGAGCTGCTTTTTTTAACCTAATGGTTAAAAAACGATGGTATTCTCCAGTGTGCATTAGGGTAGATTTCCATTACCAATAGTGTTGATCGTGAATATTCTAATCTGACATTTATATTGCGAATATCGGCACTTTGCGAATTTGCGAAAATTTTTGAATATAGTGCTATATCTTTGTAATCACGAATATTCTATATTTTTTTGCATTGGTACATTACTACCATGCATTGCCTTTGCAATATGCACATGTACAAGTGCCATATTATGCAATGAAGGTAATGACTAAAGATGGATTTATTACGAAAGAATCACAATATTTTGCTTATGAATATGAATATTGCCTATGCTGCTCATCACTTATTACCAATAGTGGTAACTAGTGATGGCCCAACTGCCTGCAAGGCGGACAGTTCGGCCAAGAACATGCATGTTCGCCCTCCTTCTAGCCGGCGAGCAGTACGGATCTTCGACTTGCCCTGTTTGCCGGCAAAAAGGAGCCCTCTATTCTTCCTCCGGTGGGATCAGGAGCAGCGAGATCCCGCCAGGGGAACAATCTTTTCACTGAAGACCGGGTAGCGAACCCGGTCTTGCAGTGAAAAGCTGGCTCGTAAACCCCGAAGTGACATCAGTGGCGTCACATTCGGCTAGCACAACCAGAAACTATGCGTTCCAGGTACCAGATGTGACGTCACTGACATCACATCCAGTTTTTTAGATTCAAATTCCCCGCCTTGAAGTGGGGAATATTAATCTGCCCACGGACGGCGGACTTTTTTTAAAAGTCCGATCCGCCCGTTTGCGGACAGACATGGCCGATGTTCGGCCATCACTAGTGGTAACTAGTGATGGATGAACATCAGCTGTGGCTGTTTGCGAACAGATGAATTGAACTTCTGCGAATACCCGCCATTCGCATGTTTGCGGCGAACCTCCATTGACTTTAATGGAGGGTGAACTTCTCAAACCTTCAGGTCATATTTGTAAAAAAGTCAAAAGGATGCAACCACCTGGACAGTGTCATGCCAAATGCCAGAAGTCACATTTAGATTCAAGATTTTGCCAAAAGTTACCTGACAGTACCTTCTGCACCGCATCACATTTAGTCAGATTTCTCTGCAAGGCATAATACAGCATACCCCACCCCCAGAGAAGGACTTTTGTGGCTCAGTAATGATGAATTGCATGCAACAGAACACCTAAGTATATGATAAATTTAAAATGGCCACCGGGCTGCTTCTTTTATAGGGGGGAGGGGGTGTCCTTCAGGAGCAAAAAATGTGTTATTGGCTGTACTGTTCCATCTGACTATAGGGTGAGTGGTTGCTCTTTGTCTCCATGCTATGTTCGCTGCAAACTGTCCGCTGGGCGAACTTTTCAGCCATCACTAGTGATAACCCTGAGTCACATTGAGCATACCTCTCTGCTAGCGCCCTCAGAACTTTTCACTGGATCCGCGTCCACGGTGATGCTAGGGACGTGTATGGATGCTCTTGTGTCATGCACTGATGCTGGCAACGTGCAGACAGGGAAGAGCCGGAGGAAAATACATGGTATTAAGTCTGTTTACCAAAATAAATGGACCGCCCAAAATTTTTAAGAATGTAAAACATAAATGATGTTTTATTTTTGGAATGCCATGGATATCTGTGCAAGGGTTAGGAGTCTTCTGTCTACATTCCATAACAAGGTTGCCTGCACATGGTTGGCATTTGTGCAGACGCTTTATTTAATGAGGTCTAGTTTGTGGTCCAAGTTTAGTTGACCTTTAACCTCCTAAATCCACTTGAGAAGCCAGAAAGGCATAGTAAATAAAGCTCAAAATGGTGGAATACAAGAATAATAATTTAACCTTGAATAGTGTGATTATTGTGTAAAACTAGATGAGTTGGCTTTGCTTTGATTTCAGCAGGAGTCACAGCGTTTACATATGCAGTTTTCTTTCAATACCATATACATTTTTCCTTCATTCATAATGAATGCTATGAATGTATGCCAGGCACAAAGGCTTAACTATCTGTTTAGTAGTCAGTGTGATTTCTATGGAGAAACCCAGTACGATGGTTCCTGGACCAGGAGGGAAATCTTTGCATCTACAGTCCCTCAGTCTAGCTGCATATTGATTTATTCTGGTAGCTAGAAGAGCTGTCAGCTACAATGAATGGAAAAATGTATTAATATTTCACATTACTGTGTTAGATTGTTAAATACAGCATTGCTTGATGTGCTGCTGTGTTGGGGATCATTTAGCATAAAGAATATTAAGATATGGTTAGGTGTCTCCGATACTCATTAGCACAGTGGCTCAATGCTAACAGAAATGCCTCCGTGATCACATTTTGTGATCATCCAGTCGTGTCCTTTTATATCTTAAACCAGGACACGCTTTTATATCTTAAACCAGTACAAGGACATATTCAGTGATTTCTCAACTGATTTTATTGTGTGTTTTCATGTGATTGACAGTATAGGTAAAATTTACACTTTCCACATCACATATTTTAACCAGTGGGAGTTATAGGTTAAGGTAGTATAGGCAAATGTCCTGTTCCAATTATTGACATTCATCCATATAATTAGGATTTAAAATATGCACAATGCTAATCACAGCTGCTTCCGGAGAAAAATAGTGTCCAGATGAAAATTTTCCCAAAACTTCTCAATAAAGTTGTTATTTAACCTCCCTATCGCGCCGTACGGGCAATCGAAGCAGTGTACAAGGTACACTGACTATCATTTCCTCCCTCCCTCTGCCCCTTTCCACACAGCCAGTGTCATTATTGATGCCGGCTGTGTGGGCGGGAAAGCCGGCGCTCCTCCATTAACATGGAGGTCTATGGCGCGGCCCCCCCCCCCACTCCGGAAACCCCGGAAATGCTGCAGCCATGAAGACAATCGCTGCAGCTTTCTGGAGGGGTATCGGGTATACCCGATGCTGGCTTCCCCTGAGGTTGGGGCGACCCTGAATGCCAAACGAACAGGGTTCTTCTCAACTGCTAGGGAGGTTAATCATGAGGTTTTGTTGTCACCCTATATTAGGAAGTGTGCAAAGATCTTCATCACAGGATTATCCTTTCAATTGAATCTACATATATAAAAAGGTTTAAAGCAACTTTTGAAATAACATTATAAATGTTATCAATAGTAGACTGTTGAACCATGTTATAGCAAGTTTGGAGTTCAAGTGATACTGTTTATTGGCTAACTGAAATCATTAGAGAAGCAAGCTTTTGGGATGTTGCAGATCCCTTCTTCAGCCTGTCAGTTAGCCAATCAACGGTATCACTTAACTTTAAACTTTCTGTATTATAAATGTCTGTAATTAATATAAGTGATTATAACAAGTACTTATAATGTATCTGTTTCGTTATCTGCAACCTGCATCTCTGGAGCTGTGCAAAAAAAATGTGTGCAGCAGTGTGTTTTGTGGTAACACAGCACACACAAGTGTGAATGTTAAATGTTTTGTGGCTGCAGACCATTTTTCTGTAGTGGCTCTAGAGGTCGCTATACCCTGCTTTAGAAGAATTAAAATTTTATTTCTGTTATGAAAATATAGCCTGAACTTCACAAATCAAATATTAATTTAATTATCTCTCTGCATTTAGAATGTGCCAGGTAATCGTACTGTTCCTTCAATTTTGTGGTCCGTCATACCGTAAGTGATACATTAGACTGAATGCTGAACAGCAGCATTCAAAGAATTACAAAAAACAACAGAGAGCTGTCTAAAAATGCAGACAGAATGTTCTCAGTGACACTTTATTTAACGCTATATTCATTCAATTATGTACCAGAGAATCTATATTTTATTTATATTTGCCCTGCCAATGGATGGATACAATGAATGGATATTCATTGTATCCATATTCATCAAGACAAGCAAGAAGGTTTATGTGAATATTTTACCCCCATGACTCTTTTACTGGGAATGGGACACAAGGTTCCGGCAGGGGGTAGAAGGACGCGATAACAAGCTACATTGGAGCCTGTAATAGATACACATTCTTATACATACATAACATGTGTACATAAATTGAGAAGACTACACAGAATGACAGGGTGGTTTTTTACAGCTGTCACATAACTTCGCCGTAACTATGACTGTCTGGTATGATTAATGTAAGCAAGGCAGCCCACAAGTAAAGGGCCTTGATATGTAGAAGCTACAAGATACGTGACAGGTGGCTGTAATATACAAGCTCTCGCTCCATATAATACACACTGGCAGGATAGTCTGATATGCAAATTGGACCGGCTCAAGGTATGAATCCATTCCTATCAGACAAGCTTTATATTGCTAATAATGTTCTTTTCTTCTAGTTATTGCACTGTAGGAGAATACAGGTGTATCAAGAGAACATTATGACTATATATATATATACAGTATATATATATACTGTATATGTATGTATATATATATATATATAATGTTTGGAAGGAGGTTATGGAGGAGCTGGATAGACCATGTAAACCTCAAGCCTGGAAAGGCTTAGTTGGTTCAAATTAAAAGGAATAGGGCCATTTCTAAATAAAAGTGTAATTTAAAAAAAAATTACAAAATGTATCAGGAATCTACATGCATTGCTCAATGTGCAGAACATCAATAGGTGTGAATTAGACCTTAAAGCCAACTTATAACCCACTTTTGTACATGTGATCTGCACTTGAAGTGCCAAAAATAGGGCAGAATGCAGCAAAAAAATAAAACACCCGTAATAAGTTGATTTTGGAAAGCCCCTTGCAGCCCCTACTCTCTACTTTGCTCAGATGGCATAGTATGATGGCAAGGTGGGTGGAAGAGCCCATATCTCAGGGACAGCAGGGAAAGTAATGAAAAATACACACAGAGGCTTTCTTTTTTGAAAACCATTGTATGGCACCCCAGTGACCACTCACTGTATTGCACTGAATTCACCCCTGGATGCTAGGCAGATAAATATGGAATATCTCATATGATTCCATAGTTCCATGATTCTAGTTATACTTTCTGTACTTGCATTGAATCTGCATGGAGTCGGAGCCCTTAGTGTAGTTGTGCATGAGCACTGCAGGCAACTATTCCAAAAATGCTATTTTATCAAATTAGTGATGTTCTGCATGTCTATGTCCTCTTGGTGAAAGACAGTCTTTAAATTATAAATCAATGATTAAAATTATATATCATTTAATAATGGGTGTTTTTGACACTCGCTACAGAAGAAAATACTTGGCACTTGATTTAGTGCTGGCAAGATCAATACGGACGGCATGGTATAAATAATGTATCTTGCTCTATGCTGTAACAAAGAAGCGTTGTATTTCATTCATTGTAAATAGAGAGATGTCACTGATACCATATGTTCCTGTACTGAGGAGTAAGCAAACCCATACCTACATCTACCTTAATAAAGGGAAATAAACTAAAAGAGATAAAAAATTATTTTGGACTTAATTTATGCAAAAACTACATGTGCTATACCAAAAAAAATATTTTTTTCAAATGTTCCCACAACCCATCTCTACTTCTCCAGAAATTATGGTGATGATTAGTGTTGAGCTCGAATATTCAAATTTCGAATATATTCGGCGAATATCGGCTATTCGAGAATTCGCACATTTCGCGAATATGGCAGCGGATATTCACAATTTCGAATATTCACATTGGGATGCTTATGGCCATGGATTGAGAATATATATTCGCAATGCGAAAATAAATAGCAGCTTGTGAATATTCGCGAATATAGAATCAAATATAGAATTGAATATTAATAGAATTATTAATAGAATTATTTCTCTATTAAGAAATAATCAGCTCACAAATTAGCTCTACTTTTATCTCTATATTTAGCTTATACTATGGTGTAATAAATCCGCTAAATCAGACAGGATCTTTGGACTTTTTAAATAATTTGTGAATTGTACCAACTAGTTATCTGGTGTTTCTTGATTTCCCTTTTAAAATGAAGAGATAGGTCTTATCTCATGTGCCTTTACCTGCGTCTTGGTAAGATTATGAGAAGGCGGAGTGACACTGGATTTGGATTTGTGGAATGTGCCATGAGTGGGTGGAATGTCTCCAATATGATTGTTATTATTCTCACATCACTGTGTTTTCCGATTGTCATATAAACCCTGTCAGTTATTACCACTCATGTTACACATAACATTTTCTCATATAACCTGATAGAAATGATAGAATGCCATAGTGCTGAATGGGCTCTGCTAACTACAGATTTCATATTTCATTATTTTTGTAATGAGATACATACTCCCACCTGTTTACTGTTTATCCCTGACTACAAGATGACGTCTTGATGTCTAACAAGATTTATTGGTTTACAGTTCTGAAACGTTCACTAATGCGGGTCTCTTAAGTCTTTCTGTTGATATCATTAAGGAAGCTAATGTACTGGAAAGACTTTGAAATGAGAATCCTTTGTAGGCTTAAAATCACGTTATCCCCTTGACAGTATAGGAAACTATGCTGATGTGACAATAGTTTCACAGACATTAGATGACATTTTTTGGATTTCAAACTTTTCTGTATAGTGAATCCCGACCCATGGAATCCGATTATTGAATGACATGACTTGTCTTATAATAGAAAGGGTAAAGTACCGGTATTTACAGTAAAGGAAAGCCCGTTATCTTATGTGAGAACAACATTCTTCTTTTGGATTAACTTTTATAACTTTTCTCCAAGGAGTGCTAGCATTAGTCACTTCTATGGTGCTACTGTATCTCATTCAGCTTTCTGTAAACAGTAAAGGTCATGCAACAATATCTTTCTACTCCAAGCAAAAATTCATTGGAAATGCATTTTGTGGATCATACCATGTTCAGGGGCTTTGGAATTAACTAGCAAAATAAGATGCGTTTTTAATGGACGCATTAGGATGCCTTAACCCAGGGCAACATACGCCATTTTGGAAACTAAGCAATGGGAAGAGACACTTTTTCATTGTACTGTTTCATTGATTATCAATGGAAAAAAAAATTAATGTTTCAAAACACCAAAATTTTAAAGTGAAGACATGTTTGGAGACTTCGGCCTGGTCTCCACTAGTGTCAACCGCATGTATTTGACGTGCATCAAATGCAGGTGTTATGAAGTTAGTGTTGCTTTATTTTCAACATGACTTACCATATTACTCAGTGTTAGCACATCCCAATACATCCATAGAAAATCATAGTCAAAAGCACAACACATGTGAATATTGCCATAGGAATGTGTTGGTACATTTTCAATTGCATTAATGTCTTGATAAAAAAAGTTCATGTGTTTTTGACATGATGCTCCTTTGGACCCAGTGGAGACTTGGCCTTACAGATCTAAGGACTGGTAAATTGCATTATATTTCATTTTTGGTTTAAAAAAGGCTTTCATAACAAAATATTATTTTTTTTATTTATATTGGTAAAACTCCAAAAAACGTATACTTATATTTGGGGCCAAGGTTTGCTTCTTATGTTACCTTAAGGTAGCCATAGACGTTGCAATCCGCTGCCAGATGGAATGCCGCACACGTTCTTGCAGATTGCTCAGCCACAAATCGTGTTACGCCCACCTGGACAGTGATCTTACTTGTTGGTAAATTACTGGGCAATCGCATTTATTTGCCAAAGTAATGTCCGGCACACAAAGGGTGTGCTACGATCCTCTCAGCGACTGGCTGCAGTGTGATGATGTCATTATGCTGCAATCGGCCGCTAGAGAATCAGGCGGGGATCATTTTGTGTTGATCACATTGTAATATAACCTTTAACCTAATGCGGTCTTACCAACGAAAAGCTGTCAATGGCAGCTAATTAAAAGGTTGTATATGTAACACTTACTTTTTAGATGTACTGTTTTGTAAATTAAAGTCTTGTATTGCATAAGTTCTTTTATTAAAAAATCATCTAACATTTAATTTGTGCTTGGATATGTAGCTTTGTTGTAGAGAAAACCATTATTTTAGATTATTACTTAGGATTTATTCAGTAGAATAAAAGCTTGCCGTAACATTGTTATTTTGTTACTATTTACTTATTATTACAGTGCAAAGCATAACAAATAAAATGGTAAATTGCATGTATTAAATTGTTTTTGCATTGATAAATATGAATTTGTATTGCTGAGCAATCATTTATTCAAATCTATCTACTGTTGTGCTTTTGAAAGCAGATTATATGTTTGCTTTTCCTAGGTGTTCATTTTGTTCTTGTCTTTGTTTTCTGGAAAATCAAGAGTGTTGAGGTAGACAATGCCCTGCAGGATAACATGTTCAAGGTATTGTCACGCAGACCATGTCTAACTGAGAAGATGCCAGCGGGCCACTTTGAGTGGTTTGCTGGCATCTTTTACGGTTCAGAGTGTTTAGGCATCCTTGAAGAACAACACATTTGTTACCGGTTTGCCAGGAACAGTAACAGTAATTTGAACTATTGCTTAAGCCCACATACACGTTTAGATTTTATGGCTGGCCCTCTCGCTGATCGGTCGTCGTTCGGCCCAAAAATTCGGTGCGGCGAGAGCGCGCACGGCCGTTGGCGATCGGCCATAAAAACTAAGCGTGGAGGCAATGACTAGTGTTTAGCACGAATATTTGAATTGGAAATTTTTATTGTGAATATCGGCACTTCAAGAATTTGTGAAGATCTCAAATATAGTGCTATATCTTTGTAATCTCCAATATTCGGGTCAATGTTCTGTTTTGACAGTTCATAGGTTCGAGCGAGTTCGATAGTACTGCGACATTGCGATCACATTGCACATGTAACAGTGTTGTTATTTGCAAAAAGTAAACAGGAGATATCACATTTTTTGAGTTACTTAGAATATTTGGATAATAATTTGTGCAAATTCGAATATTTCCTATGCTGCTCATCACTAGCAATGACTTACAGTAAGTGGGAAGTAAAGTCAATATGTTGCATAACTTCATGTCCATTCCTGTGGAACATAATTTAGAATAACACAGTTACAAAATAAGGAAAACACAGAACTTCAAAGTTTAAGGCCTCGTTCACAATAGCCATGCTGCAGCTGTGGTGTGGAAAAGTATTGCAATGCAGCGTGGCCAAGGTTAAACATAAGTTTTGAACAGTTATGTATGTACCTTGTTTTTAATAAAAATCTTAAGCTGGGCATAGACGGTCCGATTTCTGCCCGATTTGACAGCCAAACCCATGCCGTGCGTGTTCCTGCATTCCGATCAGCATGTGGGTTGGCAGGAAATCAGGTGCGCCAACTGGTCATATTGGTGATCTGCCGTCATGTCGGATCACTCAGTGATCTGACATGACGGATAATTCAGATCGGATGCCATTAGTTCGGATGGGGACGGCATTCAGATGAGCCTCTGTTCTGGAGAGGATGGATGAGAGTCGATATATAGCTCTCTATTCCCCTCTCTGTTTTTCTTTTTTGTAGAGAGGTTTAGCGATGTCGGCACACTATGTTGGAAGGGGGAGTAACAATTTTTCTTTAAACATAAGGTACTTTGGAAACCTTTCACACTAGGCTTGTGTTTGGGCTAACGGTATCACACAATACTGCACGTTAGCACAAACACCCTACAGCACAAATTTTTGTAGCTCAATGCAAAATGCGTTTGTGTTTGTGATAACATATGCTGGAGTGTTAGCGCAACTGCATCCGTTATCAACTGAAAAAGGAAGGTGCAGTGTGGCACTGAAGGTGTTCTGACAACCATATGCAGTTGAATAATATACTAATAGTGTTCAGTATGTAAATACTGAATCTCTTTTTTAACCCTCGGGCCAGTATCCCCATGGCACACTTTATTTTACATTGGATCCTCTGCTCTCCCTCCCCCTTCACATTCCTTCATCATCGATAATGCTGCAGAAGCTGACTTGGAAGAGATCGCCAGATTTGCTGATACTCTACATCGTCGAGGGATGATGTGTGCATGCTCAGAAGTTCCATCATCAGTGAACAACAAATGCTGAAGGAACAAGACAATGGTATAAGCAATGGAGAAGATGCTAGATACCCCAAATTAGTTACAAAAATATGCCAGTGTGTCATGTATGTGCATGTACATGTGCACCACTGTTATGTTATGTATGTGCCCTAAGCCAAAAGGTTTCAGAACTTTGTGGCTAAGTGCACACACATATTAGTTATAGCATACATTCATATATGAACCTGCATAATTTAAATCACATTTATAACTTGCTTGGTGGTTATGGAGGTTGAAGGTTTTCAAGCATTGAAAAAATCTAAGAACAGATAAAGCCCTGGAGTAGCTGTGATGCTGAGGGTCACAATATCAATTGCTGTTTCACAACTTGAATTTACAGTCTATAACAATTCCAGGTATATATAAAATGAGAGTCCTTCTCATTATTTACACTCTGCTAAACAAGGTTATTGTCTTTCTGTTCCAGATATGCTCACCGGTGCCATTTCTTTTATCAGGAACACTAAACCAAATTAAAGCCCCATCATAAATTCTTTCTCATAAAATCTTATCCCCCCATATTTTCCTTGCTGGATTTCTAGATTGAGTTTTCACCTAAGGTGGTGTAATAGCTACCATGTAGTGTGTTATGGAATGCTATTTTCTCATAATTTCTGAAAGGAATGGGTCATGCCAATTAAATGTAACTTGATAAAGAAATTAAAATGTTAACAATATGATTCTGGCCATGCTGTACATTCTGGTTTTTGTTTCCTTTAAGAATAAATAGTTTCAATGTTACTGAGAAAATAAGGTGCCTATTACAAATTATGTACTTGGTTATATTACCAGAGGGTATGGAGGGATTCTATCACTGTGCTGTCATGACCATTTTCCAGCGCACATAATAGGTGTCCCTTTTTTCTGCACCGAAAGGCCTTTAAGAGAATTTAGTAGATCCAGTGGACGGTCCATTGCCTGAAGGGCACTTTAAGGAATATAGAATTATATTTTTTTGTTTTAAAGGAAACATATTTACAGTAATACATCTCAGCAATGCATTACGTTTTCCCTCTTCCAGAAAACTAGTGGTCAAGCTTTGTCCAAGTGGTCAAGATGAGAACAGAGTGTTTAATAGGCAAGAATGTGTTGCTAGGCCTGTCCATTTGATTTCTCCTTGGCTACACAATACCCTGCCCTGCCAATACCCCACCCAACAGTTCTAAACAGGGATCGGCAGAACACTCAATAAGAAAGTTAGGTATACATAGTAACTTAATTGTCAAGAGGTATTTTGTAGTCATTTTAAATACTCAGCACGATATGTATTTATTTGTATTATATGTTCTAACAATTTTCTCATAAGATTGTAATTTTACCAGTATTAATACAGCACAGCTATCAAATATTGGGCACTATCCTGTTGACTTTGCCCTTAGCCGACAGACAACAGATTTGAGAGGTGGTAACAGCAAAAATGGCCATTAAAGAAAGTGATTCACCGAAAGAATATATTGAAATTGGTTTTGATCTTGATACACAATAACTATACATTAAGATAACTTTTTAAGCACTTTATCAAAAAAGATAATAAGACTGCCAAACCTTTAGTTACTTACTATTTTACCATTGAGTAGGCCCGAAGAAGGGATCTGCGACATCCTGAAAGCTTGCTTATTCAATTATCTCAGTTAGCCAATTAGCGGTATCAATTTAACTCCAAGCTTTCGGTTATTCATCATTGGCTAACATAGTACAACAATCTACTATTGTACAATGAAATGAAAAGATCTAAAGTGTAAAAAGTGTACAAATTGCTATTTATTGTGAAAACATTGTAACCCCTCAGTTAAAATGTAATATCATGTCTGCATGTTTTTTTAGTAACTAGTAGGGATACCACAACAGGTCAGACTTGTGCACTTGGTTGCCACTTCTCAGCCAAGGATATAAGTATTGATCTCAACATAGCTCACAATTTCATGTCACTACTAGTAGTCATAATAATAGAAATAATAATGTCTAAGGACTATTTTGTGGGGTAACCAATTACTTTAACTTTGAGCAAATAATCCATTATAAGGTAGAGAGTATCAGAGATTAGAAGCGGCCCTAGAGAAGTCTTGAAGCCATGCATGTAATGATGTTATGAGTGTCATTAGTAGGTCACTGGAGGAGCTGAGGGGGTGGTAAGGGGTGTATTTATGTACCAGGTTGGAGATGTAAGCGGGACAAGAGGTGTGGGGTGATTTTAAAAGCAAGGCACAGAACTTTAAATTGAATTTTCTGGACAATTTGAAGCCAGTGTAGAGATTGGCAGATGAGAACCGTTTAGAGAAGTAAATGAGTCCGCCAAATGTACTGCATTTGGGTCTCTCAGCCAATCAATTTGCAAAAAATTTATATAAAAATGATAGAACCTGTCATTTAAATTAATCTACCTATTTATTATTCTACCTTGTTTGTAATAAATGGCTGAGGAAAGGAACTGAAGGTTACTTTTTATTCATTATCAAAACCTAATATCAGCCAGAACACCAAAATTTTTAAGATGCAATCTTAAGCGTCAAAACTGTGTTCTTTAGGGACTACTTTTCTGCTGTGCACAGCCCTAAGGAAGAGATACTTCTGAGCCCCCATAACACATTGGCTACTTCCAGTCCCAATGAAGTTGAGACCCACATTCGCCACTCCAAACACAATATCCACACAGACTCCCTCTCCTGCAATGAACCCAATCAGCTGGAATACCAAGTGCTGGAATAATTCATGCCCCATCTCCAAGGCTGAACTCAAGCAGCTTCAAAGTTGAAAATCTGCACACCGGAGATAAAATCCATTTTCTTTATTTATAATCCACATATAGATACACAGCATAGAGCAGTGATGGCAAACCTATTAAAGACAGAGTCCCCAAACTGAAACCAACCCCCACTTATTTATCTTAAAGTGCCGGCTTGATAATTTAACCTGAATTGCACAACGCATATACACACACAAAACATGTAAACGCACACTCTACTTTCTTATTGGATAAAATAGGAAAAGGTATAGGGCACTGTGTGTAATCAGAAGAGTGGAGAAGAGAACTGAGAGAATTAAGAGCCAATAGGCTGCAGTTCTTCCCGCTGACAGCTCGCTTGCCCACAGAAATGGGTTCCGTGTGCTACCTCTGGCACACATGCCATAGGTTCATCATGATCATCCAAGGTTCATAAGTTCCATTTGGGGGTCCTTGTCTTTGACACATTATCCCCGGTCTTATTGGGGCTTATCTGTATTATACAACTAAGCCATAAACAAGACGAGGTGAAACGGCGCAGAGACGATGACCCCCCACAGCGTACTTGTATCATGTATGCTGTGCATTTATATGTGGATTATAAATAAAGAAGTTGGATTCTATCTCCGGGGTGTGGATTTTCTACACTGTCTATTTCTTCATTTGTAATTACCCCTTAATAAAAACCTTGGACTGGACTCAATAGGCACTTGTCAAATCACCCTGGGGAATTGTCTGGGTATACCTGGCGACAGGGGGAGGAGTCCTGTGTCCGTAGAGCCCGGTCTTCAACCCAGAGCCCCCCTAATGGGAGATGGGCCGATGTCCAGGAGGGGGGGAAAAGGGGGTGGTTGCCGTTGTATCTGCTGGCGGAGCAGGACAGGGTTCCCCTTATTGCCAGGGACCCCAGTAGTGAACTGTGGGTAGGGTGTGACTACACTCGCTGTGGAGATGACAGCAAATAAAGAGTAATCAGACGGGTTCAAGGTCACAAGGGTTGGAGAAGACAACTTAATCAAGACAAGCAGAGGGTCAGGGCTGGTGGCAGTCAAAGCGTAGTCAGTAAACGTATGCGAAGGTCAGGGTTCCAGAGATCAGATTAACGGTAGGGCAAGCCAAGGTTCGGTACACGGGGAATCGTGTCAGAAGGGGTAATCAGGAAAAACATACGCACTAGACCACTGGGGAACTGCAAGCTACAGCACTGAAACTCACTCTACACTGAGCTTTTTAGCCAGACCACTGTTCCACCCCCTCCCCTCTACAGGAAAATGACTGCAGAGGAGAGGAGGTTAGTCTGTTCCCTTTAATTTGTGTGGCCGGCCTGTGCGTGCGTGCCCCGCGCAATAGCGCGATCCCGCGCATGCTCAGTGTGACCGCTCGGCGCGGCCATTCTCTGCACGCGGCTGCGTGCAGAGCCGATACCAGGCAGAGGTGGTACCCCATGGCAGAGGGTACCCCCTACACCCACAGGTGAGTCCTACCCGGGAGAGGCTGCGCAGCCCCAGGGACCCCATACCCAACCGGGGACCCCGACGGCGACGCACTCTCCCCAGGAGGCTGAAAGGCCCCCCCCTCAAGGGCGGGCTCCGACCCCCACAGGACCAGGCTTAGACGGGGTGCCGCGCATGGAACGCGGAACGGAGATCAGGAGCACTAAGCCCCGTGGCCGGCCCCAAGAGCATCCTCCAGAGGATACCCACCCACAACACAAGATACTGGAGCGGCCGCGGAAAACGAGAATCCAAAATGGCATGAACACACAAACCCAGAACACCGCAACCAACTCCGGGGTGGAGGAGGACCAGGGCACGGGAGGGACGGAAAACCAGGGGCCACGGGCTCAACATAGACAGTGGAACACTGGATGGATCCGCCAGGACTCAGGGAGGCGTAGCCTGACCGCCGCGGAAACCAACCAATGCCTCAATAATAAAGGACGAAAAACCGGGACCCAACTTCCTCGAGGGACAACGTAATTTCAAGGTGGCCGTGGAGAGCCAGACACGATCCCCCACCACAGAGGGGGGAAAGGGCGACGAGCCCTATCGGCCTGGACCCTCATCGCCTCCCGAGAGGCCTATAGAACGCGTCGGTGGCCAGCCAAATTGGCAGCCAGCATCCTGGCGCGGATCTAGGGCCATGGGAACGAAGAGGAGGGAGGAAGGGACGGCGCCACTGCCGGGTGGAAACCATAATTTGCAAAAACGGACTGACCTTAGTTGAAGAACTCACGGAATGTTGAATGCGAATTCGGCCAAGGGCAGCAGGAGAACCAATCTGTCTGGGATTCGGATGTGTAACACCGATATATTGTTCAAGACGTTTGATTGGTACGCTCAACCTGACCGTTAGTTTGTGGATGGTATGAGTTCCAGAGGAAAATAGGGGTTGATCTTCAGGAAGGTCTACAGAACTCCCTCCAGAAATTGGATGTGAATGGGGACCTCTGTCCGAGATACAGTGGAGGGAATCCATGAAGACGGGACAACCTCGCGAAAAACCAAGGCATCAGGCAGGGCAGAAGCAGAAGGAAGTGACCGGAAGGAAAAAGGGACAAAAAGGGGGCCATCTTCGATAAACGAGGTCACGAACATTGACGGTATGTCCATTTGAGGTGGGCAGATCAGTGATAAAATCCTGCGTCTCTCGGCAGAGGGCTGAGGGGATTGGTAAATGCTGAATAAGACCGTACTGAGAGTGCGGGGGGTCTTGGAACGACAACAGACGGTAGCAGGTGGCAAGTAATTTTGTGCGTCCCTTTACCAAAATAAGTCAGGCCACCTGAAGGTGCGGAGCAATAAGTAACTTTAGTTTTTTCGTCCAACGCAAAACATGTCCCAACACAAGTGAATCCGAAATGGCAGATGATGCGAGGACCGTCTGTCTGTGTTTCCTCCGGTACGTATAAACGTTTCCCTTCCAGAATAAGAACCCTCGACGGATAGTGTCCACTGGAGGAGGCGTGGAATCAGGAACCGTAAAATCTGGGAGAGGTTGGGTAAACACATAAAAACGTGTAGGGTAGACACACAGGGTCCCTTAATCCTTTTGTCGCGGGGGTGGCGGCTCGTGTCGCATACATTCGGGATAGGGGCAATCCGCCTTCCCGTTCTAGACCCTGGTCGTAGGTCACGGTGAAGTGAAATCTGGCAAAAAATAAAGCCCTCGGGCCTGCCTGGAATTCAACCTTTGGGCTTTTCGCAAGTCGCTATATTCTTGTGATCTGTGTAAACTGTACATGGGGGTTGTTCGCCCCCTCTAAGTCAGATGTCTCCATCTTCTATGGCGGCTTTTAATGGCTAATAGTTTCTCTGCACCTACAGTCATAATGACGCTCTGCCACGGACAATTTCCTAGAAAATAGGAGAGCAGGGTGTAAAAGGTTTTTTGGTCGCGGATCTTCTGAAGATGGCCCAATTGCCGTGGCTCTGATGCGTCTACCTCTAGACCAAAGGAGTGAATGGTCCGGATGTTTAGAATGGGTGCGGATGTAAACGTTTCTTTAAGGAGTTCAAAGGATGACTGAGCTGAAGTGTCCATTTAAAGATCTTGGTGCTGGTAAAGAAGTGAGGGGAAGAACCGTTTTTGAGATCTTTTATAAAACTGCGGTAGAAATTTCTGAGAAGCCTAAGAATCTTTGGACGGCCTTGCGGTTGTGGGAACAGGCCAGTCCAGTCAGCAGCATTTACCTTCTGTGGTCATTGCAACTCCCTTCAGGACTGGGTGCGTATGAGTCCCAGGAACCGGGTGTCTCTTTTCCCACTCCGCATTTGGATGGCCTTGGCATATAATATTTAGCCTTAGTCTCCTCAAGGACTACCCTGACATGGCTCCGATTGTTTGGGTCGATACCTGTGAAAATGAGAAATCATCAGGTATACAATTACGAAGTTTATCAGAATGTCCCGGAATACATCATTTATGGCATGCCTGAAAGAGCGCGCGGGGGCATGTGCAGAGCCAATGGCATGACTAAGTCTCAAAATGACCTAGGGTTGGTCCCGAAGGCTGTTTTCCACTCATCCCCTGGTTTAATCCGAATCAAATTTGTAAGCTCCACGAAGGTCCATCCTGGTGAAGATTTTGTCTGTGAAAGTTTTCCATCATGAGATCAGCATTAGAGGTAGGGTGATATCCTGTTTTGATGGTATCTGTCAGTTCACGAATAATCACCGAGTGGGCGAACGGATTTGTCTTTTGTTGGTAACAAAAACAACACCTGCCCCAGCGGGGGACGAGACCGACGAATGAATCCGTTCCGGAGGGGGGGGTTAGTTTCCAATATTCTTTTAACGTCGTTTGTTCTGGACCTGAAAGGGGTGGGTTAGTGGGGTTGCTGTTGCCGGAAAGGAATCTCGCTCCGGGTAGGATGTCTATCGCACAATCGTAGACCGGTGGGGGGAAGGTGTTCTACAGCTTTGGGGTTCAAAAAGGCGGGTGCGAGGGGGTGGGTAATCATGGTATACCGAGGTAATGTCCTCTTAACTCTTCAACGACCGTAGTGTGGGTGACCCAGTGTATGAAACCAGGAAGACCGTCATAGTATATGGAAATCCTATCTCACCTGGTACCAATTTAAATCTGGGCGGATTGTGGACTCGTACCACGGTAGACCTAAGATGATGGGAGTAGAGGAGACTGAATGAGCGACACTCAGGTATTCCAGTGGCCCATTCTGTAGTTGTATTAAGATGGGTTCTGTTCTGGGTGAGTCGGTGCAGGTCCCAGAATGCAGATGGGATCCGTCTGCATGGTAATACTTAAGGGGGGGGAGGGGGGGGGGGGGGGGGGGGGAGGGGAGGGGGGGGGGGGTGGGGAGGGGGAAGGGGGGAAAATGGATGGAGGTGGGGGGAGTAACCGGGGTGTGGAACGCGGCGGGGGGGTGGAGTGTGAAAGGTGTGGGGGGAGACGGATAGGGGGGGGGTGAGGAGATGGGGGGGGGGGGGGGGGTGGAGGATTATTGGGAGGGGGGGGGGCTAGGGGAGTGGCAGTTGGGGGATTTGGGAGGTGGATCAAGATGTCGGGATTAGGGAGCCGGGGGTGGCAAAGGAAAGGGAAAGGTGGAGGGAGGGGAGGGCAGAGGGAGTGGGGTCGTGGGGTAGAAATGGGGAGGGGGAATGGTATAAATAGAGGGGTTGAGGGGGTTCATTGGGCGATTTGGTGGTGGAGGGTGGTAAAGTTTGGAGGGAGGGGGGGTGGATGAAGTGGGATTCTTGGCTTTACTGGAGTGTGGGGAGGATCTGGGGGGAGGTTGTGAGAGGGTAGGACCGGAGGGAGTGGGGGGGGCGGGGGACGAGGTGGTTGAGAGGGTTGGGGTGGGGGTAGAAAAGGTGGGGTATAGTTGTGGGGGGGGGTGTGAGGGGTAGGGGTGGGTGTGGGATGTGTTAGCCTTTCCTTATTAGCCTTTTGAAGAGATGAAGGCGATCGTCTTTCCATCAGGCATGTTCTGCGCCTTAATCAATTATATCCGTGTATACTATGTTGGTGTGTTCCATGCACCTGCAAAAGAAGAGGATTGTGCAAGGTGAGTCCCCGCGGGAGGAGGAAATTAGGAGTAGTGGGGGGCCTGGATATGGTGCTTAGTTACCTGTAGGCTTTACCTGGGTCACGACCTTAAGAAATGTCCTGAGTGGGGTTGCGCCACAATAAATCTAATTTCTCTTCATATCTCCGAGTCCTTTCTTCTGGAGTGAAGACTCAGGTCTGTCTACTCCCAACTGCATTGGTTCGCGGGGTTTTACTCCTGTGACACTAGGGTGGAGAACGAAGGTGCAACCGTGGGAAGACCCGGAAGGTATGCGGTAGAAACTCCTTGGCCTTGGTTGAAAGATTGTTTCTGTGACGATCGTCAGCTGAACGCCTCTCTATTAAACGCGATCAATGTGGGTAAACCAAAGAGATAAAGCTCGGGAAGGGTTTGTGAACGCCCTCTAGCCAATTCATCCTTCAGGGAAATCTGTGAGGCCCAACTTAAACATTGATTTGAGAGCCGCTCGTTCCACTCCGTTCAGCAGGAGTAACCGTCTAATTCTCTTGTTATAATCCTCGACCTGTCATCCTTTCCCGGTTTTGAATGTTATGGAGGGCAGCTTCTGCGGTTTCCACTTGGCATGGTCGGGGCGTATAACTGCTCCAAGTGTTCACGGAAGAACTCGTTAACGTCCTCACACTTTAACATGGATCCTCATGTTCGATTCAGTTGGAACGCCCCAGCGTTTTGAGGGCTTCTCGGCTTGGGCAGAGTGACAACCGTTCCAAACACGTGATTTCTCAGTGGGGGTAGGTATGATGCAGGAGAGGGCAGAAGTGGAGTTCGCAGTGGGCATGGTGTTTCACGACCTGACTCGGGGGGGGGATTGCGTCATTGGGGGGGGGGGCCCCTTGAGATTAAATAATCTGGCATGGCAATCTTGGTTCTTTAGGGTACCTGGCCGGTTGGTTTGTCCAAGAGCCCCGGTTGAGTTTGGATCCCCGCAAGGATTGAGTGGTTCGTTGGGATGGATACCATTGATACTCGTAATTCCTCCAGTTTGGGCACACAGTAGATCCCCATCGTAGGTACCATCACCTCCATAAGGCGTCATGCTTCTGGGCTGTAGCTTTGTCAAATCACCCTGGGGAATTGTCTGGTATACCTGGCGACAGGGGGAGGATCTGTGTCCGTATAGCCCGGTCTCAACCCAGAGCCCCCCTATGGGAGATGGCCGATGTCTCCAGGAGGGGGCACCGGTTGGGGGTCTTTCGTCTGCGGGCAGACAGGCTCCCCTTATTGGCCAGACCCCCATAGTGAGGTGGGTAGGGTGTGACTACCTCGCTGTGGAGATGACCGCAATAAAGATAAATCCCTACGGGTTTCCAAGGTCACAAGGGTTGGAGAAGACACTTAATCAAGACAAGCAGAGGGTCAGGTCTGGCGGCAGTCAAAGCGTAAGTCAGTAAACGATGCGAAGGTCAGGGTTCCAGGATCAGATTAACGGTAGGGGGCCAACCAAAAGGGTTTTTTTTTTTTTCGGTACACGGGGATCTTCAAAGGGGTAATCAGGAAAAACATACGCACTAACCACTTGGGGAACTGCAGCTTACAGCATCTGAATCTCACTCTACAGGCGGTGTGCGGGGGCGTGTGGGGTATATAAGCCAGACCCGCGGGAGTGTTCCAACACACCTCCCCTCTACAGGAAAAATGACTGCAGCAGTAAACAAAACAGTGAGAGCGGTATACGTATCCTTTACTTAGTTGTGGGCACGCCTTGCGCTTCCCTCTCATAATCGCGATCCCGCGCATGCTCATGTGAACCGCCGGTACGTGGCCTTGCTCTGCACGCGGCTGCGTGCAGAGCCGATAACACCAGGCGGGGGTACCCCATGGCAGAGGTACCCCCGAAGGGGGGCACCCCACAGGTGAGTCCTAACCCGGGGGAGAGGCTGCCGCAGGCCCGGGGACCCATAACTCCAGACCGGGACCCCGACTGCTCCGCACTCTCCCCAGGAGGCTGACAGCACTGTGGATTGAGGTTTTTATTGCGGTATCTGCTTAAATAAAATTGACAGCTGATCTGTTGTATGTAATAGGCCTAAAGGGTTTGAATGTGGTTAAGGATCAATCATGTCGTGAAAGAGACAATTGCACAGATGCTATTTTACTTCCTTTATATGTGAATCCTCTGGAATTTGGCTCCAGCTGAATACATATAACTAAGATGATGGTAAACCAAGTCAAATTTCCAAATTTAGTATCATTACAGCTCTTAAATAACACCAGCAGTTAGAAACTGATTTCACTTGTTGTCTGGAATTGCTCTTTAAAGTTGCGTATTCAAGCAATCACAACTCTTTGAACTTGCCCCATCACTAGAATGCAGATTAGTTGTTTTCAGTGACACAGTCCTTGCATTTCTCTGTAGTTTTCCTGCAGTTGTTGTAACCTCTGCATATCTTATCTAGAGAAAATATGTTTCATGCTCAAAAGTTATGCTCAAATATTTTCTGCTCAAGTATGATAAAAAAAGCACGCTTTTTTCTTCTGGCTCAGAATGGGAACGCATAATTGTGTATAATGATTTTTCTTTTAATGAAAAGCTTAGAAAATAAGATTGAATTTTCAACATACAACCAATTACCATTCTGCGGCTTCTACATAATGCTTAGATTTGTGCATATATTATGATATTAACACATTAAGGATCTAGCTCATCCTGTAAAAGTGCAGTAAATCTTTGTGTTCCTCTAAAAACGATTTCAGCACTGAACAAACTACAAGACATGAGGTTTAGTTCAATCATTGGCAGATACGCTTTATATATATATAAAGATAGATAAAAGGGGTTTCACAAGCAACTTTAATTCCCAAAAGGATTACAAAAAAGTTTTACAAAAAATGTGTATAATTATTATTATCTTGTATTAACATAGTTCCGACATATTACACAGCACTTTACACAGCATATGCAGTCATATCACTAACTGTCAGAGGGGCTTACAATCTTATATCCCTACCATAGTCATATATATGTAACTAACACAGTCATATGTCACAGTCTAAAGCTGGGCTTAGACAGTTAGATTTCATACCAATTTCTCTGCAGATCGATCGATGACACCATCATGCACAGCCCCTTACATTTAATGTTCCGGCATTTACTTTGGATGGGGACGCTGGTCAGATGGGGACAGCAAAATTGGTCACAAATGTAACAGTCTATGCCCAGCTTAAGTCGTATGTAAAGCTAGCCATACACGTGTCGGATTCCATGTCCGATCGATTCATCATCCGATCGA
>CM070035.1:39941817-39954883 GCA_036250615.1 Ptychadena robeensis | reverse complement strand
GGACAAACTTACAAAATCAGTGAGGGGTCAAATAATTATTTCCTCCACTGTATATTGGCACCTGGAGTAGGGATCAATTGAGAGGTTTTTTAGAAAAGTGCCACCCTTGATTAACACCAGTTTAAGGTTCTGAAAAACCCGCTAATAAGTTGAGGTTTTTAGGCACAAGAGGAGTAACGAAGAGGGTCTATGAAAAGGTCTTTATTGAACATAGGACCTATCTTACTATAGATCGGTAAAAATCAGCAACTTTAGTCATCATACAGCATGAAAAAGTTGATTACAAAAAATTGACACATACAGTTTTGCGGTCTACCATACAGGATTTATACAGACATATCGATGATTGTTTCACAAGGACAGATCTTTCTAGTGTTTCACCAATACTCCGACGTGTTTCGTCCTACAGTGAGGACTCGTCAGGGAGAATGTCCCACTAGAAAAGCTTTTGTGACCTGATGGTGATTGTGACCGACCGTCGGATGGCAAAAGGAACAACGAGAAGGTGGTTTTCCTCCGTGATCAGGACGTTCCCCCGAGTGTGGGTCCCCTCCCTAAGTACACCCCAAACCAACTCCTGGAGTGGGGAGGGGTAAAAAAGCGCAGGGTCTCCACAATAATTGCAGGGGGAAAAAAGCATGGAATGGAATTAGCACAGAAAAGGGATAATCAATTTCAGACATCGGTGTGGGAGTTTTCAAACTTAACTTCACCTCAAGGGAGCAATATCAGCATATGATGCCATGGATGTACTTACTTATTCCATAACACACCATTGTATGTCAGATTTTTGATGTTGAACAAATAATGACAAAGCTAAAGATTACTTGTGTACTTTGTCATGTATGTCACCTGTAGGCATACATAACCGTGGGCACTTTATGACTGAAAAGCTAATGTTTACCTCTTTAAGTGTGATGGAAAAAATCAATGTACATACGTTTTCACATGACTGCATGGTGCTTCACAAGGATATTGTTTATTGGAAAGTGTGGAGCAGTTACTGACAATAATATTGTGTGTTCACTGTACATTGGAAGGTGTTAGATTAACAAGTAATGAAACCAGTGACCTATGAATGATACCCAGCAAACAGTTCAGGTGAAAATCTAAATCTCCACTCTATTCACCTTAATCTGTCTTCACTCTTCTCTACACAGCTTGGTTTAATATGGCTTATTTAGAGTTCACTAAAACTGTGAGTTTAAAAAATTGTTCTATAATGACTTTTCTTCTGTCCGGTTACAAGAGATGTATATGGGAATTCTTCTCTTGCATCACTGGAGTTATTGAATTTAATCATGTAATAACTATACATTTACACTTTCTGTTGAAAGGTTTAGAAAAACAGTAGGGAAAGGGCCAGGCAATCCAATGTGGTCACCAGTTGCTGAGGGTTATCATTTTACATAGTAGCAACTAGAGATGGTGGTGAAATGTTTACTAGCTGTGACTTGTGATTTAATTGCAAACATGGCATCATCATCAAAATGCTGAAGATGTAGCTCTAGTTTTGCATAAATTAAGTGCAAAGTCAAGTTGAAATTTCGACTGCTATAATTTTGACTAGTTTTTTAATGTAATTTATACAAACCTACATTTTCTAGTGTAATATTTTAAATATGAAAAAATTCCCATAAGCCTTTCCCACATCTCCAGCAGTTTTAATGATGATACCATGTTCAATGGTATGAACAACTGGTCAAAATTTGGAACCATCTCTAGTAGAATCATGTTAAATTTAAATAAATCATATTGAGTTCCAACAACATAGAAAGGTTCCCAATTCCTTAGCCAAACAACCACCCTGGAATCACCTCCCCTCTGACGCATTTTACTCACTATCTATCTCTGCTAAGCTCTCTATGTAGTTCTCTGCGAAAAAACTCAAGATATTGAGGGGACGTGATCCCAGGGTGGTCATTTGGCTGTGTATTATCTGCGATTCAAAATAAAGGAAATTTTGACTTTTCTTCCCAAGTGCAGTGTGTTGTTGGAAGTTGATGGTGGAGTGAAGAGGAACCAAGCTATGGTCCTGTCACCGGTGGTGTCCATATGAGTTAATTGATTGCAGCCCGAGAGGGAGACAGTGCCTTTGCATCTGGATTTTGATGAGTGTGGGTAAATCTGTGCTTTAGTTTAAATCATATTGAATGCTTCAGTCCTTGTATGTGGTTTTAAGTGCCATATTTTTGTACACCAAAACACTGTTATATAGCACTGGTATAGGAAGCACCCTATACATTGAAGCATCCGACGGCCCACAAATATTTTGACTTTCTCCCACTTTCCAACCGGCAGAGCAAGAGTTAAGGAGGCACAGCTTCGCTGACAGCTTCCCCACCTCCAGCCTTGACCAGCAGAGCTGTATGTGACCTGGGAAGATTGAACCCAACTCACATACAATGCGTCGTCAAGCACAAAGACAGGCAGAGCCAGGTGGCAGCTCTTTCATTCATTGCTTATGTCAGCAGGGTGCCACTCTTACAGATTTAAGATGAGCCCATGAGCGTATCTTCTATCTGACAGCTCCTTCACCTCCTGCCTAATCTTATTGCCGGGAGAATGAAGGTGCAGCTGGTTCCTTATGATGAGAAAAATACAGTATATTTGTTGAGTAATTAAGTATTCCAATTGAGTGAAAGTGCTTAAATCTTGGTAGAATATGTTGATATTTTGATATTGATAAATATTCATATAAGGGCAACATGCTTCCCTGTTCTTCAAAGTTGATTTAGAAATGATGCTTTAGACATAAGACAATGTATTATGCAACACAGTTTTAGCTGATTTTAGGGTGCTAACATGAATCTATGGTCAGCATAATCTAGAAGTAGACTTTCAAGAGTGGAGTCATGGGGCAATGCCAAACCGGTGTTTGCTATTGAATCAAAGGTACAATTTTTTTTGTTCTGCACAATTATCTCTCAGGTTTATTAAAATTGTGTCCCCAAAGTAGAATGTTCAGTTAGCTTGAGATTTATTTTCAATGAAAATTACGCATAACAGGAAAAATGTAATGAAAGTCTAAGTAATTAAGTTCATGTCAGATAACATAAAGAAGTGTTTTTCAGAAGGCGAATGTGTCCTTTAAACTTGAACACCATAAAATATTATTCCTTAAACCTCTGATAACTTCCTTCCACAAATAATTTATGATTTCCCCTTCAAAGATGCAATCTGTAAACCGAAATTTGTTCAAGCATCTCTGCCTAATAAAATCAGATTAGCAGCGATGGCTAAGGCAACTATTCATAATGTATTTTCACTGAAAAAGCAGTAGCTCAGCCTATGTGTCTGTCATTTTGAGTAATATTAATGGATCGTTCCCATCTACACTCCTTTTGAAGTACGTTTTAATCAATGTATGTGTTAATGGATTAATTATTTTTTTTCAATAATTGACAGAGCCTGATTTAGCTGTCGTTATAGTTTTTCACTTCTATGGTATGAAACCGATGTGTTAATTAATGGCCAGTAGCATAAGAATTTTTCCTAATTTGCCAGCATTCAATTACATACTGTACAATTCAATGTATAGCTGTGCAATATTAGGTACATTGTAGATATGTGTATACTGTGGTAGCATTGGCCAGATTATTATAATATATTTTTTATTAGCAAAATCTGATACCTTATAGCATCCTGTAATGTACAGCCTGCAAGGTGATGATGATGGAATAAGACATCAATCACGTTCATATAATTTACAGTGTGCACATTCATGACTGATCGCATTCTCAGTCTAAAACGCATTTTACTCCCCAATATCCCTGGTCAAAGAGAGAAGCTGTTTTTGGGACATCATTTGTCTGCCATTCACTGTGGATATTGTGGTGGATACCACAATACAATAACCCAATTCCTACAGACTTTCATTTAATGCTTTTAAATGACTATACTGTAATTAGCGATGGTCAAATTTCTTTTCAAAACTTCGACCATTTTGACGATTTTGAGTTAATTGCAAAGCCCCTGAACATGGTATCACCAACTTGCTGGAGATGTAGAGAAGGGTTGGGGGCATACTCCAGAAAAGAAAGTGTGTCTCTAACCCAAATCGTTTTTGCACAAATTAAGTTCAAAGTCAAGTCAAAATTTCTTAATTCATGCAAAAACGACATGTGCTAGAGCAAAACAAATTTTTTCCAAATATTTCCACAACCCTTCTCTACATCTCCAGCAATTTTTGGTGATGGTACCATGTTCAGAGGCTTTGCAATCAGCTTCCAAAGTTAGCAAGTCAAAAAACTTGACCATCTCTAACTGTAATATTGACGTATGGGGGCTTAAATACTAAATTAATAGGGTTACCAAACAAAAATATGTTACATGTAACAGCACGTAGCAAGGAAAGGTTCTGAGACCTTGTAAGTGTCAAAGAAAGTCTTTGTCTCCAGTGTGTGACTTTCCTGAAATTGCTTGATTTGCCATCTTACCAACCTTACAAAGACTTGCAGATGTGAGAATGTGATGGATGCAAGAAATGCATTAGGCAGCTTGGTCAAGCTTTGATTTGACCAATTTCATTAGGCAACTATTCAGTTGAATAATGAACTGAATAGTCATATCATAATATACCGCTTAACTGTTATAACAGTTTACAAATTAGGATTTTCTATGAAACATTTTAACAAGATTTTAGTTCTAGTGTTACTGTGATGCTTTGCATCACACAATGTGTTTTCACTAGTTTTAAAAATTATTTGTTAACTGTTATTTTGCAGACTTAACACTGCATTACACTTTACTAAAGAGTTTAATTTTCTAGCCACAAGTGGTTTGTACTGTGTATTCCTACAAGTCTCCAGATGTTTATACTTTAAAGGAGCCAGAGACCTTTTTTTTAAAAACTCATCCTGAAGAAGTGGCCGCTGCACAACGAAACTCTTCAATGTTAAAACTATTCATCAATAAACGAAAACTAACTCCAACAGGTGCCTTGCATGAATCCTCATTTTTTTCTGGGAACTCCGAAAGGCCCTTCTAAATATTATCATAAACAAAGGGGTTATGCAGCTTAAAAACCGATGTTCATAACCATTTCAGTTGTGTTTGATTTTATTTCTGATTTAGGAAACTTTAGTAAATAATAATGGAAAAGTGTATTGCTTGCATTAACTGACCCCATTCATATTAAAGTAATGGGGTTGCGCTTCCATCCTCAGTCATCCCCAGAGTTTCTCCTAGTATAAGCATTCATTTCACCTAAATATTTACCAAGCATGAAGTGTTCTTTTTTGTTTGTTATTTCATGACAAGATTATAGTATTCTGGTGTAAAATTATATCACTTTTTTTGTATTGAAGTCAGTTATAATCAAAATAGGAAAATTATAGCTTCTCAGTAGTTACTCATTTTCCCTTCTAGTTAGTTTAAATATAAACATTTCCCTTTCCTAGTGGTTCTTTAACACTAACTGGCAAAAATTTAATAAAAAACAAAGTAAAAAAATGCAGAAAGAAGCCTATTACACAGCCAGGCAGATGCAATTTATACCGCCTGAAAAATGTTGCCAAGAAAATGCATTTGAATATATGTAGGGAAATTCGTGCTGGAAAAGTGCTGGTATACAAACTATGTAAATTATGTATATTTAATCTTGCAGGCCTTTAATAAAACTCTTCTAGCTGCTTTGAATTTTGCAGTTGTAAATGAAAACATATTTCCTGAGACTATTTCATTACTTTGATGAATCTAATATGTGTCCTCATATGCTCTGCCTAGTCACTTGTCACTCTCCCAAGAATCAGCATCATGTCAGTAGAGGAATACAAGCTCCAGGGGACTGCTGAGATGTTTTATAGAATGTTATATGGTTTATTGGACCAGCATTAGAATACATAAACCATGCTTTCTGCTGGAGATATACAGGGAGAGGGGCATGGCTGACCGCCATTTGGCCCTGTCGAGTCTATCCAGTTGTCTGATGTTTTACATCAATTTGTGACCACTTTCAAATGCATACACTCAATTGCAAGAAAAATGATAGATAAGACAAATCCTGATTATATTTTCAAAATGCAATCCAAAGCAAGTTACAATTTGTTATCTGGTACAGGGGCATATTGAAAAAAATAAAACAGGATGTTTTATTTGCCTAAAAAGGTTATCCTGGAGTATTAAAAATGAAGAAATATGATACAACATTAATTTGTAAGTTACAACTTAAGGCAGATGTAAAAAAAACCCTTTAATTTATTCATAAATCATCAAGATTTTCATTATTTTACACCTTGTATTGTAACATTAAAATTTGAATGTGAGTGTAAATTTGGCAGAAACCAGAAGGAGTCTTGTGTTGGGAAATAGCAGATATGTAATAAGAATGGTGAACAGGCTCAGGCTGGCTTATAGAGTGTATGACCAATGTGGTTACTTCTAGTCAATATAACAGGACATGGCACAGGTTCTTTGGCAGCTGATTGTAGGTACTGCTCACGCTGCCTTATAATATATACAGAAAACATTTAAATGTGTAATTTCTATAATAACAAACTCCAAAGGACCTATATCAAACTTGCCTTAGCATGAGTGTTAACTGTAGTTTTTTTGCAAATCTATGCTTGCCATACAGAGATAGACTTTTGCATGATCCATCTCAGTTGCGATCAACTTGTGCGATTTAAATATTGACTGTCAATCTAAAGGTCATCAATTTTTATGCTGACGATGCGCATGACTGCCAATCTAAAGGCCCCCACACACGTAGTAAGGCATGGAAGATTTTTCTGCCAACCGAATATATTTGATAATGTGTTATTGATTATAGAGCTACAGTAAGGTATAGCTTTAAAATCTGCCTAAAATTGATAACAATAGTCATACAAACACACAAAAAAAGTTCACATAAACACACCTAAAGAAAGAAGTGGTCCTTGGGAAACAAAGTCTGTGTACCTTCACACAGAAAGTCCTCATTTACCACACAGGTATAAGCTGCTCCCCAGTCGGTCACACTCAGTACTGGTTCCAGGGTGAAGCATCTCACTGAGCAGGTGGGGAGTAGTGATGGCCGAACTTCGGCCGTGTCCGTCCGCGAACGGACAGAGCGGACTTTTAAAAAAGTCCGCCGTCTGCCCGTTCGCGGACAGATTCAAATTCCCCGCCTCTAGGCGGGGAATTTGAATCGGAAAACCCGGATGTGACGTCATATTCTTCCTGCGGCGGGATCTCGCTGCTAATGATCCCACCGGAGGAAGAATAGAGGGCTCCTTCTCGCCGGCGAACAGGGCGGGTCGAACAACATGCTTGTTCGCGGCCGAACTGTCCGTCTTGCGGGCAGTTCGGCCATCACTAGTGGGGAGGTTATATAGAGCTGCTCATGAGCAAACAGACCACAGCTGTAATCACCCTGAACCAGGCCCAGCTATTTCAGCTACACCTGCTGTAATAGGAAAATACTCGGCATACTGCCGGTATCTGGGACACACAAACCTTCCATACTGGATACATCCAGAGGATTTAACAGGCTCCATGTAACAATATATATATATATACATGTTTTCTGAAGAACTAGCTACAATTGTACTTAAAACACATATTTACCCTAAACTATTATTAGTACTTTGCAGGTTTAAGGCACTGAAGTTTACTATACATGTTGTAACATACCAGAATTGTGAATGCCTACAGTTTCTCCTTGCTTTTCTTTTTTAACTTTCTATTTGACCTTAATAAAGAAAAGTATAGTTAAACTAAGAGAAAGCTACAGTTAGGATAATGATCAGTAGTAAATTTCAGGTGTGAACCTAATTGTGTCGGATTGTGCGTTGCAGCAGAAGCTTCTCAATGATAATTGCAGCAGTGTGTTGACAGGGGTGTAAAGGGAGTATGGAGGAGGGATAAAATTAAACTCCTATTTAACTGCATTTTGGATAGTAGCTAGGCATGATCCTGATTCCACAAGAGTAAAATCATGCTGCAGGCTGGAGTCACATTCTGCCAAAAACCCCTAACTTTGTGAAGCACAATTTTTTATTTCTAAACAACACATTAAAAACTAAAAATGCACATAATTAAATTGTTTGTTACTTTATTAACTTTGTTGCCTTTTTATGTCTTGCTTATATTTTTCCGTTTTTAGAGTTCAATTAGGAGCATTACAATACAACTGATTAGCAGTGTGTCTACCTCTTCTGTAGGCTCATGGTTTTTCTTAGTTACTAAAAAGGATAGGAGATTGCAGCACAATTACTAGTGATGAGCGACTAGGCAATATTCGAATTCGCGTAATTTCGCGAATATCCGCCATAATATTCGATTCCATATTCGTAATCTCGAATATCCGCACTTACGACATGAATTGCTATCTTAAAATCGCGATCACATATGCGCAATGCATGCAAGTCAATGGAGCTCGGATATTTGACTGGGAGAATATCCGTCATTTCCGTTTAAAAAAATCGCATTGCGATTATATAATCGCGATCCCGTTCATTGCAATGGATTGCGATGATATATTTGCGATTCTAAAATCGCAATAAAATCGGGAAAAATCGCAATCGCGTCGGATATCCGATGATATATTTGCGAATTTTCGCGAAATGGCGAAATAGCGATATTCGAGCTAAATATTCAAAGATCGAATATTCGAGCTCAACACTAACAATTACAATAAAGAACAAATACCAACTTTCTCCCACTACTTGTTCGGACAAGTGGGAGGATCCAAGATTCTGTCAAAACCTCATGTTGGGGGGACTTACAACCTAAGCCAGAAAAGATGGCTTTCAATACCCAAAATGGTTCTTTACGAGTCTGGCTTTTGTAATGATCCATTTGTTTTTCATGTTTTCAATACCCAAAATGGGTCTGTAATAGTATTTGGTCATGCTGTTTTGTCTTTATAATGCTTCTGCAGTTTTTCAGGACTTTTACATTTTCATGAGGACATGAGGTAGCATCAGAGTCCCATAAAGGCTAAGTTGGAAAAAATTATCTTTAAGGTTCTGGCAAGGTCACTCACTGGTCCCATAAATTGTCTACCTTTAAGCTACAGCACTTCCTAGGTGCTTCCTAGCACTTCCTAGGTGCAAACATTTAATAAAGCCTAAACTTTTCCACAGTTCCAATCATCACATTGACCTGCAAGAGGGTTTGCCCCACCCAATGCCTTTGTATTTGATACATTAAAACACACCTTGTGTTCAGCATAGAAGTTTAATCCTCAAAGTTGGGGGTAAGAGTGGGGGTGCTTCAATACTAAACAACTTCTTCTGAACAACTCTGTGCCATTTCCCTATGCAGATTCTTATTTGCCAACAAAAGTTATGAAATTGGGAACTGTGAACTGCTAAATGTGATGACCAATAAGGAATGAAGGTATTAGTTAAGCGGGGTACTGCACTCAATCACTGTCTACACAAACCAACAAAAGTATGTTGAAAGCACCTCAATTCATGTCATACAAAATGGGCTGTATTCTTTTCCCAATTTATTTTTACAATCATGTAAATAGCCTTGAAAAGTCTATAACAAATGTCTAATAAATGACTGACTAAAGATGTTTTGTGAATAAACAGAGATAACAACAACAGTGCCAAAATATAATAAAAAATCTGGCAAAACCATTAAAACTTAGCTTTAAAGTATGCACTGCTGATATACACATTAAATAATTCTAAAGAGATAAGCAACAGTTACTATAGTCATGTCTTGTGAGAATCTATTCCCTGGAGTCACAATTGCCAGGCAACTGGATTAATGGAGATTCTGCCAGCATAAACAGTGTGTGCAAAACAAACATCCCGTGTGTTGTAATAATCCAGAAAATCATTTTAGATGCAAACACTATGACAATTATCAGGGGTGACAGAACATTAGTAATAGAAACAGAAGACCCTACATTTGTATCATTCCTCAAAAGACCAAAAATATATATATATAATATGTGTTAGCTAGTAAAAAATACACTGCTACAAATGGAAACAATATTGTCAAAGTGAAACCTTTTAATTGCTCATTAACGCAATTAAAATGCAAGTTTTTGAAGCATAAGGTTCTTTTTGGAGGCACATTGGCAGATGAAAAGTATAGCAACACAGTGAAAAACTACGCATACTGCAAATAGAAACAATGTAAATAAGATAATTACAGCTGAAATCTTTATAAAACCAATTACATGTAATAGATGGTCATTAGTGATATCTGTGCAAAGTCACAATGTCTGGCCAAAGCAATTAGTTTACATATTAGTTAAAGCAAACGTAATTTTATAAAAGTAACTCATGATTATGTGTCTCAGCAACATTATAACAATCTAGCTGTGTCTCTGAAGATGATAACACGTTTCTTTTTTTTTTTTTTTTATAACACGTTTCTTACCTTATTTGATAAAAAAAATTACATCTACTCAAACCCTAAGGTAATCTACTGTCTAGACTAGGGCAAACTTTTTGATTCATGGACCATTATGGTTTTTGGCAGAGGGCTGGATCAAGAGCCTGTAAGGGCGGCCCGACATAGGTGTCCTAAGTTTTTATAGCCCTGACAGGAAATTAAAAAAAAGAAAATATATATATGAAACAATATTAATAAATAGAGGCTTTTGATAGTAAACATAAACATTCTGTTGCAGGCAAACTATGGCCATTGGGTGACCCATACTATCATCCTACTAGGCATTATCTCCACCAGGGGAGTCTTTACACCAAGGTGACAAAGGGCCGAATTTAAAGACTAAAGGGCCGGCTTTGGCCCTCAAGCCTTAGTTTGCCCATGGCTGGTCTGGAAAGTGCAATGGAGGCTGACAGTGCTTATGGGAGGAAATTTAATTGGTGGGAATGACCTGGTGTTGTTGTTTTTTTGTCTGTTATACTTTAATATCAGATCTACCATTGGCAAGACAAGGGTACAAAAAAGTTGAGTAATACATGGCTATGGGCTAGGTCTGCAATCCCACACAAAAGACACATGTAATATATTTAATAGTGTTAGATTTCATCCATGCATGCTGATACAGACAAAGTATCTACGGACAAGAAATTCCAATGCAAATATGTAAACTGTGCTTAATTTTAAGTCTGCTTAAACATTCCAAAGAGTTTGCATGCTAGTTTTTATTCCCCAAAAATATTCTCCTACCAAAAAAAATATTCTTAAAGTGATTTTATGTCCAAACATTGCATTATTTGCATGTGTTAACCAAAAAAATAATGGCATTTAAAACTTTCATTAACCAATCTAGCTGTATTTTATGTAAAGCTCTCAGCAACGTCTATGTATTTCCTAGGGTTCTATTGACCCTAGTGTTATCCATAGGTATCTAGGGGTTTCTAAAGTTGTAACTAACTGAACTCGTAATTGATGGCACCCTGATAGGGTAGGATAATATTGAGCTTTTTATTTGCCTGGAAGGGTAACATTCTTATCACCACTTAAGGGAGACCCTCTCTTTAATCACCACCAAGTATATGGGAAAGTCTTTCCACTGACCCACAAAGAAATTCACAGGTTCCTCTCAAAGCTTGAAAATTTTCTTTCTGTAAAGTCAGATTTCACTTGGTTTACAGCAACTTAGAATTACCTACTGGTTGTTTATATTAGCTGACTTTCAGTGTTCTGAGAGGTATTCATTAAAACAAAAAACAACATACAAAATATAGCATCAATCACTTATCAGTAGTGATGGGCGAACTTCGGCCATGTCCGTCCGTGAAAGGGCGGGCAGATTCTGTCTGTCCGCCCGTTTGCGGGCAGATTCAAATTCCCCGCCTCTAGGTGGGGAACTTGAATCTGAAAAACCGGATGTGACGTCAGTGACGCCACATCCAGTACCTGGTTGTGCTAGCCGGATGTGACGTCACTGATGTCACTTCCGGGAATAGGAGCCGGCTTTTCACTGCAAGACCGGGTTCTCTACCCGGTCTTCAGTGAAAAAATTCTTCCTCCGGTGGGATCTCACTGCTCCTGATACCACTGGAGGAAAAAGAGAGAGCTCCTTCTCGCCGGCGAACAGGGCGGGTCGAGCACCTGTACTGCTCGCCGGCGAGAAGGAGGGCAAACATGCATGTTCGCGGTCTAACTGTTCACCTTGCGAGCAGTTCGGCCATCAGAATTTATCTAATTTCTGAAATTTGATAAGCCAGCATGTTCATCTGTTATGTGCTGCTTTACAAAAGCAATATGGCTGTTCAGTTAACTAATAATATAAGGCTACAGTAAAAAATATTGCTACGTCTTAATGTATAGGTATTTTGTTGCATTTTACACCCAAGTTCAGCCAACAAAACTAAATCTTTGAGGTTGGCAATAGGAAAGGACAGACACTTTGAGATATACTGGCAATGTACAATTTTAATTTATGTCTCAGCTGTTTCATTTCCAGTCAGGGTCCGGAATATGACATACATCTTAGACTTATCAATGATCTTTTATATAGTGCAGTTCTCTCTTTACAAAGGAGTTATAGGATAAAGAGTTGGGATTTCAGAAGGCAGACATAACTCCTGCAAAGCAGATAACCTTCAGCTGGAGGAGCACATATTGTGATCTTTATGGGCTACGCTGCATACAGTCATAAATCCAGAGTTTAACTATTCGCTAGTAGGGATTTAAATATATGACCATGGCTTTGATGCTCTCTTTTCGAAATGAAAAATATCACTGTGATTTGGTATTGTAGTAGATTTTATCGTTTTTTATTGTTTTATTGCACTTTTACTTACCAAGAAAACATTTCTATATTTGTACTATAATGCTTGCAACTATTACTGGAATGTGGATTTACAAAGATTGCTAAGTAGGGATTTGTGGTGTATAAATTTGTGAGCAACAGTGTTGTCAGCATGACCCATGGATTCCTGAGTCTCTTAAACATTACCACAACTTACCACCAGCCCTTAAATACCAGCTTGATTGGGCACCTTTAAAGTGGACCTACCACCAGAAATCTATGTTCACGTTCAGTGATCTTCTATGGGAACTTTCAAAGAAAATTTCTGAGAGACAAAGCTCTCTTGTGACGTTCTGCCTTGCTCTGCCTAAAGTGAAACAGGAAGTGAGAAGAGTAGAGATGTCCCGAACTGTTCGCCACCGAACTGTTCGCGGCGAATATCGCATGTTC
>CM070035.1:39909907-39929003 GCA_036250615.1 Ptychadena robeensis | reverse complement strand
TGTTGCAGTGTATACTGTTTGTGCTTCTGCATTCTCTGTTGCTTCTTCTCTTCCTTCCATCCACCATTTTATTGTTACTGCACATGTTATCCCTGATGAATCACAAGTAAAGTTCTTCTTCACTGATCTGCTGACTGGAAGCTTCCTGTATGTGATCTACACAAGACTACTACATCCAACACTTTTGGTCTACTTCTCTGTAACAGGAAGCTCTTATTTAAGTGATTTCTTGATTGAAACAGGTGTGGCAGTAATCAGGCCTGGGGGTGACTACAGAAATTGAACCCAGGTGTGATAAACCACAGTTAAGTTATTTTTTCACAAGGGGGGCAATTACTTTTTCACACAGGGCCATGTAGATTTGGAGTTTTTTTTCTCCCTTAATAACGTAAACCTTCATTTAAAACTGCATTTTGTGTTCACTTATGTTATCTTTGACTAATAGTTAACGGTTTTTGATGAGCTGAAACATTTAAGTGTGACAAACATGCAAAAGAATAAGAAATCAGGAAGGGGGCAAATAGTTTTGTACACCACTGTATATGGTATCCAGCTATGATTTCTGTTATCATTGCTGCTTGTTACTGCTAAATGTAAGTTTCCTAAAGCATTTGTGCAATGACTAACAAGACATATTAAATATGTTTGCACAGATTCATACTCTTTGAAAAGCAATTAGCTGTATCTTTACTGGACATTTTTTAACAAGTTTAGAGGATCCTTGAATTTTTGAGGTTCCTCAAGCCAAGAGTTCTACCATGGTGAATTTTAAAGTACAGCTGTCTATATGCCACTTGGGAGACTTATAAGATCAAGTTTTCTGAAGAGCGTAGTAATTACCACTAGCAGGGAACCGTACCATTGTCACGTCTTTGTTTCCAAAAGTGGTCTTGACAGCAAATCCCTGAACTAAATTATCTCTCACTGTATGTTGGTGGACCTCACTCATCTACCTTAACCTGATCTATCTTTCTGACAGTCATGGAATTAGGGCCTTGTAGTAAGGTCTCAGGTGAGTACTGATGTGTATCCATCTGGAAGAAACTGATGCTGTTCGTAATTTGACATAATTCCACCTTTCAGTTTACAGAAAAAGAGATACCATAGCCATGTGCTTAGGACAACCTGGCTTTTGTTAGGGATAGGCTAGTTATACGAATGTTCTGTTTATATATACCTGTTTTGTGAGGTCTTGAGTTTTTTTCCTCAGAATTCATGTGAAAAATGCTTGGTCATAACATTTTATGTTCACATGCCAGCAAGAAATAACCTCTGGCCAGAACAAAGAAAAATGTTTTGTGAGATGAGCCTAGTTTCCGGTTTCATAAAATGAGGAGTGAAATGGAATTATTTAATTAATTAATCATTGTTAGAGATGAGCTTAAAGCTGATTTGGGAGTTCATTTAACTGTCCATAAACTTGGTATTGTCACCAAAATTGTTGGAGCTATAGGAAACGGTTGTGGGAACTATTAATAAAAAATTTCTAGCACATATAGTTTTTGCATAAGTGAAACATTTTTTGCAGGCTATAAGATGCACCACAATATATGATGCATCCTTATACACAGCTGAATACAGTGGAGCTTGCTTTTTTGGCCACTGAGCTGGCTGGCTTTGACCCCTGTAGGAGTAGGTGATTGCTAAGCAGGCTTTGCGACTGGCCAGAAGGTGAAGAAGCAGTGGCAGACCAAGGATCTTGGACAAGAGTCGGAGAGGCAGATCTTGGACAGCTTGCAAAAGCGCAACTTCCCATCGCCGAATAGTGTTTCCCCTGGTGGTCATGCAATTGATCTATAAAATGCACACAATTTTCCTTTCGGGGGGAAAAAGGCCAATTTATAGACAAGAAAATATGGTAATTTTAAAGTCAAACTTTTAAAGTTCAACTCAAAACTTTTAAGGTCAACTTAACTTTTTATTTTTTTTAATATCCCTACAACCCTTCCCCACATTCTAATAATTTTAGTAATTAATAATTAATTAAAACATTATGTTGCACTTCACACCCTAGACTTTTATTCAAGTTTTTTATTTTCCAGGTTTTGTGTAAAACATTATTGTTAAAACTAACATATTGTCTGTAGCATCCTGAATTTATATACTCACAAGTAAGATGGAAAACTTTAGGATTTGTCCAAAGATGGTTACTCAGTAGGTCACGGATGGGCAGCTAAGTCATCATCTGTAGGTATAGAGGCAGGACACACCTGGCCCCCGGTGCACAGGTGTCGGAGTCCCCTTTCTGTGCATTCCCAGACAGGGATCCAATGGCACTGTTCATAGGGTATCCTTTTGCAGTTTCAAAGCCATGTGATAACTTTGGATAGGTCCCTATAGGTGGGTACCTGTAGGCTATGGATAAGAAAAGGAGTCATAGGTTAAATACATATTATGGGTGCTAGTAAAGCTTACCCCTCCTCTTTCAGTTTTCCAGATTTTGTGTAAAATTGGGTAAATATATACATATATATATACACACACACACACACACACGCACACACTATTCTTTTGAAGCTATATAGCAGGTGTAGTTTTTGTCTAAACACACATTCACAAAAGCTCTTATTATATACATTTATATACATTCTGAAATGGCAGTAGATTAAATAGTTTTATGCATTTTGAGATAACTTCATGCTGAATTGGCAGAAGACAGTGTTTACTGTTGAGAAAATCACTCATGAAATAGCTTAATGCCGACTGTTGAGATTTAGCAATGAGTATAAATTTAACCCGCAGCTTGTGTTATGTATGAAAGATAAAAATAAACTATTTCTCTTGGCAATATAAGAGGCTATATAAGAAATATGGCACTGCGAAGAAACACTTACAGGCAAGCTGATTTTAATTGATGACAAATATTTCTTATTTCGTTGTGGTGCACAGAAACATCCATCATCTTATAAATATTATTAGATCATAAACTGGTGACCTAACCATGACCATTAGTAAAGATTTCTAATTCTAACAATAATATTTAAAATGTTTTTTCCTGTTTCTATCTGCACTATACAAATACATGTTTACCACATGGCACATATAATACATTGGGATGCCATAACCATTGATATTCTGATACGACAGCAGAAATTGGGAACGCATTTGCCCTCGGTCCTTCAATTTTAAAAACTAGATGAGAGAAAGATGAAAGACTGCTGTGCTTCAGCTTATTAATGAGGGTATGTTATCAAAATAAATGTAACCAATAAATACCAACTGAATATATATTTACTTTTGATATTTTTATTGAAGACATTTTCTTAACAATGTTGCTTAAAACAAACATGGACACGCAACAACACGAAACTCTAATAATTATCTTTGCCAACGGTTATTATTTTCTCATTTTGACCCAAAAATGCTGTAATATTGATAATTTCTCAATAAAGCTTGTTTGGAAAAAAAAATTAAATATTAACAATAGTGGGAAAAAGGACAAAGTCTTAGCAAACAAAAATGAAACTAGATTCCAGAAAGGGGAAAAAAGGTTTGAGTTCTGCTCATGGCAGCTCAAACAAGAGGTGGCCTACCCTCAGGGACTTTACCAGTGCAAATTAGTCCACAAGCTGCTAATGCAATTAAAATATTAATTTATTGTACAAGATAAAGACATGTCCAATCAAGACCACTTCACATGAAGTGCATGTTATCCAAAGGTTCTTATTCGGTTTGTGTATGATTCCCTTATACACCTTAAGATTTCTCTGTCAGATTTCCTTTACATGTAATATGAGGTACTGTTTAAACCATCGCGTCTACCTGTGTTCAATCGCAGAGGACCCTATACTACATAGTTGTTGGTAGATCTAAAGGATATCTGTCAGAAAGATCAAAAAGTGTATGGCCAGCTTTAGATATTCAAATTGTCCAGAGGTGGTCCATGCCCCTGTGTTGTATGTGTTCAGCTCTTTTTCACCCCTTGATATTCACCCCTTCCTCATGGCTCCCATGGCGACGCGCGGACAGCAAGAACGCTGAAGCCAGGGACTAGCGCCAGAGAGGGGAGGGTTTCACCACACCCCCTCCTAGTCCAGCGCCCTCCGCCATTGGCCTCGCCCCACCTAGACCCTACTCCTCCCCTCTGCGAAGCAGAGTCAGGGCGGCAGCATGATCGTACCATCGCGGTCAAAGGACCGCTTTGCGTCCGCCGAATTCCACAAATTCAGCCCCAGCCCGGCCCACAGGCAGAGGCCGCCCCCCAACCTCCAGACAACGTTCGCCATCCCGCTCAATAGAGGGCCCCACTTGGTCTTACTTGCAACCAATCCGAATGTCAAAACAAGTGAAAGTATTAATAATAATGAAATACCAGAAAAAATAAACCATTATTCCTATATGCATTTAACATAGACATCCCTGTCAATGAATTTGCTTAATGCAGGGGGTGTCAACAGAGCCTATAATGCCGTGGAAACATGCCCTTCATATTACTATATTTTGTGGCTTATTGGCAAAGAAGTTAGTAAGAAATTACTAACTGATGTTATTGTTTAACAGAAAAGTCATAACATACAAGTGATTGGCAGTATCTGGGATGTGACTGTAAAGGTAGTAATACACGGGGCAATTTTTCCCAGATTTCTGAACAGCCGAGCAGCTCACGGCACTGTGCTGTGCAGAAATCTGGAAAAAAAACGACCCGTGTATGCCGTTTTCCAAGGGAGATTAATAAATCTTGCTCGGCCAAACAGGTTACCAACATGTTGGTAAACCTTTTTCGTTAGCCTATTGTTTGAATAGGGAACCGCGGTTCCCCAGTCAAAGTATAGACCGGCTGGCAACTGGCTCTAGATATCGGGGAAGCCGGGCCGAAGCGTGATGACACGATGTCATCACGCTACTGCCTAGAGCTCTCTGTCAGCCCAAAAATCGAGCCGTGTATCCCAGTGTTAAGAGATGGACAGAGCTCTTACCATTACTATTTAAAAATCTTTCTTCCTTTTTTATCATTTATATAAAGCCAAAATGAAATGATATTGATGTTTTTGCATCCTGGTTGTAATTTTACTAACCTTTTATTGTATTTTGTTATTACAGGAGAAATCTGTGCATTTAAAATTCACGGCCCAGACACACCTTTTGAGGCTGTTGTACTGAATCGGACATCAGGTGAAGGCCGACTCAGAGCTAAAGGACCTATAGACTGTGAGCTGCAGAAGGAGTACACGTTCATCATCCAGGCGTATGACTGCGGGGCTAGTACAAGTGGGGCAAACTGGAAGAAATCCCACAAGTGAGTCCTTTGTGTTCCATCCTAAATTACAGCATAACCATTTCCTTATTAATAAGTTTGATTAGTCAAAACATATTCATAGCGTGGATATAAACCAAATGTGAATCTTGAACATTAGGTGATCATATTGTAAACCTTGTTACAGTGTTTATCTAATTTAGCATTATGGTGCAAAGAGAGGTCTACAGAGTATAATAACCTCTACCAGCCAATGAGAGTTCATAATGCTTTGTTTAGTGTAAATTTACTTTATTTGCTTCTGGGTCACTGAAATGTTCTGCGTCGTGTATTGTGAGATGTTTATTTTATGCATTCTCAGAAGCAAATATTTAAAATGGATTGCTGAATATTTATATTTCATTTTACATAATGGAATTATTAGCATTTGTTAATGCCATTACATGGAAGATGCACAATACCTAAAAGCATTCGTTTTCATTTGGTCTACAAAATGACTAAAAAGGTTCATCAGATGCGCTGTTTAGAAATAAGAAAATTATAAGGAGATCTGTTTGCTTGATGCAGTCCATTAGCAAAGTTCAGACTGACATTTGTTTTTCCTTTTTATGTTTTAAACTGAAGTTGAAGCCAAAGTCCACAGGCTGATTCTAAATCTGGGGCAATGCAAGGATTGTCATGGATAAGGGGCCCTTCTGGACAAACATTGAACTCATTAGAAGTCAAGGGTCATGTGCCCTGGTGCAAGGCCTAGCAACACCCCTGTTATGAACTATAGTGATGGCCGAACTTAGGCCATGTCCGTCCGTCAGCGAACGGGCGGAGCGGACTTTTAAATAAGTCCGCCGTCCGCCCGTCCGCGGACAGTTTTAAATGCACCGCCTCTAGGCGGGGAATTTGAATCTGAAAACCCGTATGTGACATCAGTGACATCACATCCGGCACCTGGAACGCATACTTCCTGGTTGTGCTAACCGGATGTGATGTCACTGACTGGTTTGCGAGCCGGTTTTTTACTGAAAGACCGGGTTCTCTACCCGGTCTTCAGTGAAAACATTCTTCCTGCGGCGGGATCTCGCTGCTTATGATCCCCCCGGAGGAAGAATAGAGGGCTCCTTCTCGCCGGCGAACAGGGCGGGTCGAACACCCATACTGTCCGCTGGCGAGAAGGAGGGCGAACATGCTTGTTCGCGACCAAACTGTCCGCCTTGCGGGCAGTTCGGCCATCACTAATAAACTATCATCTTAAAGTGAATCCTCGCCGGTTTGCCATGGGGGTTACTGCTGCCTTTGCCCATTGAGAAATAAGTCTATACTCTGTATTAGTGGTGAGCAGCAAAACTTTTTCGTCTAATATTCTCAATAAATATGAGAATTTGTGATCTCCAGTCATTATTAACTTAATTGCTCAAATCAGCACTTGTACATGCGTATCTTGTGAATGCAATGCACAGTAGTTATGTAATGATGTAAAAATATCTTGATTCTTCACAAATTCTCCAAGTGCTGATATTTGCAATAAAAATATCACTAATCTGTATATATGCAGTGGTCTCTTTGCTGACTCATTAATGAGTGTTTTTACCTCTACAGTAGGACCACTGCTTCCACATGCAGATCTTTTGTAATAGAATGCTAAAGGGGACAGGCGTTGCAGTACAGACCTTAAAGCTTAAAGAAAACACTGAAAGACTTCTCTCCAGCTCAGCCGAGACCCACGGTTTCCATGTAAAGCAACGGACATCGGCCGTATTTACGGTAATGTCTGATATGCCTTTTTTCGAGCGGGATTGATTTGTCCTGCTCGAAAACAGCGATGGGGGCATATTATATGGGCCAGATAGATGGCCTTGAGCGTGCACTGTGCTCGAAGCGGCCATTTAATCCGGCCCATATCTTCATGAAGGGTAATGGCTAAGACAGTACATTGCCTTTGTTCTCTCTAACATTTGCCAATAATGTGTTATAGTTCTCCTAGCTCACAATTTACATAGGAAGGAAGATGTGACTGGAATCAAGATGGTCGTGAGATTTTAACTAATTTATTTAGGAGTTCATTTCAAAGCTCCTGAGCATGCTCTCATCGCCAAAATGGCATATGGGTTGTTGGAACAATAAAAACAAATTGTGCTCTAGCACGTGTAGTTTTTTACTTGATTTTGATCTCAATTTATTCACAAACTACATGTGCTAAAGCAATACTTTTTTTTGTTCCTGCAATCCTTTATTACATCTCCAGCAATTTTGGGGATATTTTGTTGAAGGGATCAAGAAACTCACAAAGTCAAGCTGGGCATAGATGGTTCATGTTAATGCCGACCGTTGGTAGATCGGCCGTGCGTGATGACTAGTGATGGCCAAACTGTCAGCAGGGCGGCAGTTTGGCCGCGAACATGGATGTTTGCACTCCTTCTAGCCGGCGAGCAGTACGGGTGTTCAACCTGCCCCGTTCGCCGGCGAGAAGGAGCTCACTATTCTTCCTCCGGCAGGATCAGGGGCAGTAAGATCCCGCTGGAGAAGGAATCTTTTCACTAAAGACTGAGAAGAGAACCTGGTCTTGCAGTGAAAAGCCGGTGATGAAAACCGGAAGTGACATCAGTGACATCACATCCGGCAATCGGAACGTGCGTTCCAGGTGCCGGATGTAATGTCACTGACGTCACTTCCGCTTTTTCCGATTCAAATTCCCAGCCAATAGGTGTGTGTGAAATCTGCCCAAACCTAACCGTCTATGGCCAGATTCAGTTAGTTGAATTTTCCTCTCTAGTCATAATGGAATACATCACACAAAGTCAGTAAAACATTGGATAGCTAAGAAATCCTGTATTGAATGATTGTGATCATGTCTTACTAAGAGGCTTCCATATATACAGTATGGTATATGTGTTCTAAGTGGTATAAAGTGTTAGAGTAGAAGTTTTTCCCAAATGTATTCCTTCATTCACCTCACTTATTCCCTTTCCATTGCCCTACATCTTGTAAGCCGTACATGAACCTTTATGGATCAACTGCAACAAAGTGAAGGTTATGGCAATGCTTTCACCATTTTGCATTCATGAGCGTAAGGTTATTGCATTCATTAATGCAAAACACTGCATGAAATATGTATATCTATATTAATGTGCCCAGCAGCCGCTTCCACATAATTTTCATAATTAATGTGGAATGTTCTAAGCCTGACACACTATATAGCTTTAACCCCAATGTAAGGGGACATTAGATCCAAATCAACATATTTATATTTATTTTTATTTGCTCTTGCTCTCTTCCTCTGCATAAAACGTCTGTAACTGTAATTTCAAAGGATAACACTGTAAATATCTGAATAAGCTTTAATATTTTGTTCCTGATCTGTGAGTCAAACTATTTTGCCTCCCCTCTCCCTCCCACCACTTTTAACTTAGGGCTATCATGAAGAAAAATGCCCCGTTTAGCTACCAAATGCACTGGTCACCTGACCAAGGGCATCCCAATGTTAGATCCAGTCACTGCATATGTATGTTAACCACAATAAAGCACAGGATATCGCCACATTCAAATCTTCAGGTTATTCTCCATTTGTGTTTTTTTTGAAAATACATTTAGCGGAATTTCTGGTTTATGTTAGTGCTTTCTTGGGAATGCAGCAGCTCTTTTTTTTACTGAATTCCGATAACTTGCTAAATATTTCAATAAAAATGCAACTTCATTCTGCACTTCATGTCTTTTTCATTTCAAATGCTTCATACAGACTAAAAAGATTGATTTTTAAATTTTACCTTTATAAATGTTCAGACATTGTTATTATTTCTAAAGCTGGGCATAGAAGTCTAGTTTTTTCTTCCATCCTCCTGCAGATCGATGATGCATTATGACGTCATCACCGGTCGTGCAGAGAATCAGCCACACACACTTTGTTACTTGGATGGGGACACTGGCACGTTATGGTGTCATCACACACACATCTGCTGTGAAATCGGCTGCAAATCTAACCATCTATGTCCAGCTTAAGACTTAGTTAATTGCCCACACACCTTTAGAGTCTTCTAGAGAATGAATGCCAATGGTTTGGCTTGATTTGCTTTGCTTACAGGGTTACATGCCAGCAGCTTCTGTCCTCAAAGATAACTTGGCACATGCTGTATGCGTATGGAATAGGTCATTCATAAACTATTTACATATTTATATTTTACTTTTTCTGAAAGCATTTAGCTTGACAGCATAAATCATATTTTGAAGTTGCTATTTAATGCTCATGTGACCAGGGAGAGCATGCCTACACTTTCACTTGGTAAAATTATAAAACCTTGCAGATCCCTTCTGCTATCCCAAAAATGAGGACACATTTTTGGATCATCTAATTGGATAAATTTTTGGTATCATTGCATCTGTGCATCATCTTTAAAAATCCTCAAAAGTGAAATGACAAATAAAATGTTCATTTGTAATACTTAAAATGGTTGAAACGACTTTGCTGGCAATGATCGCTAAAGTCTTGCACTCATGGGCATCTCCAGATGCTGGGTTTCCTGCTTTGTAATGCTCTGCCAGATCTTTACTGCAGCGGCTTTTAGTTGCTGTATGTTTGTGGGCTTTCCTTTTCCGAAGATTAGCCTTCATCAAGTGAAATGCAGTTCACCTTAATCTTAGTTGTTTAATTTAAAATTGATTATGGCAATATACAGAACCAACATTACAAAAAATGTTGTCTCTGTCCAAATATTTATGAACTAACTGTATATGGAAGGAACACTGCCATAAAACATTAGTAGGAAAAGAGATGCTCCATTTATATTTATGATGTTGCCACATTATTTAACAACTAACTAAACAATTCTGGTAGGATTACAAGCGGGTTCCCAGTTTTTACACCCTACATTATTTCAGGACATTGCTAGTTATAGCCTGGTCCCCTGGACACCAAGCCATATCAATGGTCCAATTCACACGACCAGGTTCTAGAGATGAATGTCCTCTTGTTCCCTTTCCAGGCTGAACTCACTCCCCAATAAAGCGAAACCGGTAGGGGGCTGTTTACAGTTTTTACTGTTTATTAGGTTTATGTACAGCAGCTCCGACTACCGAGGGTGGAGAAGGGGTCCAATCGTAGTGATAAGCGTTACTGTTGCTGCTATCGTGTTGCTGGAACCAGTCGGCTGGGTGTTTGTTGGACTGTCTGCAGACATCAGAAGAGAGAAGCAGAAGAGAGAGAAGAGCCAGAGAGCCCAGAACATTCTAAGGACTGACTATTTATGTCCTCAGACAGGGGCTGGTTTAAGGCCTGTAACTGGGCAGAAGTAACTTAGCTACTTTTTGGAATAAAAAGTAGAGAGGTAAACAACCAGCCATGACTCATGGTTCCAGCAGCACGTATACAGCAGGTGCAACCCTTAAGGGGACACACCAACAAATCAGCACTATACAGGCATATCATACAGCGCATATAATACAGTTATGTGGCCCTACCTCGGGTCACTACATATCTAATACAGAAAGCCTTGCTTTGGAAAGCCAATGCCTTTGACTGTACTTAAAAAAGAAATGAAGCAGCAAAATGCAAGAGTTTTAACAATTTTATCTCCAACACGTCTTCATTATCAGATAAATATTTTATAGTCCCAGAACTGCCACCTCATTTTGTTGAGAATTGTAAACAGTGGATGTAAACATTTCTCCACTAATAAGGAGAATAGATAGTGCAGCCTGCCGACCCAGTCTTGATATTCTTCATCATTTTACAGTATGAGGAAATCAAACCACGACAGTGTTTTTAAATTCAGCTCAAGAAGCTTTCCGAGAGTTTAGAATAAAATATCATTCAACAATATTATACCTACTGCAGAAAAAAAAAAATTCTAAGAAGGAATTGAATTTCATATTAGTTTTGGTATAAAGCTAGTGTGCATGTTCTTCTCTTGCCCATTATTGGAGTGAGCTAGGCTTTCATTTGCCGTTCTCATTGACGTACTTGTCATTCAGGTTGTGTTTAAAGCCATTCATTTTTCATCTCACACTGCTTTTGTCCCTTCATCCTGAGCCTTGGTGCCTTCTGAGAATGGAAGCAAAATGACTTTTGTCCATGCTTATTAAAGTTAGCCATAATGGTGGTTATTAAATGTACCACCGCACATCACCTTCCCACAAGCAATGCCTTGTGAATGTACTTTGTAATAGCAATTTAAACTCCTGCATTTCCATGATTTGAAATGTTATCACATATGTAGAGGATATACTATAACAATAAATTTTGTATTTTTTATAGAACAAACTTCTACATTTTTATAGAATAATTTTTTAAAGAATACATTTAAAGATATATATATATATATATATATATATATATATTATTCATTATTTTCCCCAGACATAAGGACCCCAAAACTTTCATCTAAATATTTGGATACCCCTACTCCCTCCTCATTTGCAGCTCTCTCTCTCTGGTCCTATTTATTGCCATTCACTGGCTGTCAGTTTAAAAGTCATAACTTGGTGTGTTTACACAGGAGCAGATCTTTCTGCTTCTATGTAAACTGTCACAGATTGTCAAATAAAGTTACATTATGTATTACTGTATGTACTCACACCTACAGTCATTACTTCTTGATGGTGACTTTACTGGTATAGCAGAGAAAATTTTATAACTTTTCATTTGACATCAGTAAATAGAAACAAGTTTCTTTTTTTAGTCAATTAGACCTTAATAATTTCTCCCTACCATTCTCTCCCTAGCAATATTTTGCCCTGATTTTTCTCTTTTTTCAGTCTTTTTTATTCGTATGAATTTGTTAAATGAGAAAAAAATATTTGGGGGGTATATCTAATGGTGTTTGCTGGTTTGTGGCTTTTTAAGTGAACAAATGTGAATATTATTTCTGAACTTAAGTTTGGTAAATTCACAGCAGCAAAAATATTTGGTGTTACCACATCTGCCCATTGGTATTTGGTACAAAGCCCAGATTTAGCACATGATATACTAAATAGGCATTACACGGAAACAGTTGTGTTTGAGATGCCCAGATCATCCTTAAAATTCTCTCCAATCCACAGCTTTTCTGGCCTAGGAAATTATTAGTCCTTGGCTAGGACTGATTTTCCTGCTCACTAGCTTCGACAGCCTCCCTCAGTCATCCAGATGTAAATCTTATTCATATCTTTACATTCTGAACACATGGAAAGAGAATTCAGTTCAGAACACTCTACGGGCAATGAAGTGCTCACATTGCTAACAATGCAGTGCTCTAGAGCATTATTTATACAGTACGTGAAAGATATACTTTGGGATTGATTTTCAGGAATAGTTTGAACGATCTGGAAATCTAATGCTAATGCATTATGTTTTACCTGTTCTGCTTTGTGTGATATAATGCCTTTCTGTGTACTGTTTTCCAGGGCTGTGGTCCACATTCAGGTTAACGATGTGAATGAATTTGCTCCGGTCTTCAAGGAGAAAACATACAGGGCTACAGTGACTGAGGGTAAAATATATGACAGCATCTTGCAGGTAGAAGCTATAGACGAGGACTGTTCCCCCCAATACAGCCAGATCTGCAACTACGAGATTGTTACAAGTGATGTACCATTTGCAATTGATAGAAATGGTAAGTGTTTTCCAAGTAGCCTTGCTTTCTGTATTTTCGGCATCTAACATGTGTAACATTACATAACTTACATAGCTGCATGTTCTTTTTTAGCGGGTTAGGGGATTATTAGGCTCATAAGTGGAGACGGTCGAATATTTTTTTTAAATATTCGAAGATTTTGACGATTTCGAGTTAACTGCAAAGCCCCTGAATATTGCATCATCACCAAAATTGCTGGAGGTGTAGATAAGGGTTGGGGGTATACTACAAAAAAAATATGTCTCTTTTCCTCATGTTTCTTCCTGACGATCACCAGCGCGTAGATCCTTTTCTGGACATACCTATGTTTAACCCATTTATGTTCTTGTTCCATGCTTGTCTTTTACATACTCTGTACTGACTGTACTCAATAAAGCCATCTTGGAAACTAAAAAAAATATGTCTCTAACACAAATAGTTGTCAAAATTTCGAAAATCGGAATCTTGACTTCGATTTTGAACTTAATTTATGCAAAAACTACATGTGCTAGAGCAGAACTTCTTTTTTTCAAATGTTTCCACAACCATTGTCTACATCTCCAGTGATTATAAAATGTTAAGGGGCTTTGCAATTAGCTCACAAAGTTAGCAAGTCGAAAAATTCGACCATCTCTACTCATAAGCAGAAAAAAATGGACTCTAGACTGCATATCCAAAAAAAACAAGGGCAAACAAAAGTGGTTTTTTTTGGCACATAAAATTATATGGACATATCATATAGGCTTAAAGGTCTTTATTAATCTTACCATATACAAAAAAATCTGCATATAATTAACTAATTAACATGTGCACTGTAAGACCTACAGATGTGACCACGGATGTCACAGATGTGACAGGATTTGTTGCTATTTCCAATAATGGAAATTAAATGACTATAAATTAAATTGGTAGATAATGGTTTTAATGGTTAATTGCCATATCACGACTCCAAATGGGTATGAAAACATTTCCTGCTCTTATAAGTTTGGGGAAAAAGTATCCATATGCAAATAACCAATAAATAATACAGAATTACAATGTGAATACGATAAATAAAAAATTAAACAAAATAAATGCATTCCTTTGCCCAAAATTATATGTTATTAAAAAAGCACTGGATGAGCAGACCTGAGAGCGTCTGTTGTGGAGCAATTGTTATGCGTAACCCTAAACTTTAACCACTAGAAAGAAGTTTCACAGATTTCAATATTGATTACATGATTGCCCATATAATTAAAAAATAATTGCTAGTGATGGCCGAACATGGCTGTCCACAGGGCGGACAGTCATGGATGTTCGCCCTCCTTCTCGCCGGCGAGCAGTACAGGTGTTCGACCCGCCCCGTTCACCGGCGAGAAGATCTCTATTCTTCCTCCGGCAGGATCAGAACCTGCGAGATCGGGCCGAAGGAAGAATCTTTTCACTAGAAGACCCGGCATGAAGCCGGTCTCCTACTGAAAAACCGTCTCAGGAACAGGAAGTGACGTCACATCCGGCTCCCTTAACCAGGAACTATGCATTCCTGGGACTGGATGTGACGTCAGTCAGCCAGGAACCCACCTAGAGGCGGGGAATTTGAATCTGTCCGCGAACAGGCGGACTTCTTTAAAAGTCCGACCCGCCCATTCGCGGACAGTCCTGGCCGATGTTCGGCCATCACGAATAATTGCAGTTAAAATATATAGGGCAGAAAATGTGCCTATGGGAAGTAATGCTTAATAGGCATTGGTGTCAATTTACAGAAGTTATGTTTATTGACTTTTGTAATAATTCAGACTCAAACTCACTATGTGATCTTTACACATTTGATAATTGATAGAGATTTATCAATCTCAGATAATAATAAAAAAGGAGATTTTGTAACCCCCCAAAAAAACTTGACACACTATTATGGGTAACAATTGTACTCAGCTGTTTGGTATATCGGGGGTTCATTCAAACGCTGTATAGTAATCACATGATATCAGATATCAATAAGTATAAGAATACGAAATAATAAGAATAGGTGAGAACATGTATAGGTACTGATGTTTTAGAACACAATATTTCTGCCTTTGGCCTCTCACAGCTGCTTTTTCACCAATGTACCGATAATGTAATCCACTTAGGCTGAAGGAAAGAAATATACAGCAAGCATACCAGGAACAGTCTATGGCCTGTGTGCCAAAGATATCATTGTGATTGATAAAGAACATACATATAACTAAAAGGAAAAGAGTATAAAAATGGGTTGTAAAGATAAAAGGAGAGAAAAATAAAAATTAAGACCATCATGCAGCTGAAATGGACATGTAAACAGCCTGTCAGCGCTGTTAAGTAGCAATGAAGGCAACATGAGATACTGAGGGAAATTTCTCTCAAATGTGAATTGAATTGTCTTTATAATTGAGCGTCTGTCATAAAGTGCGGCTGGGGAGCTAAAGATAATATGCTGGCAGGCACCAAATGGAAGGAAAAGCTGGAAATCGGCTTGTCTGTTAGACAACAGCACACTTTTGGCGTTCAGTAGTTTGGATATTAGACGAAGGACGTTATGTTGATGAATATGTTTGGGCTCTGTATTGTAGGCCTTCTTGCCAACCAAATTTTTCCCTGGCTAATGCACTTATCGCAGATACACCAGAGCTCTAACCTTCTACAAAATGAAAAGGTTTTCCAGCATTTGCATAATGAATGATTTTCAAATTGGACAGAGCGCTACGCCTAGAAAATAGCATGAAATGCTAATTCTTCAAAGTATGTTTGAGAAGGATGGACAAGATTAATAACAATCCAATGCACTTTCAATGGTGTGGAAGAAACTTGGAAATGAGCTCTCTGGGTTTTGTACATAATACTTTTACTTAACTTAAAAGAAAGTTATTCAGGCACAAAACACAGAGTTTAGCTGCCTTTAATCAAAATTAACATCGCTGCTCGTTTTTTACATCCATCAGTTGTATTTGTGTGCAGATTAGATCTTTTGGAAGTTTTGGATTACTGAGACGTTACAAGTGGGATTGTTTAAATTAGTGGGACATTTTCATTAAAGGCTCTCTAGTTTTAACAATGCTTAGGATATCGGTCCCCTTCACAAATTAAGCGTAATTTAATGTCTAATGAAAGAAACAAGCTGGCTACAGTGATTGCATTAAAAACAGTAGGCAAGTAGTCATGTATATTTCATACATTTCTTCTGATTTTCATCACATGGAGTGGGGATCGTATTATACCTGACATAATGCAAATTTGAAACATAACCATTGTCCATTTGTTCTTTTACTGTTCTCTTCAGAACAGGAAAAATGGAAGAAGCCTTGCACAGCATATTGTAAAGAAAATTTCCGAAATCCCCAAGTCATTTCTATAGTCTATAATATGGAATGAATTTTGATGTTAGGGTCACGGTAACCTAGCGCAAATTGCGATTTTAGGCACACAACCTCTCTCGCCTCTACTTTCGTCATCTTCCTGAGAAAGCGGATCACCTCGGCATAACCTTTATTGTCATTGCAGCCTTTAAATCCATGCTAGGTTTTCATGTCCACCCCCTGCTGGCAGAGGTAGAACCAAAGTGATTTAGATGCCTTTAACACTTCCTGAATTATATAAGCCTGGCTGCTGCATAGCTTTGTAGTGTAGTTTACTGCTGGGTCCAATCGGTTTTGATGACCTCTGCTTTGTACCTGACCATTCTTTGTCAGCTGTCTGCCCTGGCCCTGTTTACAACTGACTTCTATTTTCGCCTGACCCCTCTGGATACTTTGTTTAGACTACCATTTGTGTATGTACTATGTTTGTGCAGCAGTGGTTGCTCTTAGTTACCACCCAGGCTAGTGAATTTTTGGGCTCCTGGTCCTGCCAGGGCCTCACTAGAGGCTATTTATTTGTTGTTTCTGATAGATTTTGTTGTGACAATAGGACCTGGTGGTGATGAGGGCACCACAGCCAGAGTGAGCAGGTGTTGATATATGTTAGAAATAGGCCAGTTTTGAGTCAATGTGGAGAGATTTCCAAAAGCTTACCATATGCCGATAGTAAAATACATGTGAGTGGGGGAGACATATGTGCAAGTGTGGTTAGACTTTTTGTGGCCCATTCTATGCATTTCAGTCATTACAATATGGGATAAGGCGATTACCCAGGAAAGGTAGATGTCTGTAAACTCTGTGTGGAAGGTGGAGACATTTTCTGGATTCTATTCTATGATTGAGGACATTATGGCGTAATGGGGTAGGAAGTTGTGATGGGTTGCAGTGGAGGATAGCATAGTTAACAGGAGATATTGTAGACTCTGATATTGGGAATATTTATTCCCTCAAATTTGGGGAGAGATAGCTATTCTAGGTTTTCTGTTTTTTCAGAAAGAAATGTGGTAAAGGCTTGTTGCAAATCCCTAACATCTGTATGACGTAAGTAGTGAGAGTATCTGCATGGAGAAGAGGAGTGTGGGGAAACAGATCATTTTTAATAAATTAATCCTACCAAGGGGGAAAAAAGAGAAGATAGATCCACAGATTCAACTGATTGCAGAGGGCCTTGAATATTCGGGGGTAGTTGAGGAAGTATAAAGTAGATGGTGATTTGCCTTTTTTTATCCCCAGGTAGCTGATACTGTATGTGAGTTTGCTAGGGAAAAGCGAGTGTCCGATAGCTAGTCTCTCCTCCTAAGTGTGGTCAAAGTCAAAATTTTGGTCTTGACTTTAAGGCCAGAGAAGTGGCCAAAGGTATTAAAGGAGTTCACAATTGTTGGAATGTCCTGAGCAGGGAATGCCGTGGACATGATGATGTCATCCACAAAGAGGGCGGCCCGGAGTCTCTTGTTCCCAATGGGGACAGGGGCTCCAGGGCATTATCAAACAGGAGGGAGGACAGGGGGCAGCCCAGAAGTCCCGTCGCTCTAGTTCTTACCCTGAAATCTCAGCACTGCCGGGTAGGCAAGGGTAAAGCGGAGCAAACTGTATAGAAAGCCTTACGCTTGCACGAGACTTCAGGCGAATAGTCTGCAAAAATTAATAGTTTATATCAAAAGACAGGTAATTCTTGCGATGGTAGGCTCTGAGGATCACATTTTTGTCTGTATAATCTAGATCCCAGATGCCCAACCTGCGGCCCGGGACCACATGCGGACCTTTGGGCATTCAATGACGGCCCCCCTCAGTCCTCCACTTGTGGCCCCCAAAATTGCATTGCATAGGAACTCACCTGTCCACCGCTCCCTCGCTGACAGGTCCTCACCAGGAATTTCTTAGAGTGAGAAGAGGAAGATAGTCGATACACTTACGTGATAGGTGTACGTTAAAGCCAATCAGGGGCCCAGATGGTGCCTGAGTAAGTCCCTTGCTTCTCCTCTTATCTAGTATTGGCGGGGAATCAGCAGACTGGTGAGTGCCTATGCGCCTACTATTCCACCAATGAACAGGGGATGATTGTATAATATATATTGTGGCACATAACCTTTGAAGCAAAGGCTTTGATGATATTTATGAGGCACATAACCTATGACGATATGTCATAAAATGTATGGTATATGGCACAAAATGTGCATTTACATACTACAGTCTTCCCTAATGCTTGAAGTATCATTTAAAACAAAGGTTTTTTTGTTTAGTTTTTTTTAAACATTGAAAATAATGTCTTCTAGCTCTGCCTGCTGTCATTTCTTCATTATAAAATGCTTATACAAGCCAGTATGAAAAAAAAGGTATATGTGCGGCCCTTTAGTGATCCCGAGGGCCGCACTTGTGGCCCTCCATATCAACTCAGTTGGCTACCACTGATCTAGATACTTGGTGATGGTTGGTCAGGGCTGAGTTACTTTTGGGTTGATGTGGTGGACTCATTCCACTTTGCACTCAAAGGGTAGTGCCAACTTGCCCGGAATTACTTGAGAGATACCTAGGATACACAAATTGTTGCACCAGGATCTATTTTCGAGATCATCTATTTTGCTGAACATCTCCTTCATCAGAGCAGAGATGTGTCTTGGGATGATTCAGCTTGTGATGTGTCCTCCAGGCTAGAGATTCTAGCTTCCACCTCTGTGATGCAGGTGGCTTCTGAGGATAGCTCTTGTTTGATGGATCAGAATGACTTAGAAATCGCCACATCCACAGCTTGCTGAATTGTAGCTGTTGGCAATTTGGCAACAGCCTGAGCAATTGTTGCATGATCCAAGCCCAGCTGTTCATCTCCAGACAGAGGAAGATCCTCTAGAAATTGTGCGATGTTTAATCTTGGATTTGTGGGAGTGTGGCATGGATGGGCCACGGAAGACGGCTAGTGTTGGACCGAACTGTTCGCCCGCGAACTATTCGCGGCGAACATCGCATGTTCGCGTTCGCGC
>CM070035.1:39876337-39904000 GCA_036250615.1 Ptychadena robeensis | reverse complement strand
TGGACAAACTTACAAAATCAGTGAGGGGTCAAATAATTATTTCCTCCACTGTAGTTACCAGAATATAATAGTGGTTCTTTGATTTTAATGTTTGTAGTGGAGCAGATTGACTTGCGTCTTTTATGATCTTTTTGGCCCATCATCTCACACTTCTAAATATTAAACAAACCAACAATCAAAGCATTGTAAACAAATGCAAGGATATTCCACCTAATCTCAGATTTGCTTAATGCTTTATAATAAAACATTCACACTGGGCACACACTGGTAAATAATGTTGCGGACAACAGTCAACAGGTCAAAGAAACATGACAAAGATTTTGACCCACTCTATACCCCACTAAAAATGTTGGTCCAGCCTTGGCTATATACAATCAAGCCCAAAATTATTCACACCCCTGGCAAATTTTGGCTTAAAGTTACTTTTATTCAACCAGCAAGGTATTTTTTTTACGGGAAATGACACAGGTGTCTCCCAAAAGATAATAAGACGACGTACAAGAGCCATTTTTGTGAAAAAAAAAATTCTTAGCTTTTATTTACATTTGAGCAAAAAGTGTCATGTACAAAATGATTCATACTCTTCTCAATAATCAATATAAAATCCTTTATTGGCTATTACAGCAATCAAACACTTAATTGCAGACCAACTCCTCGCATGTCTCCACAGGGATTTTTTCCCATTCATCTTTAGCAATAAGCTCCAAATCTTTCAGGTTGGCGGGTCTTCTTGCCATCACCCTGATCTTCAGCTCGCTCCACAGCTTCTCAATTGGATTGAAGTCAGGACTCTGCCTGGGCCACTCCAAAATATTAATGTTGTTGTCTGCTAACCATTTCTTCACCAGCCGGGTTGGCCAGGAGGCACCGGGCAGACCACTGTGAGGGATGAATGGTCCAGCTCTTGAATGAGCTTGATCACATTTTCAAGCAGCTCATTGGAGATATTCCAAGGACTCTTGAAATCATCACCAATAGATATCTTGTTGTTTTATGTTTATCTAAGCTCAACATAAATAAAAAAAGAATACATGGAAAACAATTATAGAACATATTATATCAAAAATAATAAATTCATATTACAGATTTGAAGTAGATGATATAGGATACTGACTTACACTCTTTACAAACAGTGCTTTGCATGACAAGCAAGTATCTACTGCCAATACAGCAAAGGGTTCCCTGTAACCTAAATTGGTGGCAATTATGGTTTTATATAAGGTTTATTGGTGTTTTTTTTAAACCCTATCTGTGCACTGATATATATCAGATTCCCCAAGTTGAACAAGAAAAGTAGACTATTTGCCACATTGTTATGTGAAGCAGGTGTCTTTTATTAGTGTTAGTGCTCAATCTGGTTTGGAACAAGCATTTGACTAGAAGGCCAGTGTGTCTACAGCAAGTCTTAATGCTAATTAGTACGTCTTTATTTCTATTAGACTAATTATATGCAAATTAGGCTCATACATATGCAACATATATAACATTCTTGCAGTATCCCTAGGCAATATTCCACACCTGATTCACATTTATTTTAACAAGAAATTAGCTGAAAAAAAAAAAAAGAAACTCAGCATGGGAAATGCAGTTAAAAACATTACATTGACCTACTTTCATCCAACACAGGACCTTTTGAGTCTTTGGAAAATTCCTGCATACCAGTATAGCTAAACTTATACTGATCAAAATAGAGTAGGCAGATGTGAGGTACTGCTTTAAAATCAACCATACTTTGATTATTGGAACACTTGGTCTAACTCCAACAGGTCGATCAAAACTGATGTTTCATTTCAAAATGTATTCCAGTTGACTGAGATACTAAAAGCATTTCACTAGTAATCCCCCTATTGAACCCATTATTAGAATTTCAGAAGAAACAAATAGATTAACCTATTTTGTTTTGAACTTTGGCACAACCCTTGCGGGCAAAATGGCTATGTACCGTATTTTTCAGACTATAAGACGCACCCACAGTTTTGGAGAGAAAATTTGAAAATTAGCCATTCAGATATCGAGAGAATATACAGAATGTTTTAGCAAAGTAGGCAGGACTGAACCATGCAGTCACTCTATGCACTCTATATTTCTTCAGCCAAAGGGCCAGTGCCAGGTGGGAGGTGTTCGCTGCAAGGCTTAAACTTTAGCATGTGTTTATACACTAGAAGTACCCATTCTCTGAACACACTGACCAACTTATGAAGGGACACATTTTACAATCTGGCACTGAACAACTTACTCATGAGCAGCTATTTACATATGGGAGGAGATATGAGTCTTTGTCACAAAATGTATTTATTGCAATGCAGAATATTAATGTAAATACATTGTGCATTAATGCAGATAAGATTTCTTCTTAGCAGTGGCTTTTTGGCTTGACTGGAGGTAATGGAACAAACTTATGCCTCCTGGGGGCACTTCAAAAACAAAAAGTTTTGTTACACTTTCGAACCATAAGACGCAGGGACACTTTCTCACTGATTTTTATGGTAAAAAAGGGTATCTTATAAATACAAAAAATACGCTGTCAAAAGGTCATTTAATATCCAGTACTGCTATATCTGCGATGGTATGTTATAAGGTAAACCTGCTATCATAATTTAGTTCATATTTGTTTGTTTTTTCTTATCCAGGCCCTATGGAAAACCAGCATTATAAAAATAAAAGCTTATTTGATAAATTTTTGAATTTTGTTGCTTCCATTATATTGACAAATTACTATGACATCCTCTAGTGGCTGAGGAATTTTGGCAATGTTTGAAATTGAAAAATTTGTTTTGTAAAATTTGTTGAATAACTAAACAAAAATACTCGCTATTGCCTGAGCATTTTCTGTTGGAAAATACCTTTCTATTTATAGGAATCATAAAGGTATTTAGAAGAGGGATTGTTCCCACTATAGTGGCATTGCTACAGGCTGAAGACATTGGTGCTGTTATTATCCAAAGAACAAAACCAAAAGGGAGCCACAGCTAAATAGCTGCTCACTTATCCTTTTCATTACAGAATTTTGTGTTTTGTCTCCAGTTCCCTTTTTAAAAATATTCCTAATTACCATGTGCTTCCAACTAGCACTAGCAACTATAATTATAATAAGGTTCTGAATTTTCTGCAAGGAAAACATTGTGTATTTGCCAGAGTCTTCAAGATAAGGATGGAAACATCTGTGCACTCCTGAGAAGCATATCACTATGGGGAAGGAATTAGAAGCCAATATATGTACCTGCTTCATAGTTTTACAAGGAATGAAATATTGAAAAGTGTCCTGCAATCTATGTAAATACAAATCTCAGTTTTGTCTAACATTTGTCTTTTCATTTGGTATCCTCTAAATGGTAATAATTTCAAGAGTGTAATGAAACAACAAAGCAATGCATAAGCATTCCAAAGCTTATAGAGGGTGTTTCAAACGAGTAAATATTTAAAGTCATCTAAATCCTTCTTTCCAGAAGTTCGGCTACCAGCATACTAATATCTAACGTAAACATAAAGTAGGCACATTGGAAGGAAGCTGGGCTACATGAGGTCTGTAATATACTGATCACAGAACATAGCAAACTACAAATAACTTCCTAAATTATGGATGTTTCCATCTTCCATCCTGTGACGATAAGGTGCCAGAACTAGAAGAAGAAGAGCAAAAGTCTACATTCTTCCCTGATGACAAGTTTTCTTTGAAGCAAAACTGTCCACCATGACACTATACTCATAAACAGAATGGGCAATTTCTATAGGCTCAGATGTTATGGGTCCATAAAACACATTACTTTCTCCCTTATTTTTGAGTGTTGGGAGAGTGAAAGGATTGAGTGGAGCACACTTATAAAACATTTGCCATGATCACCATAGTGATGCCAGATCCTCTTCTGCCACTATCCATTTAACCTCTATACGTTCCACGAATGTAGGACCATGACATTTCCAGTATTGTGTGTCAATTTTATCTATTTTTCCTGTGAGCATTCTATCTAGTTGAAGAAATCATTTTTCCTTGCAGATAGAGAAGTGAAGCATGAAACTATAAAGAGACAACACTAAGGGTAATGCCTTCAGGGTAATGTGTGGCCCTTAGCAAAAGCCTGTATGGCTTTTCCGCAAGTTGTGACTGTCTTTGATCCCATTTCAGAAAAGAATCATTTTTTATCTTGCTTTTTTATTTTAAGAAGCCTCTCATATATTTATGCTAATATCCTGTTTCCTAATGTCAATCAGTCTGGAAAGATTTGCTTTTAATGCAGTGCTCAAGATACCCTTATTACCAGATACACGGCTGAGGTCTTTGAATTTCCTTCATTTAACATTTGTGCTTTACAAGTGGCAAGTTTCAGACATCTTCAGATCAAAAGTATGCTAGTATGTTACAGTTACAGTACTCTTACAGTAAAAGTCTGTGCAATTTATCTGACTAGAACACTCTAGGTGTTGAATGAATCCAGTGTGATAACTAAAAATGGTGCAGAGGTTTAGAGTGATGATGTTATATAAGTAATTATTATAGCTTTTGTAATAAATAATCACTTCTACTCCACAAATTAATCTTAACATGTATAATAAATGCAAGCTAACCCTGTAACTCATAATTCTTTCATGGTAATTGCATTATATATAATACCTTATTGAGTTATAAATTGTAATTATATAATAGAATTTAATTATAGTGGTCAAATAACGTTGTAGCGGTGTTTTTTGTATGAAAACAAGAAGCATAACCTACTGTCATATTTTACAGAGAAACATTTAGATCTGCCTATTTAGATTTAGATCCGCTAATGCAGGACAACTCAACAAGCCGCTTTTAAAGTAAAGATGGTAAAAATTTTCAACTGACTTTGTGAGCTGATTGCAAAGCCTCTGAAAATGGTATCATCACCAAAATTGCTGGAGATGTAGAGAAGGGTTAAGGGAACATTTGAAAAATTTTTGCTCTAGCTTATGTAGTATTTGCATAAATTAAGTTCAAAATCAAAGTGGGAATTCCGATTTTCGAAATGTTTACTTGACTTTGAACTTCATTTGTGCAAAAACTATTTGTGTTAAAGACATACTTTTTTCTGCAGTATACCCCCAACCCAGATAGCCGTGAATTACAGACATTTTTCATAATGGTAGAGTGACACTTTTGGGATCTATTTAGAGGTCTGGTCAGGCACTGCTTTCCATTAGCCAGGGCTGGTTACCATCTTAATTATGTGAATTTACCGAATCTTTGTTCTTAAAGTTATGTTCTGTTGGGATGATTTCACACCTAGAAAAAGAATTGGTTTTGTATTACATGCGTGTATAGTGTAGATTTTTCTTTGCCTAGGAGTCAGAATCTGGTTCCAGTGTCATAGACAAAGTGTTGGCAATAAAGGAGTGCGTATGTAGCTTTAGATCCACACCTGCAGCGTATCATTCTGACTTGGAATTTTGTAGAAGCATTCCTATAGGCTACTTTGTGAGTTTGTCTTGTATATAATTGTTGGTGGTTGTGTCTGTCCCTATCACTATGAGTAAGCTTGTATGCGAGAGCAACGTGTAAGAAGGGGTAACCCCAGTATTTGGGGGGGGGGGGTAACATGGATTTGTTTATGCTCTGTATTGTCTATATGATGGAATAACATTTTAACCCAGAGTGCGTATCTACTGTCTTTGTATGAAAATAAGTTAAAGCTGAACTACAGGAAGCTCTCTTAGCATTAATTTTATCATCGGTAAGTAATGTGTTAAGTACAAGAAGAAAAAGTAACAGAATTTGACATGCTGTGGACAGCAGACAGCAGAACTTTTACTAGTGAAGGCAGGAAAAAGAGTATAATAAGCTGTGTTACATTTTATGTAATCTCAGGAATAGAGTCATGGGACAAAAATTGAACTTTTGAACTTTGCAAATGCATTGCAATGCCCCTGGCATCATCAACTTGTTGTAGGTGAAAATTGCTAGAGCTGTAGAGAAGGTTGAAGGAACATATCAAATAAAGAAAGTATTGCTCTAGCACATGTCGTTTCTGTATAAGTTAAGATCAGAGTTAAGTCAATTATTTTTGAGTCAACATTATTTTTGACTTAAATTTGTAATGTATCCACAACCCCTCCATACATCTACAGCAATTCTGCTGATAAAACCTTGTTCAGGGGGTTTGCAATTGCAAGTAAAGCCCCCTACAATGGATCGATTTTCCTTTCGACATTCGCTTGAACGGGAATCAAATGGAAAACCCTTTCTTCAAGGGAACGGACATGTCCGTAAATCCTGGTCCATTGTCATTACAAAGGATGGGGACCAGACTCACAAGCTCAAAATGTAACAACTATCTCTATTCAGGAAGCATCCAGAAAATAAATAACATGTTCTACTTTTGCTTTTACTGTCCCGTGACAAGCTAGGGAGGAACAAGACCTGTAAGTGTAACTTAACTGCAGCAGGACAACACAAAACATCTTTGTGGTCTGAGCGTACAGACAAAAATATTTTGGTGAAAAATTCAACTCTATTATACATATTTTATTTGTGTCTGCAGGTGTTTCCCTGGAGTCCTACTTTTGAAACTTTGTACAAGAAAAAACTTATGTGATGAGTAGTTAGCTTTGGAAAAAAGTAGGTTCTGCTGAGATGTGTTCTTTCTTCCTAATCATGGTGTGCATGATCTTTTTATCTTCAAGGTAACATCAGGAACACTGAGAAGCTAAGCTATGATAAGCAGCAACAATATGAGATTAAAGTCACAGCATATGACTGCGGCCAGAAGCATGCAGCGGAAGAGGTCACTGTAAAAGTGGATGTAAAGCCTGTGTGCAAACCCGGATGGCAAGGTAAGAAAGGCCTCTTTCTGGACCCTTATCTCAAGCTGTGTTCAGACATTTGTGTTCTACAGAGACATGACGTGCTGTTTTCCTGACCCTGAGTATCCACTTCTCATTGCTCGTTTCTGAAGCCCCAGGCTCCTCTGTTCTCACCGGCAGATAAGTGCTGATGTTGGTCTATGACCTTAGAGCTTGTTCCGGCTCACGCTGTGAGTGTCCTCAGTGGGAAATCCCTCTTGTAATGTTGTTGTGCATCTGACACCAGAAGTAAGTTACATAACACTGCTCCTAGTAAAAAAAGTGTCAGTGAATATTCAGTTATAACAAAATGCACATTTGTTTTTTGGAGAACAAAATAACTCACACTTACTGTAAGTACCTATGTGACTTCAATTCAGGGAAATTTTTATAAATCAGTGAATCTGCCATGCACCAAACATTCATTGCAGGTGAATCAACCATTGGCATGACATTTTAGAGCTTTTAGGAAGAATCTATTCATGTTTCATGAGGATAATGAGAGAGGTGTATTGTTAATATAATTATGTGCCAACATACACTTACCCCCAAAAACATTTCCACCTGGATTAAACTAAGCAAATAGGTACGAGCCTCCTATTGAATAATTACTTCATGGGCGATTATCTTTCATTTATGTCATTGAATGAGGTCAGCTGACTACCTGAATGTACTGAATGGCCAGGGTATTCCATCACTGGATTTGAACCCCATTGAGAATCTTTGGGATGTGCTGGAGAAGGCTTGCTTGGTGAAAAATGAATGCAATACTGGATGGAAATAAATCTTGTGATATTGCAGAAGCTTTATCGAAACAATGCCTCAGCAGTACACTCACAGCACTGATCGGCAGGAGGAACAGTTTTCCTCTCTTCCTTTGTGATCAGCTGTTTCTGTGTCTGTGCAGAGTGATTGCACTTCGGACAAGAGAGAGATATAGCCAGTTTATTTATATCTCTCTCTCTTCATTGCCTATGCCAGTTCAGGGCTCTGAGCTCTGCTGACATAGGCAAATGCACAGTACAGATGGGAGAGCCGGCATCTCACATCTGACAGATCCCTGGCTAATCTCTGTGCCGGGAGAGCTGGCGGGCAGCCAAGGTGCGACCATAAGACGCAGGCACTTTTTGCCCCCAATTTGGGAGGGAAAAAAGTGCGTCTTATGGTCCAAAAATACAGTAAATATTGTGACCTTTTTTTTTAGTGGCAACTTTGGTAATGGACAGTCAGTGTTTATTACGCAGTGCTGTACATTAGCTTGGAGTTGAAATGCAACACAAGATAACACACAAGTACAGGTTTTGATACAGGAGTATAATCTAACAGGTTGGGGAACAAAGTAAATTATAGGTGGGGGGATGTAAGGAATGTGAAGATGGATAGGAAAGACTGAAAAGGTGGGTTTTCAGGGTGTAAACTAATATCAAAGCCATTATAATAATATTGAAGATTTCCCTTATGGGAATCCAAAGTGTAAGAAAGGTCGGCAGGTAAATTACAAAAGTTACAAAGGTCTCTTGAGAATCTCTAAGGGACCCAAAGTGCTTTGAAGTTGTTCGGTACTCATGTAGCCAAGATGTCGGCATACACTATAAGATACGCTTGCCAGGTAAAATGCAGTGTCTTAATCATCTGTTAAATCATGAGTTTTGGGGCTATGATTAGAGATCAGCAAGAGATTTTGTCAAAGAGTGAATGCATTGTTTTTGGATACAAGGCTTGGCTGCCAGAATGCGTAAGTGCATTATTTAGAATGCTGAGAGTGGTGTGTAGGGAGCTTTAACAAAGTTGAGGGAGTGGTGTACCCAACACCTGTAAAAGAAGGGAAGAGTTCAGATCACTAGCCTAATTACTTTCTTTGCATACATATAAATAGTTTAGAACCCCTCACCAAAACTTTCAATGATGCATGACCTGAATAAGTGATCCTTATCGCCATTACCTATAAAGCATTTGGAACACTCTTTGAGTATTGTTACCAGGCTTCTCCATCTGAGCAGTATTATTTGCATGGTAAGCACTATTTAAAAGCTTGTAAAACATTTCCCCTCATTACTCCATTAGATTTGTCATCTCACATTAATACCCCTCACCATAGCCCAGCCTGTACCAACTGCTCCTCTCTCTTCTCCATAGTGAATTGTGGAAATGTAGCCCATGAATTTACACGTCTGTTTCTGTCTCAGATAGGAATATAACCCTTAACCCTTGCAGCAATTAATATTGGTCTGAATTGAAACTGATTCTGTATAATCAGAGGAGTACTTGTTATTTAGCTGATTGAAATGATTGTGTTTTTCTTGCAGGAGAATATTTCTAGGAGAGCATACCATAGAGCATACAATTACATTAGATTTACTTTTCTAAATACCTAGGGTAGCAAGTTCACCCCCCCCCCTATTGTTACCATGAAGTTACCTATGTCTGGAGCCACAATTGTCTCCTTAACTGCTCTCTTAAATTCAAATTCAAACATGTCATCTCCATTACATTGGGCAAGCGGAATTAGTAATAAACAAAAGATGGAGCTGAAATTTACTTCACAAGCAGTGACAATGACATTACGTTACAGATAGACATGCAGGACCGGATGAATGTAAGGCCTGTATGATTATCAGAGGAATATACACATAACATGGAGGGGGAAAGAAATATGTGGGCTTACAGGATGATGGGAAGAGCCACAGGGGAAATTCTTGCTGGGGGCTTCTGAGAGTTTTTTGCACAAGGTTGACGAAAAAGAAGGTTGTCTCACTCACCCGCCCTGTTAGTCTCTAATTTTTAAATGTTGTTTTTCTTTTCTTTGCTGTTGTTACAACAACCCCAGCCTCAACCCACACACTGGAAGGAAGAGAAAGCAGCCGAGATCTCCTGTACGGCTTTTTGCTCTAGTCCCTCCTTCATACTCCACACCCCCCTGAAATGGTTGGCGGATCCCCCCTGCCTTGTTCTTGTCCCTATACACCCTCCAGCCCACACACTGGGAAGGAGGAGAGCTGTTGAGATCTTTCACAGCTGCTTCTCTAGCCATGATCTTGGCTTTTCTCTCTTCCTTTCAGCATGTATTCACTGGCGGCAGGTAGAGAGGAGGCATGCAAGCTAAGCCAGGGTTGCAAGTGGCTGAAGAGCCACAAGTTTCTAACACCTGCCTTAAGGGCTCTTTTACACTTTATGCACCATGTTGCATTGTTGGCGACAAATGTGTTTTGTGTTGTGTATTGGAGTTTACGGTATCAGTTTTAGAATGTGCCATGTTTGCGGTTCCAAATTCCAAAAAGTGTATTAGGAACCGCAAATGCATCACAGTCAAACTGAACATAGCATTATAAAAATATATATTACCTGTTTAACATATGCAGCATATAAAACATGCATTGCCAAAAGCATAACAAATCGCATATAGTGTTAAAAAGCCTGTACAGGGCTTAACACAACTGCCTTTTACTCACAAGAATTTTCATTTGGGACATATTGTCATTACTTACTATAAAAGTAACCAGACAAAGTGGTCCAGACTTGTGCAATGGCATTGGCATTACAAAGGACGCATTTCAATTCTGGTCCACATGCTTGATGTCTGTATTTACAACAATGCTTCTGTGTAAGCTCTTTCCCTATTCAATCCCTATCCCCTCTGTAAATTACATCCTCACAGGATAATATGTGCTTGGTGAATTTTCATTTTACGGCCAAAAGAATCAACTTAACTGGCTCATCAGTTTCAATTTGAGTTTTCCATATATCGGTGAGTCACGCAGGCTTAACAGGGCCTGAGCCAAGATAACCAGCACCAGTACAAAACACATCATCTAGAAACAAGATGCTTAGAGAGACGGAATGAGATTTGCAATACTGAAAATGTGTTATTTGTTAAAACAAGATTCTCAGTGCGACTTTGATTACAGTGCCTGTGACAGCGGGGAAAGCCTGCTTATAGTCTATTAGTAACAATAGTATGTGATAATGTGACCTCAAACCACACAAGCCCCCCCACCTCATTATGTCAAGGACCCCAAATACAATCTTATGCTGGCAAATATCTTGATCAAGTATTTTAAACTAGTTGGTCTTGTGGCTTGTAATAAACATGGTAACATTTAAAGTTTGACATTGGGTGGGTTCCATTGTGAGGTACAAGGGATTGGGCTCTGAATCTGGAAATTTCAATAAAATAGACTTCAGAATGTGAATTTAGTAAAGTGAGTGTATATTGAATGCTTATGAAGTTTGGATGTTTTGAAGAATGAATGTTATGCCATAGTACTGTAGTGAGGGGTAAAGGTTGCTCCTTTAATTTAGTGTGTATTCCCCTTTAAAAGGGTGGTGCTCAACCTTTTTAGATCTGCGACTCCGGAAGTGAAGTCTCAAAGTGTCACCTGTATTTGGAATGGGGAAGTACTGATGTGGAGTGTAAGTTCTGTGTTCTGAACACCGGATCTAGCACTCTGCAAAGTCACTTCCGGCATGATCAGGTAAATGTAATGTCCACTCCTTCCTATTGTACCACCCATCTTGTGCATATAATGTGCAGGGTGGGCAGTTAGGAGGGGAGAGTAACATCATAGGTTAGGATGGATTGGGAGTTACTCTTCCTCCTAACTTCCTGTGAAATGATCTTTCGACCCCAAAGGGGGTCCCATCCCAGAGGTTGAGATCCACTGCCCTAGGAGGTGAGATATAGGTCTGAGTTGCAGGAGGCAAGGGGCAGATTTTGAGGGGAGCTCAGAGGGAGCACACAGATGACTAGAAGCTATGTCTGTGTGGGACTTAAAGTGCCAGCAAAATGTGAGTATTGGAAAGCCTGTACAAGCCCCCATGTTAGATTCCCTTAGGAAGCCTCATGTCTTGACCCTGAAGACAGCACCCCTTTGGGGTCCGCACTACTTACAGCAGAGTGTTTCACCTACAGAGTTTTACCAACTCATCTTTTTTTGGTAACAAATAAAGATTTGGTTGCTGTGATAAAAACACAAATGAGAGTCATGAGCTTTCAGCCTAGATCACATATTTGTAGTGTACCAATCAAAAATAACTACAGAGTCTATTTTGTTAAAGGTATTAGTAAAAAATTGTTATTCCCAATAGTAACAAATAATACAAATAAATACTATTCATATAAGTATTCAAAACAGTATAAGACAGATGCGTGTAATATCTACTAGCATAGATGAGGAATGGGGTGTCACAGTTTTCATATACAAAGGTAAGAACAAAACAACACCTTCCCAGCTAGAAGAGGTTGGTGTGGTGGCTAGCCTCCGAGGATTTTTGTGACATGTATATACAGAAAATAGTGCTCACAAATCAAGAAAATAATCAATTGGATTACTAGATCTAAAGGTAGGAATACACGGGTCGATTTATTCCTAATTTTTGCACAGCCGAGCGCCGTGCACGTTCACGGCACTGAGCTGTGCAGAAATCTAGGAAAAAATAGACCCGTGTATTCTGTTTTCTGAGCGAGATCAATAGATCTCGCTCGGCCGAACAGGTTACCAACATGTTAGTAAACCTTGTTCGATATTCTACACTTTGAATAGGGAACTGCGGTTACCCATTCAAAGTGTAGACTGGCTGACAGCTGGCTCCCGTAATCGGGGAAGCCAGGCAGTAGCTTGATAACGTCATCACGCTACTGCAAAAATCTGTCTGTCGGCTCAAAAATAGAGCCGTGTATTCCAGCCTTTACAATCTTACCATACAATTTCTGTACAATCAACTTTTTATCTACCAAAACCATGTAATGTAAGGACCTTTCTAAACCTTCCAATCACTATGTATTCTATCAGGGAGGACCCGGCACTACATAGTTGTTGGTAAATAAAGGAGATTGCATGGAGTGATCTAAAGGTGCATGGAGGCTTTAGCTTAAAAAACATCAGATGTAATAGGCCTGGATAAAAGAAATGTGACCCCTTGTGTACTTGTGTGGTGAATGTGTGGCATTTCTAAGCAACCAAGTTGCTTAGAAATGTGTAGTGTATTTGTAGTGTAACTCTAAATCCATCTGTATAAAGTAAATGGTAGAAAACCATGCATGTTGATTAGCCATCAAGCTATGTTAGATGCTTTTGTAAGATTTTAGTTGAGTCTCCCGCTGAGAATGAATCCATTTCCTTTATCAGCAGGAAGAAAATCACGCAAAAACTTGGCATGTGTGATCCGATCGTATTAAATTTGTCTTTAATGCCTCAATGCTGAGCCACATATCCTGTCTTGGGATTTCACTGGTTTATTTGAAGACCCTCTTTTCTTCTGATTTGTCTTTCTTAAATAAAAGACGAAACAGTCTCTATAAACACAACAGTTCGATTTGCCTGCGGTGATTGCATATTTTTCTTCAAATGCTGTTCATTTCAGAGGACCATTAGACCTGCCTTGTGGAAATGACAGCATTTTAGAACATAAGATGTACAGTAGTTTGCAGTTTTGTCATTACTAGGATACTTTTGATATAACTTTTCTAGATAAATTTAGTCATATTAAAAGCTTATATCCAAGCATTGCCAGGCCAGATCTATGTGGACTTCACAGACATTGTTCATTATTACTGGAGTTATCCAATTTACAAATGTTTCCTAAATTATTGGGAACAATCTGACTCCTCTAAAGATCTCCTCACTAATGTCCAAATATCAGCCCTTCCACATACACAATCTCTTCTAGGCTCATCACCTCTTCTAGACTCTCCACCTCACATATTTCTCCTGACTTTTCATGAGCTTCTCCTCTGTAGCCACCTACAATATACATTTTTCAATATTTCACCCACTAAATCTTTATGGAAACTCTCCTTTCTAGGTAAGAACACAATTTAACATAGAAAAAAAACTTTAACCGCTGAGCATGTTCTACTTCTTAAAGAAGTCGAAACTCAACCAAAGTTAATTTATGCTTGCCAAATCCTATTCCTATTTATGTGTTAACTATGTTGTACTATGAACCATTGCTTGTTTCTTTGCAGAAATCAACTGAAGATTATGGGACTATATATATCAATAATAAAACTAATAGGGACAACAAATAGAAATAATAGAGCCAAAAACCAACATGTTGATATTGTGTGCTCTTTCTAGCTCTAGAGTAAAATTAGGAAGTTGGTGGTTATTTCATGTTTTTAGAATTTGAACATCCAATCTCAAAAGTCCGCAAAGAAGAAGTTTTTTTTCTGATATATATATTTGTACCCAACTTGGCATGTGGTATGGGACCTGGCAGTCAATTAGAAGAACAGAGCAGATACTGGACTAGGTTTACAGGGGACAGCCCAATGGCAGGTTAGATTCTGAAGTACCAAAGTTAGAGGGGTACAAGAGTCAGATATAAGGAATATGACATGGATAATATCTTGGCTTATCTCATCATATTCAACTTGAAAAAGAAAGAACACCTGCCTAAATACATACAAAAAAACACCCTTTGCCTCCTTTCATTCCTCTGCCCAGCAACACTCAAAAAGGAATAAGAAGATAAATCATTCTAAAAAGGGAACATTGAGATAGGAAGACTGTTGCATTATGTTGAGTATGTTAAGTTATTGACTTATATGTATGTAGATGTTTTCTGTGATATTGGTTATCTGCTGTAAGTCAGAGGCAGAAAAAAACTGACAGAGGACCAGCATGACATTCAGGTAAAAGGAATTTTATTTTTCAGTTCCATGTTTCTCTCCAGGAAGGCTTACTGATGGGTTGGTGACAGCTTGCTGTTAAGTAGAATGAGCCAAGCTGCTGATTTCCTCACCGTTTCTCGGCTGTGATTTTGCTTCATAGATAACAGAGAGAATCAAAGATGGAAATGGTGCTATTTCCCCCACTTCTGATTACTGCAAATGGCAGCATGGACTTGTAATGTAGCTTTCTACATTGCTCCATCTGCTCTGGACTGTCTGGCTATACCACAAATTCATTTTAGGATTTTATTTCATTAGTGAATTGTTTCTGAAGAAAGGAGTCTCTAAGATGTTTTGTACCTGGAACTGGTAAGCAGTTATGACAGAGTAGCCTGTGGTATTGCCCAGCTGTTACTGCAGAGCATCGCCTATTTGGTTTACATTACTTCGCTTCACATAGGTTTATTTACTGTCTGATGCATTCTTATATCAGATAAACCTTTGTTGTATTCAGTTCAATATAACTTAAGGCTTATCTATTAAAATAAAGTTAATCCAATTTTCTTCAGTAAAAAGATAGACAGAGAGGTTTGTGTTTTCTGCTTTTTTAAGGAAAATTGAGCAAATAAGAAAAGAACAGATGCTGTTGTCGCTGATTTGTTTTTTTTTTAACCTTGGGGATTGAACTTGTTACCCTGAGTTACTATCTTGTTAGCCACAAACGAGAATGCAGGATTTGAATTCAGAAAGTTTATTCTTTAACACTGACTGACTTCATCTGATCTGTCTAGAGCAGGTGTGGGAAAACCTTTTGCCTCATGGGTCACAATGGCTTTCTAATATTGACAGGCCAAGAGACTCTAATGGTCGCCTGGTATAGGTTTCTTAAGTCCTGCCATCAGACCGGGTAGGAAATTTTAACAGAGTATATTGTAAAAAAAAAATATTTCCCATTTTTTTTAAATCATATTCCCAAAGAAGTCTAAAAATATTTAAAAGGGTTTTTTACTATAAAAACGTATCCTTTTGTTAAATATATAAGTTAACAAAATTTGAGCCTACTTGCAGTTTTTCTGTCAAAACGTGAAGACAGCACCCATCAGACACACTCAAAGTGGCTTCACATGATCATGCCGCTGTGCCAGCCCCATGATTAATTCTCACACCTATAGGCATTATTTCTGATCAGGGAATGAGTGTTGGGGAGCTTAAGTGCTCTGTCACTAAGGTGACAACAGGCCAGATCAAACAACTAAATTGGGCGGTTATGGCCCGCAGTCTGGTAAAGAGAGATGTCTAAAGTACAGTATTTTTTTAGACAATCCTTAATCCCTTCTAAAATGTACACTTACGTTTACTTATTTATTGGCTGTATTAATTACTTTTTACTGCAGGTCCTGACATTTCTTATACATTTTATGCACTGCTTAGTGGAATATGCAGTGCCCTCCGTAACGTTTGGGACCAAAGACACACTTTACTTTGATTTACCCTCTTCTCCTAAATTGAGAGTCAACAGTCCAGATGTGATTTAAATATACATTCCATGTTTTAATTTGTAATTTATTAGCAAACACTTAAAAAGGATTTAAACTTATACATACACACATTACTCCCCTACATTAGCTCTTCATCCAGGGACAGTGACCCCTTAAAAAAAAAAAGGAATGCATACCTTTCCTGGCCACTTGCTCCCCTACCTCCTTGTCTGGAGTGCCCGGTCCTCCAGGCTTCAAGATGGAGGAGTAAGACCTATCTGCATCTAAATCATGTAATGCCCACACCCCCCTGCGAATCACCCAATTCAGATGCTGCTGGCTGCCAGAGCATGGGGATACGGGAAAGTAGACATCAGAAGTGACGCCATGGTCCCTTGGGCCTTCCGTGGTGCGATGTCATAGAGGAGGTGGAGCATCGCAAATTTTTTCAAGATTTACCGGGTAATATATAATAGAATAATAGAAGGCAGAATCATCAGAGATTGTAGGTCCACTTTAAGTTCCATAGACCAGTGCATTGTGGCACCATTCCTTCTGAATGTCATCCTATGCTTGGTGTCAAAAATAGCGTTGACCAAAGAGCAAATTTTAAGGAGAAACAACATGTGCTAACCAGATATGTGCTGATAGGAGAAAATAACATGACATGAGAACATGACAGACGAGCTGATTCACTTTTCGGGGGGTTGTGGTGTAAAGCAGTAATGTGTAATGTGCAATGTGTTTAATTCAACACCAGGAAGTACAACACTCTAGTGGGACATCCCCTGTGCTGGATTCTTTATTGTACTTTTTGAATAAATATGCCAATTAATTAATTTTTGCTCTTTCTAATTAATTAATTTAACTTCTAAGAGGTTGGGTTTTGCCAATTGAAAGTCCCCATCCTCTACATTATTACTATTTAGGGGGCAACCCAACCCGTGAGAGGATATAGTTATTCCTGGCCTCCCCCGACTTAAGCAGTAATGTGCAGCAAATCCTTGCCACTCATTTTGTGAATTTCACCTAATAGCAAGAGCATTGAAGATGGAAATAATATGACCACAATACATGTGATCTAAATTAATATTGACCAGATTTCCTTTACAGAATATCAGATATTATGCAGCACACAGTATGAAATTGACATATTTTTCTATCATTCTACATGTTTTTATATTTGTGTTTATTAATTCGAGTTCCTGCAAGCATTTATATACTTCTCTACACACAATGCGTTTTAACCTGAAACTTTGGGCGAATCAAGTACAACTTGCTTGCCATGTGTGATCACTGGTACAGTTGATGATTTATTTTCTAATATGTTCCTGCTTATTAGGCTGCTGCTTTGAGAGCGTTCAGTCAGGCTAATTATTTTATCATTATCAACAAATATGTGTATGGAGGCTTTAGTGTTAGCTCCTGAGAGTATGAAATGGAATTGACATGGGAAGGATTGTAGAGCAATAAAACCAGAACAGTGAATTTATATCACAAGAACAATTGCATAAATCAATTCACGTCACGCCTTAAGAAAATTGAGTTTTCTCCATACATGACTGCATATGTCTTGCAGCTTTAGATTAAGTTACAGAAAAGTGTCAGAATATTGGAATTCTATAGGATGAATAAATTGAGATGGCTTAGGTTGCACGCAAGTCACATGACTTCCCCATTCTATGATATCTGTGAAGGACAGGACATGCCCAGAAGAGTTTACAATTTATTTCTTTACGAATTGGCATGTTATTACATTCTACACATTAAATTCAGGAACTTAATTTTGTGTCTTTGGTTGTAAGCATTATTCTGAATTTGAGAGAAAAGGTGAGAGGATTTGAAGGAAGGCTTCACAATGTAATTAACTGAAGTTTGATCGGAGTTCTGTGTGGGTTGTAAAGTTTGGGTTTCCTTGAAAAGGTTTACATTATATGCTAATTCGGTAGATCTTGAAGGAACAAGCCCAAGCTGTAGAGGCTGCCATTGCTGTCCTCTTCTTTTCAGTACTTTCTCTTCCACTGACATCTTGGTCTCCAATGCTTGTCCATGCTTGTTTCAGATTATTGACTGAGAATGTATTGAAACCAGAGAGAGACAGTCTCAAGCTATGTTCCCACATAGGCGATTTGCACCCCGGAGCTGCGGGAGATTGCTAGCACAGTGAAACAGTGGACATGGATTTTTTTATATATTTTAGCCTTATTTACTACACTGCACTGTACTGTAGGTATAGTTTCTATTAGTTGTAGTATGCAGTATTAAATAAACATTTCTGTATATTTAATGGACATATATAATCAGTTAACTGTCTGTGCTGTAGGATACCAGGGGATCTCTTTATTTAGGATTTACAGGGAAATATGCTCAGTTAAATTTTTTACTAACATTCACCCTGTTGAGAGTTAATAACATTCTCATTTTTGTGCAAGGGTTGGTCCTGCCAGCAAATATTTCAGTAGCTCTCCATGGTGCTGAAGCAGTGTTTATCCCAGCTAGATAGCTAGAAGGGAGGGCTTTCAAAACACTGGTATCTAATGCTGAGAGCAAATGATGATGGGAGATCAAACATTTAAACAAGTAACCTCCTCCAAACACTTTTCCTTCACTTAGATTGAGTACGGAATGGTTCACCCTACCAATGTTTTTTTATTATCAAAATGGGGAGGGATGTTGATGCATTACTTTACAATAATTAGCATGTTTTCACATGCGCTGATGTAATGCGTTGAGCTTCATTAAAGGCATTAACGCACCGGAGCCCTACGTAGTTATGGGTTAGTGTTGAGCACGAATATTCGAATTGCAAATATATTCAACGAATATCATCTATTCAAAAACTTACAAATATGGCGGAAGATATTTGCAATTTCGAATATTTGGGATATTATGCATTGGGAAGCTTATAGCCATGCCATAAGTAAAATAAATACAATTTTAAAGGTTTTCATTTTGAAGGTAACTGTAATGCGATTATAATTGCAAATATATTTTCGTAATGCATGGCCATAAAATCAAATTGCGAATATTTGCGAATATAAAATAGAATATTGGTGGAATTATTCGTGAAAAATCAAAATTCGAATATTGCCTATGCCGCTCATGACTAGTGTGGGTATGTGCTGACACACCTATAGACAATGAACTGCATCTGTTAGCAGCCCATGGGTATACACTAGTCCTTTTTAAAGAAACAAAATTGATTTACCCAGCATCCCTCCCGGTCTTTCGCAATCATCGCTTCCATGGACTGCGAAGGAGCAGAAAAATGGCAAAAAAGGTAGCTTAATGCATGCCTTACAGGATGTCAATGGATGGCTTAATGCATCATAGATGCGTTAGATGGAGGGCCCTTGGCAGACTCAGGAATGTAGTGGAAGCATTGCCTTAGAGGATAGTAAGGTCACATTTCAACCTTTATCATGGGCAACAAAATGTTTCAATTTAAACTTTTCCTCTCCATTGCTGATCTTGATATTGAACTTCTACACTTCTAAACAATATGCACAACAGCCCATACTACCTGTGACACAGCTAGCAATAAAATCTTGATGGGTCTTGTTCCTCACAACTCCTCAAAACTGCTTTTTCCAGCAAGACCTCCTTTCAGACCTAACATCAGGTAATAATCTAAAAGTCTTTGATAACATCAGGTAGTACTTACTTTCCTCACAATGAATAATTGCCTTATTAGGTTGTGTTTTGCTTTCTTTCGAGTTAACAGTATAAGAATAAATAGGGTTCCATTTAAAATAAGTATAGCCAATATACATCTAATGCAGCATTTTCTTTAGTGTGTCTATTCAACATATGTCATCAGTTATCCCCTAAGCAGACAGAACTTTCTCTATTCAAATTTTTGTTGCCTAGGGGGCAGCCATTTGTAGATGTCAACACATACGCATGACAATGCACTATTTCAATCTGAATTTTAATGGGAGAACACTGGTAGTAAAGTTTTGATAACCTTTCTTTGAAGTGTGACAAGAAGCCAAATATCTCACGTGAAACTTTGACTGATTTGGTATAATGTCAAATGAAAAGTTTCAATTTAATGTGGGATAGCTTGCTTATTTATATGTTGGCGTTGTCCTGCATTCTAATATGCTCATCTTGTTTAGGAATTGTTCTAAATTTCATTTAGCACATCAATAATGTCTAGACTGAATGATTTTTTAATATAGAATAAAGTTCCAAAGTGTATATTCATTTCTGCTTTTGTATAGATGATAAACTCCCAGCCACTCTGGAGTGGTAGAAGTAAAAGACAAGGAGGTAAATTGATTCAGCCTCAGACTGTCAATCTACCTACTGCATGCTAGCCTCCTGCTACAGATTTACTATCTTGGAAAAATGTTGGGTGAAATAGTATGCAAATCCCCAAATAATTTCCACTTGGTGGAATAATGTGGTGATCACAATTTTCATTTAAAGAATGGAATGTGCTTACCTTGTTAGAAATCCAATGTTCTTGACGCTTTCTGCAAATTGAACTGGAAGTAAAAAACAAATTTGTTTTTCTTGAGGTTATACCATGAATTCCTCTGACTAAATCCAGATATATACTAGATAAAGCTGCATGTTTTAATTCAGGGGCTTTGAAGGTTTAACATTTTGTGTTGCCCCTATATATGTACAAATGAAAGCAAAACTAAGCATTATGTCCGTATAACACAATTGTTTGGGTTCATTCCCATCTTGACCTCTAGCTATTATCCAAGGACTTTCATTCCATAGAGGTACTGTCAAAGTATCACATGATCCTCTATTCCATTCTCGTGCCATCCTAAGCCTGGATGTGTCTTTCCTCTCATTATTTCCTTTTCTCTGTAAAATGAGTGCCAACCACAACCCTCATATTATTCTTATCATAGTTATATTGTTGTTATAAAATAAAAAAAAGGAAATATTTTGTATGTAGGTGGCTTACAAGGATATGGATATAAAACAATACTCAAGAATCAAAGTTTAATCAACATATACTTTTGACATATTATTTTATCATGGAACATTTGTGACCTTTGCAAGGTTTGATCTTTGCAAAGTCTAGCCATGCAAGTGCAAAGCTAAGGCTTTAACCTATTTTCAGATAGCAGTAGATCCCATTGTAAAGTCCTGTCCATCTAAACAACTTGCTGTCTGGACAAAAGGTTTTGTCTTGGTTGGAAGGTGAAGCTGTATGCTACTTAGTTCTACAATGTTTTGAATAAACTCCACCAGAACCATATTTTTTTAAGTCTTCCACCCAACAAAGGGACTTGGATAAAAATATATACACAAATACACACTGTTATGTAAGTGCCTGTGCTACCTACAGCAGTGTAAACTGTGCGTGCAACTCTCATGGTCTATTTAGGTCAATGAGTCTATGTACAATAATTAAAATTGGAGGCTATTGACAAGGATTTGTGTTTCAAGATTCATTCATCATCAAGAAAACTCAACCGCTAAAGGCAGAAGCCTTTTAAATGGTGTTATATGCCTGTGAGATGACTGGATCCAGTGTGGGTGACAGATTCAAGCCATATGAATGATTAATGACTTTCACTGACTCCTTTGTATGTCTCGTAAGGACCTCTTTGCTGAATTAGAACCATACTGTTAAGTGCAAACTTGGCATTTGACTCCATACATTCCCATTACATTTGCAAATTAGTTTTGATTACAATATAAAAAAATGAAACAACCTTAGGGAAACTAATCAACCTTCAGAAACTGCAAGAGGGGGAGAAAAAAATGTAATATATACACCCTATGGCTGATGGGTGACTCAATAAATGAGCTCTAATAAGATTAGCCAGGGTCTCCCCAGGGAAAGCACAAACTAATTTCACCTCCCACGCTCAGTCAGCATCGGAGCTAGATGTAGACTAAAAGCAATTAGCAAATGTATTATAAAATCACTGGGATTTACTTTCAAAATAGCTGTTCAAATATTTTACATTGTGGAGTGAGATAGATTTAAATAAGTAGATCTTTTAGAAAATAATCACCATACTAGTGATGAACAACTCTGCCTGGCTTTTATTCTTCAAGGGTTCAGTTAATCATGTTTGAAATTTGGTGAAGCATGACATAAGGCCACCCATACACCTTAAAATCTTACCATACAATCAACTTTTGTTCTACCAAAACCATGTAATATGAGGACCTTTCTTAACCTTCCAATCACTATGTATTCTATCAGGTAGGACCCGGCACTACATAGCAGTGATATTGTATATACCTTCCAATCACTATGTATTCTATCAGGAAGGACCTGGCACTACATAGTTGTTGGTAGATCTAAAGGAAATTGTATGGAGTGATCCAAAGGTGTATGGGGGCTTAAGATATTAGAATCCCATTGACATATATGGAGGAGAGACAAGTCTTGTTTTTATTCTGGTTTCCAGTAATTTTTATAAGTGTAAAGATAATTGCAGGGGAGGGGGAATGGAAAGATTTATCATATAAAACATTTTGTTTACAATATTCAATCAAACAAAGGGGGTGGGTCTTCAAATTCACCTTGCATATGAATGCATATGAAAGATTGTATAAACTGAGATCCTTGCATATGACCTTTTCATTTGATTACCCCTACAAATATTTACTTTAATGCCATCTCATGGAATAAATCAGCTTTATTACTTCTGTCCTCTAAGCAGGCCCAGAAAGAGGAAATACTAACCAATGACGTTTTCCTAACAGAGATATATTCTTAAGAACAATGGCTGGCCAAAAATACTAATCATTTGGCAAATGTAAACATATTTACATTTTATGTTAAAGTTCACCTTTAATTCCATTTAAACAGAAACAGGATAACATTTTGTCTGTACAGGAAAACTGACAACGTCAGCCTTAAGGCTACAAATGGAAAAAATTAAAGGTGATCGATGAGATGTACACAATTCAAAATTAGCATTCAGAATGCATCTAGATTGGAATTCTATGAAACTGAGCCAATCAACCTCAGCATTTACTTTGCTTGATTTGCATAGTTTCAAGTCATTGCAATCTGTAAGCATATTTTTCTGTGTATATAATTGATTATTTCTAATGCAGTGGTAAAACCAGCCTCGTTTATTGTGTTTCCCAATCTAAGCTCTTTCTAGCAAAAATGTTTGAGATGGTCAATTTTTTTATTTTTTATTTCAACTATTTTACATTGTTTGTGGTGATTCCGTTTTCGAGGTAATTGCAAAGCCCCTAAACATTGGTATCTTCAGCAAACTTGCTGGAGATGTAGAGAAGTGTTGGGGTATACTTAAAAAAAAAGTATTGCTCTAATACATCATTTTTGTATAAATTAGGTTCAAAGTCAAGTCAAAATTCCTGAAGTGTAAATTTCGACTTTGACTTCTTTATGCAAAAACTGCATACACTAGAGCAATTTTTGTTCCTATGTTCTCTACATCTCTAACAATTTTGGTGATGATAGTATGTTCAGAGGCTTTGCAATCAACTGGTAATGTCAGCTAGTCAAAAACAATTCTTATAGTTAACTGCAAACCCACCGAACATGGTATTATTACCAAAATGACATTTAATGTAGAGAAGGGTTGTCGGTAAATTAAAAAAAAAACTACCAAAAAATATTGCTCTTGCACATGAATGGTTTTTTTGCAAGTAAATTCAAAGACACAGCTTTTTAAGTTGACATTTCCACTTAACTTTGAACTTCATGCAAAAACTACATGCGTTAGAAGAATTATGGTGATGAAACCTTGTTCATGGACTTTGCTTAACTCACAAATTAACTAGTCAAAATTGTAATAAGAAACATAATACAACTAACTAGAATGTAGACCAGTTTATTTTTCAGTGGACAGTGTTGTCTTACAACCGTATTTGCCATTTATGGCAAAATTCATAATTCTGGCTGGCCCGGGCGTTGTGGATCCGGCGGCATCTTGCGGACACACCGGAACACATAACCCGGTTATTGGTTAACAATGGCCGTGTGTGACGTACGCAAATGGAGCCTGATGTGTTTCCGTACATCACACACTACAGCAATTGTTTGTTAATGGAAAGTATAAGATGGGGGGGGGGTCATGCCGAGGTGTGCATAACGCCACCTATGGTTTCTGAGGCTGCCTAGTGTCTTGAATAGAGATGGTCGAATTTTTCGACTTGCTAACTTTGTGAACTGATTGCAAAGCCCGTGAACATAGTATCATCCCCAAAATTGCTGGAGATGTATAAAAGGGATGTGGAAACATTTGAAAAAAGGGAGTTTTGCTCTAGCTCTAGTTTTTGCATAAATAAAGTTCAAAATCAAAGTTGAAATTCCAAATTTTGAAATTTTTACATTACTCTGAACTTAATTTGTGAAAAAACGATTTTTGTTAGAGACACACTTTCTTTTTTGAAGTATACCCCCAACCCTTCTCTACATCTCCAGTAAGTTTGGTGATGATACCATGCTCAGAAGCTTTGCAATTAACTCGAAATTGTCAAAATGGTCGAATTTTTTTTTTTTCAATTCGACCATCTCTAGTCTTGAAATAGCCAAATGGACTCATAGCATCTTTTGGTGACCTGCCATATGAATAAGTTGTAAACCACTTTTTCGGTTTGAAAGATTCCCATCTGGTGCTGTACACCAGTTGGGGTTACATTCTTTTTATCCCCCCACCAAGATTAAATTTATGTGAAATTCTATTCACTGTAAAAAGTTATAAATTGAATTTTTAGAATCAATAACTTTGTAATGCCTTTACTGTAAAGACCCATATAATTTTAGGAATTAAGGATACCATTTAAGCCCATCTGGGGTTATGCTCCTATTTCTTTATTTTGTTTTTTTCTATAGTTGATCTTCACTCTGGAATACTTAATGGAAATAAGTCATGAACTTAACCAACACTTACGAGACTACTATTTCCCACTGTTAGAAGCTTTCTAGACAAGGGAAACATCCTTTCTCCATTTGAAAAAAAGGTTGTGGAAAAGTTTTTTAAAAGTGGGAAATGAAAAAAGGATTGAATATTTGAATAAGTACACTTCTAAATATTTTTACAGCCTTCTCACACTTGGCATATTAGTGTATTCAGATATTGGATTCTGTAGCCTCTCTGATTTAGAAGAGTTTGACCCCCATTGCGAAAAAAACCCAAACCTGCAATTAGTTCTTGGCAGTAACGCCCTTGCATAACTAACAACAGACACCAGGAGAAATAATGTTTCCAAATTCTATTGAATAGCAAAGTTATCATTAAAATGTTTTGGTTTATGTATTTTTTATTTCCCTCCTTGGTCATTTTGCAGCTGTGAGAATGATGGGATTGGTGAGTTATGGGCCAGCCATATAAGATTATGTGCCACATCAGGCTTCTCATTTTACATACTGTTACTCTACCACTTAACTGTTATGAATAAATAACCCTAAAATCCAGTTATAGTCATTCTCCTTTATCCACCGGAGGTTAGAAACTGGAACAAAGATGTTGTTTTTACTTAATGTAAATGTGTAAGTGTATGCTGGATTGACATCAAAGTAAGTAAGTAGTTATAAACAATGTCTGTGGCATTAATAAATATTTTAATTTTATATATATATATTTTATAGACATTACTCTTTTTCTTCTTCAGATTGGGATAAAAGGATTGAATACAGCATTGGCTCTGGAAGTGTTGCACTGTTTCCCAATATACACTTGGAAACCTGTGACGGACCTGTATCCTCTGTAAGGACCAGTGTTGAACTGCAGGCCAATCATATCGGAAAAGGCTGTGACCATGAAACATATTCTGATTCCTCCTTACAAAAATTGTGTGGTAAGTGAAAATTTATGTTATGTTGTCATTCTGTGAGCTGAAGCAGTGTTATATATTCAATTCAATATAAAACTACATGAAATTGAAGGTGTTTTATCACCTACTTTTTATCTAGCAGCCACAGCTTATATAAAGAGCCTGTACACTGCCAGCAGATTGGGACCTTTGGTCTGTGATATGAAAGCAGTAGTGCATTTGCAGAGGTACAACACACCCTCTGCTGAGTCAGAATTATACCAAAATTAAATATCAATAAATGTATCGCTCACCCTGTGTACCTTGGAAATGGTGCCATGCCCACATTTTTACAACCACAAAAAACTGAACAAACGTGGGGCTTTAATGGTACAAATGGTTTTGTCCAACACAAAATATACGCACAATTCTTTTTACAAAAACTAAAACAATCTTTATCTTTTACATTGAATACAAAATTATGTTCATATTGCAAACCTTATCACCATAAAGTTTTTAAACATTGCATAAAACCTATCCCTTTAAGTCGCATGTCCATGAATTCCACTACAGACCTGCGCATTTCACCACATACCAGGGCTTCCTCAAGGAATCTGTAGCTGGAATACTACAAGAGAGATAGAGAACTTGTTACAAACAGATTGCAATGTTTGTAACAAGATCTCTATCTCTTTTAATATTCCGGCTATAAATTCCCTGAGAAAGCCTCAGCATGGGGCGAAATGTGTCGGTCTGTAGTGGAATTCATGGACATCCGACTTAGGGATAGGTTTTATGCAATGTTTAAAAACGTTATGGTGATACTGTTTGCAATATGTACATCATTTGGAAATATATGTTATAAAGATTGCTTTTGTTTTTGTAAAAAAAAGACCTTGGTGACATTAAAGCCCCAAGTTAGTTCACTTTTTTGTGGTTATAACAAAATTAAAGCTTTCACTTAAGCCAAGTCAATAAAAATTAATGAGTGCCATACTGATTTATGTAGAGATGGTGTAGGCATGAGCAAGTGGCATTTTGATGTGTTCTCTTCAATAAACATTAGGCAGGTGGGTCAATTAGCAATCCATGGTTCGTCCCACATTTTTTCATCATGTGAATGAAGTATTTGAAATCACAGTCTTGCCTGAATCCTTCCTTTTGGTAAAACCCTGACTCAACCCATTGCTTTCACCAGGAGATGGTCCTAGCTACCAGACTCACAGGCTACTTGAGATCAACCAGAACCAACAACATTGAGTGGAGACAGTGTCATAATTCTCTCCATAGACTCAACTCTATTAAGCTAGCCATACACGGCACGGATTCCCTGGCTGATCGATTCACCATCCGATCGATTCCGGCGATTCCGCCGGGATCCTCAGGTGTGATCGATCGGCCAATTAAGGAATCCGATCGCTGCCTACCACCTTGTCCTGCCGGATCCGTGTTCGATTGATCACCTCCCGGAATGCAACTCCCGCTGATCTGGGCAGAATCGGACCCGAAAGACCAACATGTTGGTTCTCTGGCGGATCCGATTCTGAGCCCCCGATCGGTCGGACCCGATCGGACGGACAAGGTGGGCTGCACGGGATTCCGGCCCGATCGTTTCGCGTGCACGCGCCCGGAATCGATCGGGCCGGAATCCGGTGCAAATCCGACCCGTGTATGGCAGCCTTTAAAGGTTGCTGGCTAATTAGACCAACCCTGGTCATTAATCCAGCAACCAAAAAAAGTAAGTATTTACCTATCCACTCTTCAAAGATTGGAGCTTCTCATCAATCCTCTATCTACAGTCTCAGTCAGTCAGATGCTTGATATTACCTGGGATGATCACAATAGTCTGGGGTGACAGTAATAGTGTCTGCAAAGAGCTTAGCATGTGTGATGTTGGACTTAAATGTAGAGCCTGCTTCCTTCCCCCTAAAGATTAGGGATCCCCCCTTTCTTTCTTTTCCCCCTATTCACAGAGCATCCCTATTTTCCCATTTTGTTATGTTACAGCCTTAACCTCCCTAGCGGTTGAGACGAGCCTAGCTCGTCCGAGCT